>JARBWK010000018.1:15440218-15576467 GCA_030556195.1 Anolis apletophallus
TTCATTAATCCAATAAACACTGCACAAATCATTTACATCATTTCTCTGTCATCACTAAATGAGAACAATAGCCATCTATAAGGTAATTCTTTTCTCACAGTGCAAGCTATCCATGTTGAGCCTCTCTGTACTTTTACTTGCAACATTAGTTCCGGGCTTCCTGCCAGCAGAGAAGGTAGGACTTTTGCCATGCGCACTGGTGTTTTCCATTCACATTAAGAATCCCATTTACTTTCATAGCTCAAACTGCACTGTATTCCCACTCATCTAGCATATATGGTATAAATTGACACAGAGTGGATTAAAATGCATTTAATCAGGGTGTTAGTCTTCTATAGCATGTGCCTGATTGATTCCAGACACCAAAACCCTCTTTTTCAGAGTTGACGCGCAAGTAGCATCACTCTCTGACTGTACTTTTTATGCTCGGAAAAGTACCAAACCTGCTTCATTAAATAGTAACAACAAAACATGAGTTACTAATTGCATAACACCTAATAATAACAAATCATAATTATCAGAACAATATAATAACGCATGAGTTAATGGTATAGCACGTAATAAGAACAAATCATCGTCATAATAACATGTCATAAGAATAACCATAATAATCCATAACAACATAATGATAATAAAAATAGTAACATATGAATTTATCATTGAGCGGCTCCGCCTTCCTAACCCCTCCCACTAATTTATAATATTTTACAAGATTATTCCCAACGTATGAGGAATTTCTAGACAATAACATTTTAAAATAGATTAAAAAGAGCGCAGAAAAATGACAACAGCTTCCAACTTTCCTAGTATATGAAATATGGCTAATTATCCTAATCTATACTAAATTTCCTTTGACCAGAAGCTTCGAGTGCCTCTGGTGTGGCTGTGAGAAGGTCCTCCATTGTGCATGCGGCAGGGCTCAGTCTGCATTGTAGTCAGTGGTCTGTGGTTTGCTCTTCTCTGCACTCGCATGTCGTGGACTCCACTTTGTGGCCCCATTTCTTAAGCCTTGCTCTGCATCTCGTGGTGTCAGAGTGCAGCCTGTTCAGCACCTTTTTAAGTCATCCACTCTGTGTGTCCAGGGGGGAGTTCCTCATTCAATCTTAGCCACTGATTGAGGTCCGGGTTTTAGCCTGCCACTTTTGGACTCTTGCTTGCTGAGGTGTTCCTGCGAGTGTCTCTGTAGATCTTAGAAATATGCTTCTTGATTTAAGGCAGTAGTAGGGAACCTATGGCTCGGGAGCCAGATGTGGCCTTTTTCATGATTGCATCTGGTTCTCCCATTCCTTCTTTCCTCCAGTCTCCCCCTTCCTTCATTTTCCTTCCTTCCTTTCTCCCCCTTCACCCTTTCCTTTTCCTTCTCTCCTTCCTTTTCCCTCCCTCCCCTTCCTTCTTTCCTCCATTCTCCCTCCCTCCCTCTTCCTTCCTCTTCCTTCCTTTCTCCCCTTCACCCTTTCCTTCTCTCCTTCCTTTTCCCTCCATCTCTCCCCTTCCTTCTTTCATCCATTCTCCCTCTTCCTTCCTTTCTCCCCTTCACCCTTTCCTTCTCTCCTTCCTTCTTTCCTCCATTCTCCCTCCCTCCCTTTTCCTTCCTCTTCTATTCTTTTCCCCCAAGTCTTCCTTTCCTTCTCCTTCCTTTCTTTTCACTTCGCTCTCTCCCCTTCTTTCTTTTCTTTTCCTTTCATTATTTCTTTTTCCTCACTCCCTTTCCTTTCTTTTCCTCACCCTTTCCTTTCCTCCCTTCCCATTTCCTTCTTTCTTTTCCCCTCCTTGTCTCTCTCCTGCTTTTCTATTCTTCCTTTTCCATAGTTTGTTCTTCTTTTCTTTCTTCCTCTCCCCCTCCTTCCTTTATTTCCTCTGTCTTTCTTTCTTTCTTTCCCCCTTCCTTCCTTCCATCTTCTCTTCCTTCCCAGAGTCCTGAGCGTGCCTTTTGCAGAGCCAGGTCTGAAGTGTCCCATCATTCTGCCGGGGGAATCCTTTTCTCATACTATGTACGTACTATGCTCATATTTATATGTTATATGGCTCTCACTGAAATACATTTCCAAATATTTTGCTTTCATGGGTCTCCGAGTCAAAAAGGTTCCCGATCTCTGATTTAAGGCATTGGCATGCTGGCTGATATCTGGACATAGGATGGGCCTGAGATATCAATACCTAACTAACTAACTAACTAATTTTATTATTTATGAGTCGCCCTCCACAAATATGCTCCGGGCGACTTACACAGCTAGGCATCTACAATACTAAAATATTAAAATTTTAAAATGTTAAAATATGGGAATAGACAAGTTCCAGGTCACTGATTGTCACTTATGCATATGCTCTTCTAAATAGCCATGTCTTAAGTGCCGCCAGAAATGAAGGCAGGTCGAAGATGGCTCTTTGGTCTGGCGGCAGAGAGTTCCACAGGACAGGGGCCACAACGGAAAAAGATCTCTGTCTCGTGGACTCCAAATGAGCCTCTCTCAGACCCGGGACACAGAGAAGGTTCTCGTAGGCTGGCCGTGGTGCTCTCGGATGGATAGATGGTATCAGACGGTCTTTTAGGTATGTAGGACCCTGGCCCCGCAAGGCCTTAAGTGTCAGGGTCAGGGTCTTATAAAGAACTCTGTACTCGACCGGCAGCCAGTGTAAATGCTGTAAGGATGGCGTTATGTGACACCTCATTGGTGTTTTTGTGAGGAGCCTGGCGGCAGCATTCTACACAATCTGGAGCTTGCGAGTTACTGACCGAGGTAGACCCACGTATAAAGCGTTGCAATAGTCCAGCCTTGATGTAACCGTGGCATGAATCACCGTGGCCAGCGCCTCCGTTGGTAGATAGGGCGCCAGTTGCCTCGCTTGACGTAGGTGGAAGAAGGCCCTTTTGCTCGTGGAGGCGATCTGGGCCTCCATCGTCATGTTAGAGTCCAGGATGACACCGAGGCTCTTCACAGTGGGAGATGGAGTCAGCGGTTCCCCTTCGAAGGGTGGCAGTGGATTGACTAGTTCTGATGGGCGGCCCGGTCATAGAATTTCAGTCTTTGCTGGATTTACTTTCAGTTTGTGGGCCCGCAGCCATCTCGTCACTGCTCCCAGGCACTGGGCAGAGTTGTCAGGCACCGAGGTTGCTCCAGGTTACAACTTTAGGAGGAGCTGAGTGTCGTCGGCATACTGGTAGCATTCCAGCCCAAAGCTCCGGACTAGTCCAGCGAGAGGCCGGACATAGATATTGAACAGCATAGGTGATAATATGGCGCCTTGGGGTATTCCACACTCAAGGAGAGATTTTTCAGATGTTTGGCCTAGCCATTCTACTCGTTGACTGCGTCCTCATAAGAACGAGTTGAGCCAAGTTATGGCTGATCCTTGGATTCCCGTGGCAGCTAGTTGTTGAATCAGCAAATCGTGGTCCACCGTATCAAAGGCAGCGGTGAGATCGAGCAGCACCAGAACTACTGAACCTCCCTTGTCTAATTGACAGCGGATGTCATCCGAGATGTCCACCAGAATGGTCTCGGTCCCGTGTCCGGGGTGGAAACCTGATTGGAAAGGGTCCAGGCCATCCGAATCCTCAAGAAATTTTTGGAGTTGAGTCGCTGCTGCACGTTCGATCAACTTGCCGAGGAACGGGAGGTTTGAGACCGGGCGGTAGTTGGCTGGCGTCGCAGGGTCCAAGCTAGTTTTAAAAAGAGGGCGCACCATGGCTTCTTTTAGAGTGTCCGGGAAGATTCCCTGCTCCAGGGAGTTGTTTATTATGTGCATCAGAGGAACCTGAAGCTCCTCTGAGCAGTCCTTAACCAGCCGGGAAGGACAGGGGTCTGTGGTGCAGGTGGTTGGTCGTGCTGCGGAAAGGATTTTACTGACTGCCTCCAGGTCCAGCATCTTAAATCGGTCGCATTTCTGGCTAGCTGGAGTATATACTTCTTCTCTCTCATTCACGGCCTCAGACATAGATGGTAGCTCCTGCCGGAGAGCAGTGATCTTCTCTGTGAAGAATTGCTGAAATTTCTCCACTGAGACGGCTGGAGTGTCCAGGGTTCTCAGTTGGGAGTTTGCACTGACCAGACTTCGGATAATCTTGAAGATCTGAGCTGGGCGCGATCTCGCAGCAATTTCGGAGGTGTTGTAAGCTTTCTTGGCCTCTTTTACGGCTAACTCGTATATCCTACCTTACACCTTGCATTATTGGTTTCTACTTAGCATAGCACCAAATTAGTGTTATATATTATAGATTGTACTATACCACCATAGTGCAATATTATTAGTAATATTACATGTAATATATTATACACAATTATATTGTACTATGTTAGTATGGAGCCCCCAGTGCTGCAGTGGGTTAAACCACTGAGCTGTTGAAGTTGCTGACCGAAAGTTTCCAGGTTTGATTCCAGGGAGTGGCATGAGCTCTCACTGTCAGTCCCAGCTTCTGCTGACCTAGCAGTTTGAAAACATGCAAATGTGAGTAGATCAATAGGTACAGGGAAGGTAATGGCGCTCCATGCAGTCATGCTGGTCACATGACCTTGGAGGTGTCTATGGACAACGCCGGCTCTTCGGCTTAGAAATGGAGATGAGCACCAGAGTCCCTAAGTTGGACAAGACTTGACTTAATGTCAGGGGAAAACCTTTACCTTTACTATATTAATATACCACAATCTATATAATACACTACCAGTATAATATACTATTAGTATTATATAATATATATTGTACGATATCATTAGCTGACGTATATATAATATATTACAACAATATTAATATTATTGTATTACATTACAATATTATTATATTGTATTATTTTCCGTACCACATTAATCATACAATATTTATTTATTTATTTCACGAAATTTATATGCCGCCCTTCTCAACCCCGAAGGGGACTCATTAACAATATTGCATGTAATAAAAATATACAATTATAATACCACATTATCATTAGCAGTATTATATTGTATCACATTACAACACCATCAATATTAAATGTATATACAATATATTATGCCATACTCATATTATAATATATCATATCATATTATATTATACTACATTACAATATATTAATATATTATAATATAATATATTGACATTATAATGTAATAATGTAATATAACATATTATAAAATAATAAATAAAATTATTTATTTAAATAAATAATTTTTATAAAATTATTTTAGACACAGCAAGACTTAGACCAAAGAAGGGGGGAGGGGAGAAATAATAATATAAAAACACAAAATAAAGTGAAATAAAATAAATAAAATAAAAACAATAATGTATCATACAATAATTTTGTATTACATTATAATTCTATCAATATTATATGTACTGTCCATTCTCCTATACGGGTCTGTAACATAGGTCACCGAGAGTATATGTATATCTCTCGGCATTACTTCGCGAATGAAGATTCTTAAGAAGGACTCATCCCACGCTTTTTACAAGCGCGTTGATGACTAAGAAGGCCAATCTGAGATAGGCAAGTTCGGTTGCAGAAAGCACAGCAGAAAGTCTCCTTGGCTGATGTTGTTTCCAAATTGTGGTTCTTTCTGCATTGTCATTTCTCTTCGAGACCCATTCGGCGTGTCTTCCCGAAAGAGGCCGCAGCATTGTGGATAGTGCGTCTCCATGCCTCCCGATGTGAGGCCAGGGTGGACCATTATTGGTGATCAGTCTGGCCGAGCCTGAGATGTTGTTTCAGGGAGTCCTTGTATCTCTTTTTGGGGGCGCCTCTCTTGCGCTGACCCGTGGCGAGTTCACCATAGAGTAGTATCTTTGGGAGGCGGTGGTCCTCCATCCTAGAGACGTGCCCTGCCCAGCGCAGCTGTGTTCTCAATAGCATGGCCTCAATGCTGGTGATCCCTGCTTGCTCAAGGACAGCAACATTTGTCACATAGTCGGTCCAGTGTATATTTAGGATTGTGCGAGGACAGCACTGAAGAAAGCGTTCAAGGAGTCGTAGGTGTTGGCGATAGGTGACCCATGCTTCAGACCCATATAGGAGAATAGACAGTACGATAGCTCTGTACACACTGATTTTGGTGCTTTGTCTCAGGTGCTTTTTGCTCCAGACTCTTTGGTGAATGCACTCTATGCCTTTGCTAATCTGTGATCGATCTCTTTATCACTCTTGGCGTCTGAAGAGATGATGCTTCCCAGGTGGGTGAACTGCTGGACGGACTTAAGCACAGATGTGCCTATGCTGACGTGGGGATGATGGTGTTCTTCCTGTGGTGCGGGCTGGTAGAGGACTTCCCTTTTCTTCAGGCTGACTTCCAGCCCAAACAGCCCTGCAGCTGTTGCAAAGCAGGATGTATTGCATCATAATTCTATCCATATGTATATCCATTATTTATTTACAGTATTTATATTATTTATTTACATTATTTAGCATTATATTGTTGGCATAGCACAATAACAGTATATTATTCTGTTGTTATATACTGAGGGGCTCCCAACTGACACAACCGTTCCCTTCTCCTTCTCTGACAGGAATGGAAAAGGCTTCCCAAAACCAACTAGGCCTCCTAAGCCCCGCCCACCCGTCTCCTGTTGCTAGGCAACAGCTTCCCGGCTGGCTCGCGCGCAGGCTTTCCGCGGCGGGTGATGACGCCATTCCCTCGCGCGCGGGAAGAATCTCCTCAGAAGAGGCGGTTAGGCAGGCGGGAGAGCCTCTTGCCGCCATGGCCGCCCGGAAGAGACCCCGGCCCGGCTGGCTTCCGCTCCGGTGAGTCCCGCATGAGGCCTCCTCGCTCTCCCGACGGGCAGGCCTCACCACAGCCCTGACAACGGGCCGAACCCACCGCTTGAGGCCTGGTTCCTACTGGTTAGGCCAGGCCTAGGCAGACTTGGGTAAACTTGGGCCTTCCTCACAGCCTCAGGCCAGGCCTGGGCAAACTTGGAAAAGGAAGAGGCCTGAGGCTGTGAGGAAGGCCCAAGTTTGCCGAGGCCTGAGGCGGTGAGGAAGGCCCAAGTTTGCCCAGGCCTGGGCAAACTTGGGCTTTCCTCACAGCCTCAGGCCTCTTCCTTTTCCCCTCAGCCGCTTAAGCTTTTCCTTTTCCCTTTCCTATTCCGCTTAAGCGGCTGAGGGGGAAAGGAAGAGGCCTGAGGCTGTGAGGAATTGTGGGAGTTGAAGTCCAAAACACCTGGAGGGAGGGCCCAAGTTTGCCCAGGCCTGGGCTAGGCCTCAGCCGCCTTTCCAAGAAGGATGAGCATTGTGGGTGATGGGCCTTGACATTGTGGAGGAGAGGAGGGCTGTGTGGAAGGGAGGGCCTACCAGAGGCACTCTCGGGGAGGCCGGGGGTTGAAGGCCAAAGCACCTGCAGGGCTGAGAGAGGGGGGGAGCAGGTATATTGTTTGTAACTACAGTCTTCCCTCACTTATTGCTGGGGTGATGTTCCAGGATGTCCCGCAATAAGTGAAAAACCGTGATGTAGGGATTATCTATTTGTTTAAATATTTATTTTCATTATTATTATTTCAAATTTATAGGCTGCCACTCCCTCGGAGCAGCTTACATCAGACATGAGTGATACAATAAAACAGTAAATGGATGGCCGGCCGGACTCCGTACCCGATAATTTCCACCTGTGCCTTGAGGCCGTGACTGGATGGCTATGAGCTAGCCGGTTGAGGGTTAATCCATCAAAGACTGGGTCGCCCAGGTGGGGGAGAATGCCGCCTGCCTATTCTGGACGGCGAGGCATTACGCCCATCGTCTTCAGTAAAAAGTCTGGGAGTCCATTGGACTCACTGCTGGCAATAGAGCACCAGGTCTCCACTGCGAGCAGATCCACATTTTTTCATCTGCAATAGGCTAGGCCAGTGTTTCCCAACCTTTTTTGAGCCACGGCACACTTTTTACATTTGCAAAATCCTGGGGCACACCACCACCCAAAATGACACTCTAACACAGTAATACATATAGTTAATATGTTTTTAAAATGTATTTATACACTCCGTGTAAAACCTGGGCCTGTTTCAATGAACACAACATATCCTGGCAGGAATGGCAGAGAGACACAAACTTCCCACACAGAACTCCCATAACCAAGAGAAAATGCTATAAGAGTTTGGTGGGCATTGACCTTGAGTTTTGGAGTTGTAGTTCACCTATATCCAGAGAGCACTGTGGACTCAAACAATGTTGGATCAGGACCAAACTTGGCATGAATACTCAATATGCCCAAATGTGAACGCAGATGGAGTTCAGGGGAAATAGACCTTGACATTTGGGAGTTGTAGTTGCTGGGATTTATAGTTCCCCTACAATCAAAGAGCATTCTGAACCCCACCAATGATAGAACTGGGCCAAACTTCCCACACAGAACCCCCAGGAGGCAAGAGGAGGTCTCTACTTGGGGAAAGGGAGGCAGGCCTTTCCAATGCATGGGGAGAGACCAAGTAGACAACGGGTAGGGAGGGAGGTATTTGTAATTTTGTGCCTTTATTGAGGTAGGTTTCTTAGGGTTTTTATACTTCAACACACTAGACTCTCCCCCTCCCCTGAGAATCCAATTTCCCACGGCACACCTGATGATCGCTCACGGCACACTAGTGTGCCCCGGCACACTGGTTGGGAAACACTGGGCTAGGCAATTGGCACCTTACCTATCCAGGAGCGACCTAGCTACGGTGATCCAGGCAACGGTCATCTTGAGATTAGACTACTGTAACGCCCTCTACATCGGCCTCCCTTTGCCTGTGATCCGGAAATTTAAGCTACTGCAAAATGCTGCAGCTCGACTGCTCGCCGGAGTGCCGGTGAGCTGCCATATCACCCCCATTTTGCAGCAATTGCACTGGCTCCCAATAGAGTACTGGATTGCATTCAAAGTGCTGGTTCTAACCTTTAAGGCCTTGTATGGTCTAGGGCCGGTGTACCTGAAGGCCCGCCTTACCCCATATATTCCCCAGAGATCACAACGGTCGAAGGAACAAAACTTCCTTGATGTCCCTTCTATCCGAACTTGCCACTCGTCAGCTACTAGGCAAAGAGCGTTCTCAGTGGTGGCTCCGACTCTATGGAACGCTTTACCGGATGAAGTTCGATCATTTAGAGAACTGGCCCCTTTTCATTGGGCTTGTAAGACTACCCTTTTCCGGCAAGCCTTCAATCTTAGCGGCCCCTCTTAAATCTCGTAGAAACTTGGTTTTTATATGTATTGATTTTTAATGTATATGCTTTTAGATTTTGTGAACCACCCCGAGCCTACGGGGAGGAGCGGTATAGAAACCGAAATAATAAATAAATAAAAACAGTAAAAACAGTAAAATATGAAACTGATTAGCCAGATGGGAAGGCCTGCCTAAACAGATAAGTCTTGCACACTCTCCGAAACGCTAGTAAGTCTTGGATCGTACGGACTTCAAGAGGAAGAGTGTTCCAAAGAGACAAAGCCGCAGCAGAGAAGGGCCTGCGCCTGGTCTTTGTAGATCGTATGATCCTGAGACTGGGAACTACAAGCAGCATTTGATCTTCAGATCGAAGTGGTCTCTGAGGTTGATAGAAGGCGAGTCGATTTTTTAGATATAACAGGCCGGGGCCGTGTAATGCCTTGAAGGTAGTCTCCATCTACTGGATGGCGCAGTGGTTTAAACCACTGAGCTGCTGAACTTGCTTACAAAAAGGTTCCATGTTCGAATTCCAGGAGCGGCGTGAGCTCCTGCTGTTAGGCCCAGCTTCTGCCAACCTAGCAGTTCAAAAACATTCAAATGTGAGGACATCAGTAGGTACCACTTCTGCGGGATGGTAACAGTGCTCCATGCAGTCATCCCAGCCACGTGACATTGGAAGCGTCTATGGACAATGCCGACTCTTCAGCTTAGAAATGAAGATGAGCACACACACCCCCCCTTAGAGTTGGACACGACTATACTTAATACACACAAGCACATTGTAACGGCAGCAAAATAGGTATAGGAAATCCCAAGTTTCAGACAGTTGGATTTGTATGTAAGGCAGAACAGGCCAATTTTTAAAGTGTAACTTCAACTATATATATATATACACACACACATACTGTAGTTTTGGATCACATAAGGAAGGAGGAACACCCCTGTGGGATTTGTTTTGCTCTCTGTGCCCCTGTTCAGAAGATTTCTCCTCACTTTCCGTCCCTGCCATAATTGAAAATGTGGCTTGTTGTGGAAACAAGGATTGGGGGTAAACCTTCAGCGAAGACCCCTTTTCCTCATGATAATGGCTCTTCAAGGAGCGGATTTCTCTCCCTTCCAAGGGTTAGATTTCCCTCACTTCTTGTTGTCTCACCTCAATTCTTAACTGAGTTGTTTGTAAGTCAGATATTTGTAATGTAGATATAGGTTGTTGTCTATGAAAACCTAAGACATCACCTGAAAATAAGCCCTATTGCCTTGGTTTGGGGACCTCCTGCCCTAGTGCGTCTTTTGGAGCACAAATTTCTCAAATGTAATGCATGTCTCATTTTCCAAAACCCTGAAAATAAAATTTTAAAAATTTCCTGGTGAATTCAATGCGCAGTGGCAAAAAGTGCACTCGGCGTCATTTGGCCAAAAAAGGTGCTCATTGAAGTAACTGCCTGCTTAGGATTAGGATTCCATCTTTAAAAACAAAAGTGTGAGGACACCAATTCTTCCAGCAATGGAAAGAAAAAACATTGGAATGCACCTGTGCTGTAGAATGAATGTACTTTAATGGCTTTGGTTCAGTGGTATGGGCAGTAGTTTTGACAAGGTTCCTTCAGGGAGATAGGGCGGGCTACAGATAAAGTTGTTGTTATTGTCTTGAGCCTTCTCTGCCAAAGAGGCTGATGCCTCTATAAATCCCAGGATTGCATAGCATTATACATATAACATTATATGTTATATGTTATTGTATGTCTTGTATGTCCAATTTCGGCAGGGATTGTCTGCTGTATGTGTTCTGTAAGCCGCACTGAGTCCCCTTCGGGGTGAGAAGTGCGGAATATAAATAAAGTGTATTAGCATTGAGCCATGGCTATTAAATTAGATATAACATTCCTCAAAGAGGAGCTTTGATGTGCAACTACTAAAGCAGCACTAAGATTACAGTATGATGCCAATCTAAGCTTGGGGAGGTCATTTAGCCAAAAATAGGTGAGCACTAGATTCGAGTAAATACAGTATTTTCAGGGAAATAGGGTATGCGACTATTTCTTTGCAAATGGATGGCCACCTTCCTTGTCCTCTGCTACATGTCAAGGTATTCTCTTCCTTCTCCTCTTTCTCTCTCTCTACAATGGTCTCTCTTTCTCCTCTTTCCTGCAGGAAAGTCCCTCTCTCCCAGCGCATCCGCGCTGTTCTGACGCTCCTGGCTCAGCGTCCCTTCGTCTTCCCCCCGCTCTCCTCCACGGAGGCCCTCTGGTCGGCCGTCCTCTCTCTGACTTTGTGAACGGTGGGGCGGCCCCCAATGCCGGTCATCCCCATTCCCCGCCGGGTGCGCTCTTTCCACGGGCCCCACACCACCTGCCTGCACTCGGCCTGCGGGCCAGTCCGGAGCGCGCCCTTGGTGCGCACCAAGTACCACAACTTCGACCTCTACCTAAAGTCCCGCTGGATGTACGGCTTCATCCGCTTCCTGCTGTACTTCAGCTGCAGCCTCTTCACCTCCCTGCTCTGGGTGGCACTCTCCCTCTTGTTCGGCCTCCAGTACCTTGGCATCCGGGTCTTCCTCCGCTTCCAGTACAAGCTCTCCGTCATCCTGCTCCTGCTGGGGAGGCGGCGGGTGGACTTTGGCCTCCTCAACGAACTCCTCATCTACGGCATCCACGTCACCATGCTCCTGGTGGGCGGCCTGGGCTGGTGCTTCATGGTCTTTGTGGATATGTGAATAATAAAATGCGGGCGCATGTCCGCCAGGGACCCTAAACTCAGTGCGTTGCGTCTCTGTGTTGGCCATTCATTCAACTCTGGGGGTATTTCGAATTCGGTGGAATGCAGGGAGAGCAGAAAATTGCAAAGAAATACTTTTCTGTGTATTGTCAAAAGCTTTCATGGCCGGAATCACTGGGTTGTTGTGATTTTTCTGGGTTGTCTGGCCATGTTCCAGAAGCATTATCTTGTGATGTTTTGCCCACATCTATGCCAGGCATCCTCAGAGGTTGTGGGCAGTCTTGTCTTGATGGCTCTTGTCCATGTTCACAGCGCTTTCTATAACCTGCAATGCCATTGGAGGGAGTAGGGCCTTTGGTGGCTTCTCAGCACTGGGGGCATAGTTATCTGATACAGACATACCCTCACTTTTATATTTTTAATTTTTAAATTTTTTATTATATTATCTTAATTCTATTTTTATTTAATATTTATTATAGTATACTTTTATGAATTATTAATTATTATAGTTATTTATTTATTATATATTATATATATTAGCTATTATGATGGGGTTTATACAGTATATCTGTGGAATGATATCCAGGGTGGGAGAAAGAACTTTTGTCTCTTGGAGGCAAGTGTGAATGTTGCAATTGGCAAACTTGATTAGCATTTAATGGCCTAGCAGTTTCAAGGTGTGACTTCTTACCACCTGGGGAATTTGTTGGGAGGTGATCAGCTGGCCCTGATTGTTTCTTGTCTGGAATTCCCTTGTTTTTGAGTGTTGTTCTTTATTTACTGATATGATTTCAGAGTTTGTTTAATACTGGTAGCCAAATTTTGTTCATTTTCATGGTTTCCTCCTTTCTGTTGAAATTGCCCACATGCTTGTGGATTTCAGTGGATTTTCTGTGTAGTCTGACATGGTGGTTGTGAGAGTGGTCCAGCATTTCTGTGTTCTCCAATAATATGCTGTGTCCAGGTTGGTTCATCAGGTGTTCTGCTATGACTGACTTCTCTGGTTGAATTAGTCTGCAGCGCCTTCCATGCTCCTTGATTCGTGCCTGGGCATGTCTGCTGCGTTGGGTGGTTCCAATGTAGACTTGTCCACAACTGCATGGTATATGGCAGGGGTTGGGAACCTTTTTGACTGAGAGAGCCATGAAAGCAAAATATTTGAAAATTTATTTCAGTGAGAGCCATAGAATACATATAATATATTCTAAGACTGACTTCAACTAAATGTGAGTATATACGTACATACTGATGGGACACTTCAGACCTGGCTCTGCAAAAGGCATGCTCAGGACTCTGGGAAGGAAGAGAAGACAGAAGGAAGGAAGGAAGGAAGGAAGGGGGAAAGAAAGAAAGACAGAGAGGAAATAAAGGAGGGAGGGGGAGAGGAAGAAAGAAAAGAAGAACAAACTATGGAAAAGGAATAAAAGAAAAGCAGGAGAGAGACAAGGAGGGGAAAAGAAAGAAGGAAATGGGGAAGAAAGAAAAGGGTGGGGAAAAGAAAGGAAAGGGAATGAGGAAAAAGTAAAATAATGAAGGGAATAGAAGAAAAGAAAGAAGGAGAGGGAAGTGAAAAGAAAAGAAGAAGGAAAGGAAGACTGGGGAAAAGAATAGAAGATGAAGGAAGAGTGAGGGAGGGGGAATGGAGGAAGGAAGGAAGGGGAGAGGGAGGGAAAAGGAAGGAGAGAAGGAGAAGGAAATGGTGAAGGAGAGAAAGAAAGGACGGAAGGAAGAGGGAGAATGGAGGAAAGAAGGAAGGGGAGAGAGTGAGGGAAAAGGAAGGAGAAGGAAAGGGTGAAGGGGAGAAAGAAAGGAAGGAAGAGAGAGAATGGAGGCCCATGGCAGAGGACGAAAGGAAGACAAGGACGAGACGCTACCGCCGGGCTCCGCCATCTCCGGCGCAAAGGGCGCAGGGCCCCGAGATCAGCGGGGGATGAGGAAGAGGCGGCGATGGTGGCGCAGAAGCGGCAGTCGTGGCACATTTGCGTCACTCCTCTCTGATGCATCCTGGGAAACCGAGGCCCGGGCTGCTCTGGAGAGCCAGGTGAAATCATGAAAAGAGCCACATCTGGCTCCCAAGACATGGGTTCCCTACCCCTGGTATATGGGGACTCCTGCAGAGGTGAGAGGATCCCTCCTGTCCTTTGCTGAATGTAGCATTTGTTGGGTTTTCTTAGTGGGTCTGGAGATAGTTTGTAGGTTATGTTTCTTCATCAGTTTTCCTATCCTATTCGGTCAGTGGTTCCCTTGACCTCACAACCTCTGAGGATGCCTGCCATAGATGTGGGCAAAACATCACGAGATAATGCTTCTGGAACATGGCCAGACAACCCAGAAAAATCACAACAACTCAAATACATTTCTATTTGGATTTTTATAACCTGGGAGTACACCTCTCTTGTACAGGCTCTCCCCGAGTTACAAACGACTCCTAGTTAAGAAGGCAGAGGCGGAGAGGACAGGAAGTGAGGGAAATCTATCGGAAAGGAAATTCACTCCTGGAAGAGTTGTTGTCGCTGGGGAAAGGTGTCTCCACTGAAACTTACTCTCCAATCTTTGTTTCCACAACAAGTCACATTTTTGAAAATGCAATTCTCACAGGGACAGAAAGTGAGGTGGACTCTTCTGAACAGAAGCACAGGCAGCAAAACAAACCAACAGGGGTGTTTACCCATCCCTATGTGACGGAAAGCTAATATATGTATATATTTGGCAGGAAGTTACACTTAAAAATGTCCCTGTTCCAACTTACATGCAAATTCAGCTTAAGAACAAACCTACAGAACCAATCTTATTCATAACTTGGGGACTACCTGTGTTTGAATTGCTGCACAATTCTGTGGAAGCTGGTCATAGAGTTGTTCTGGAGGGCCTAGAGCAGCGTTTCTCAACCTGGGGGTCGGGTCCCCTGGAGGGGTCGCGAGGGGGTGTCAGAGGGGTCGCCAAAAACCATCAGAAAAAACTATTTTCTGTTGGTCATGGGAGTTCTGTGTAGGAAGTTTGGCCCAATTCTATCATTGGTGGGATTCAGAATGCTCTTTGATTGTAGGTGAACTATAAATCCCAGCAACTACAACTCCCAAATGTCAGGGTCTATTTTCCCCAAGCTGCACCAGTGTTCACAGATAGGCATATTGAGTATTCATGCCAAGTCTGGTCCAGATCCATCATTGTTTGAGTCCTTAGTGCTTGTAGGTGAACTACAACTCCAAAACTCAGGTTTATTATTTATTTATTTATTTATTATTCGGGCTTCTATGCCGCCGACTCCCTGAGGCTCGCGGCGGCTTACAGGAGCCGAAGGGCACAGTAAAATACAGGCAATAAGCAGTTAAAAACAATTAAAAACAACAGCAGTATAGTAATTAATAACACAGTTAACACAATGAACAGCACATCATCCTCAGAAGAACGAATAGATGGCGGGGCATGGGCAGGACTTACTCACCAAAGGCCTGCTTAAACAGGTATGTTTTACAGGCCCGTCTAAACGGGAGCAAGTCCTTCATAGCCCGAGTTCCGCTGGGAGGGCGTTCCACAGCGTAGGTGCTATGACAGAGAACGCCCTCCGGTGGGTAGCAGTCAGCCTTGCGAGTTTAGCTGAAGGTATCTCCAGGAGATTGGAGTCCTCAGACCGAAGTGAGCTCGGAGGGCAATATGGGGTGAGACGGTCCCTCAAATACGCTGCCACCAAACCTTCAATGCCACCAAACCTTTCCAGTCTTTTCTGTTGGCCATGGGAGTTTCTGTGTGCCAAGTTTGGTTCAATTCCATCAGTGGATTTCAGAATGCTCTTTGATTGTAGGTTAACTATAAATGACAGCAACTACAACTCCCACATGACAAAATCAATACCCCCCAAACCCCACCAGTATTCAAATTTGGGTGTATCGGGTATTTGTGCCAAATTCGATCCAGTGAATGAAAATACATCCTGCATATCAGATATTTATATTCAAATTCATTAACAGTTGCAAAATTACAGTTTTGAAGAAGCAACAAAAATAATGTTATGGTTGGGGGTCACCACAACATGAGAAACTATATTGAGGGGTCGTGGCAATAGGAAAGTTGAGAAACACTGGCCTAGAGGTTCCCTACAGATAACATTGTATTCCAATTCATATATGTGTGTGTGTGTGTGTGTGTAACACCATATTGTATGTTTGTAAGGCACTGAGGAGGTGCCATATGTATAGCCCTTGGTAGAGAAAGACAGGATATAAATAAGGTAAATAATAAATAAATTATATAGATAGATAATAAATACATTAAATAATAAAAATAATAAAATTAAATAACATACTTAATAATTTATAAAAGTATAATAATCAATTCCACAAAAAACAGAGAGAGAATATATAAATTTATTATTTATTTACTTTATTTATTTACTTTATTTATACTCCGCTCTTCTCACCCCGAAGGGGACTCAGAGCGGATTACAGTACACATACTTAGCAGACAATCCCTGCCGTTTCCACATACACAACATATAGACGAACAGAGGCAAACTCTGGCCACCAGGGGGAGCTGACGCACTCCTCATCTCTCAGCGTTCCCAGCGTTCCTTGTTGTTCCTTCCGCATTCCTCAGCGTTCCTGGAGTTCTTTAATGGCCTCATAATTCAGTCAAAATTTGCCTCCCCACTTAATGTGGTACCTTTTCCCCCTATTTGACAGATGCAACTGTGTTTCGGGCTGCAAAGGCCGACAGCAGGCTACACTTAAAGGTCGAGCACCCACCTCGACCCGGACAGGCCTCAAACTCATGACCTACTGGTCAGAGAGATCTTATGCAGCTGACACTTAGCCAGCTGTGCCATATTTATTTGCTGTATTTATATACCACCTTTCTCACCCCTGGGGAGGAGTCAAGGTGGTTTACAACATACTAATGGCAAAAATTCAACGCCAACATACCGCACACAAAGAAATCATAATAACTAATTACTGCATATAACGATGAACTTTAAATCCATTGAAATAATATGTGTATAATACAAATTTAGATATACTGCATATAGATAGAAATATACAGGGAGCTATAGAATATATAGACTAGAATAGAGATAGATAAGTAGAAATTGATGAGGTATAGATATCCACAGTCACAATGTTCACCCCTCCATTGGGAAAATAACTTAGGAGGAGAAGAGATATCGGTATCTAGGTATAGATGAAGCACACATATGGGAATCAAGCTGCCAAAGCACTAATACACCTAACCAACTGGTTAAAAAATGGGCTTCCTGGTTGTATTTGTGTGTGTTTTCCAACATGCTCTTTGGGGGAGAATCCTGGCAGCCGGACAAGGGCCTGCGAATCAGGTGGCTTTGCTCTATTTTGTTGACTCGGTTTCCATAGATCTCAAGCAGGGCATTCTCATCGCAAGAAAATTCCCTCTTCCGTTCCTGTTCTTCACCCACCAACATCTTGCTTTGGAGCAGAAGACGAAAAGTGTAATTGGAAAACCTCCTTTTTATATTAATGTATTATTATTATTGTTATTATTATTGGCTTTTATCATCTTTTAAGTGGATAGTAAGCTTCCTTTAAGGGTATCCTGGATTATTATAATACTTTATTATATATATTTAATATCTATTACATGGATAACAAACCTTTGTTCAAGGGGCATCTATTATTATTCTTGTTATTTGAAACACAACAAGATTAGTACACAGCAAACAAGATCACTATGCTGGTTGTTGTATTGGATCACCCGTCGGACACTTCCAATTATTATTTTTATGGATTATTATATATTATTGCATTAATTGTTTTTAATTATATTTTATCTTGTGGGCAATGACTGCCCTGAGTCGCCTTCGGGCTGAGAGGGGCTGTATAGAAATATGGTAAATAATAAATAAATAAATAAATAAATATTATTATGACTCCATGCGGTCATCCTGACCACATGACCTTGGAGTTGTCTATGGACAATGCTGGCTCTTCGGCTTAAAAGTTGAGATGAGCACCACCACCCCAGAGTTGGGTGCGACTGGACTTAATGTCAGGGGGAAACCTTTACCTTTTCTTATTATTATTATATGGTAGAGGTGTCTTTATGATCCAATATGAGGGTATAGTATGAGTTAGGCCTATTTACTAAGGGTGTATTACTATTATTACTATTATTATTTAATTTTGCCATCTTTTAAATGGATAGTAAACCTCTGTGGATTATTGTTGTATTTTATTACATATATTTTACCACACACATGCATATATATAATAACAGTTGTAATAATTCTGAATGCTCAGGTCCTGAGGAAAATATCATGATGATGATGATGTAATAATAATAACAACAACAATAATTCTGAATGCTCAGGTCCTGAGGAAAATATGATGATGATGATGTAATAATAACAACAACAACAATAATTCTGAATGCTCAGGTCCTGAGGAAAATATCATGATGTAATAATAATAATAATAATAATTCTGAATGCTCAATTCCTGAGGAAAATACGATGATGATGATGTAATAACAACAACAATAATTCTGAATGTCAGGTCCTGGGGAAAATATGATGATGTTATAATTATAATAATAATAACAATAATTCTGAATGCTCAGGTCCTGAGGAAAATATGATGATGATGATGTAATAATAATAATAATAACAACAGTAATTCTGAATGCTCAGGTCCTGAGGAAAATATGATGATGTAATAATAATAATAACAACAACAACAATAATTCTGAATGCTCAGGTCCTGAGGAAAATATTATGATGATGATGTAATAATAACAATAACAACAGCAACAACAATAATTCTGAATGCTCGGGTCCTGAGGAAAATATCATGATGATGATGATCATGTAATAATAATAATAATAATAATAATAATAATAATTGGTTTGATCGATACGTCTTATCTCCGTCCACATCCAGAGTTTGTTTATTTTTTTAAATTTTAATATATGACATCTGGCCTGGCCACTATGGTTTTAACATTTGTGTACTTACTGTTTATATGTGTTTTATTGATTATATTGTTTTATTTGCTGCTGTGTTGTTTTTACTACTGTGTTGTTGGGCTTGGCCTCATGTAAGCCGCCCCGAGTCCCTTCTGGGAGATGGTGGCGGGATATAAATAAAGTTTAATAATAATAATAATAACAATTCTGAAATTGCTCAGGTCCTGAGAATAACAACAACAATAACAGACATCATATACTTCTAATAATACTCATAGTAGACAATATATACTAGTAATGATACTAATATTAGTAGTAATCTTTCCAAACTTTTGGCCATGTTTCTAGACCTCATGAGGCCAGTCGTTGGGTCTTCCTTGTTTAGAGTCGATTCTGTTTAATTTTGCTTCTCCGTCCTGCGCCGTCCATCACTCTTTGAGACCCCCGACCCCCCGAAATGGTTTTCTTTTCCCGTTTAATCGCCTTGGACGCTGGGATACGGATGCTTTTCGGAATCCCTCCTGTCACGCCATCCATCAGATCCATATTTACAATCGCTCATTAAAACCCGAGTGTACATTTCCTCCTTCCTCTTTGGAATATTAATGCCACTCATGAATATTCATCGAGGGAAGGGGGGGGGGAGATGTCACTTGCCATCGACAGGCGCCAGGCCTGTGTGTCCGCATTGCAGAACCAAACTGATATTGATCCCCAAAGGAGGAAGGCCTGCGACGGCTCGCAGTGTTGGGATTTGTAGTTTCCAGACCATCTTCGAACCCAGAACCCTGGAAGCCCATTTGCATTTCTAACTCTGGAAGGAGTCCTTCCGAAAAATGGCTCAAGGCACAGGAATCTCATTAATGCTGAGGATTTGGGGAAGGAAAACACTCATATTTTGCATTGACGGCGATGAGAAGCCTGGCCTAGATTCCCAACCACGGGCCTTTTCGGACGTTTATTTTTGGGCCTCCGGCGTCATCGTGTTGTTCCCGCCGTTCCAAAACCGAGACTCTCTTGATTCTGATTTTGCAAGGCATGGAGGTAAAAGGTTGCCAAGTGACGCAAGGGCCAGGGCTCCTGTGCCTATTAATGTGCAGAAAAGAGCACTGAAATTAAGGTTGCCAAATGAACTCAGGGCCAGGGCTCCTGTGCCTTTAATGTAAAACATAACAGCACTGAAATTAAGGTTGCCAAATGAAGCCAGGACCAGGCCTCCTGTGTCTATTAATGTGCAGGGAAAAGCACCAAAATTAGGGTTGCCAAATGAACTCAGAGCAAGGGCTCTTATGCCTATGAATGTGGAGAAAAGAGCACTGAAATTAGGGTTGCCAAATGAACTCAGAGCAAGGACTCCTAGGCCTATTAATGTGCAGAAAAGAGCACCGAAATTAGGGTTGCCAAATGAACTCAGAGCAAGGACTCCTGTGCCTTTAATGTAAAAAATAACAGCACTGAAATCAGGGTTGCCAAATGAACCCAGGACCAGGGCTCCTATGCCTATTAATGTGCAGAGAAGCACTGAAATCAAGGTTGTCAAATGCAACCAGGGCCAGGGCTCCTATGTCTATTAATGTCCAGGGAAGAGCACTGAAATTGGGGTTGCCAAATGAAACCAGGGCCAGGGCTCCTATGCCTATTAATGTCCAGGGAAGAGCACTGAAATTGGGGTTGCCAAATGAACCCAGGGCCAGGACTTCTATGCCTATTAATGTCCAGAGAAGAACACTGAAATCGGGGTTGCCAAATGAAACCAGGGCCAGGGCTCCTATGCCTATTAATGTCCAGAGAAGAACACTGAAATCGGGGTTGCCAAGTGAAACTAGGGCCAGGGCTCCTATGTTTATTAATGTCCAGAGAAGAACACTGAAATCGGGGTTGCCAAGTGAAACTAGGGCCAGGGCTCCTATGTCTATTAATGTCCAGAGAAGAACACTGAAATCGGGGTTGCCAAATGAAACCAGGGCCAGGGCTCCTATGTCTATTAATGTCCAGAGAAGAACACTGAAATCGGGGTTGCCAAGTGAAACTAGGGCCAGGGCTCCTATGTTTATTAATGTCCAGGGAAGAGCACTGAAATCAAGGTTGCCAAATGCAGCCAGGGCTCCTGTGCCTATTAATAATGTGCAGGGAAGATAACTGAAATCAGGGTTGCCAAATGAACCCAGGGCCAGGGCTCCTATGTCTATTAATGTCAAGGGAAGAGCACTGAAATCAGGGTTGCCAAATGGAACAAAGGTCAGGGCTCCTAAATGTGCAGAAGAGGGCATTGTTTAAGGCACTGAGATTTCAGGTTGCCACATGAAGTAGGGCACAGGGCTGCTATGCCTTTTGATGGCTGCAGAGAAGAAGGTGTTTTATTTCCACCCAGATTAGGGCTGCCAAAGGAAACCCAGTGAGCAGAAGTGGGCCCCTGGGTTGCCAAGTTATCCCATTCTCTTTCGAGGCAGAGGCGCCCCAGGGGCTGGGAAGTTGGCCACCCGGGGAGGGGCCCTGGGCTTCTTGGCCTCGCCCCCAGGCCTTCCTCCTCCTCTTCCTCCTCCGCCGCCATAATCCCTTCCAGCCGGGAAGAGGAGCCAACGCCGCCAGGAAGGAAGGAAGGAAGGAAGGAAAGAAAGGAGAAAAGGAAGGAAGGAGGAAGAATCAGTAGTGCAGGGAACTCCCCTCCTCCAAGCCTTCAGGTAGCTAATGGGGGGTCTGATCCTTTTTCTCTTGGGGGGGGGGGGCTGAAGGGGGCCCCCCATCCCAGCAGGAGTAAGCAGCCCACCCCTCCCAGTTTGATATTTAAAGGGGAGGAAAGTCCCCCCCCCCCCACACACACTTTAATATTTATTGGGAAGGAATATAACTTCCCACAATATCTCCCCAGTCTATTTTATGTTCCCACAATATCCTCCCAGTTTGTTTATTACTTTTCTCAATATATCCCCAGTTTATTTAAAAGTTCCCCCAATATCTCCCCAGTTTGTTTACTACTTTCCCCCATATCCCCAGTAGTTTGTTTATTACTTTCCCCAGTAGTTTGTCTCCCAGTATTACCCCAGTCCCAGTTTGTTTAGTTAGTATCCCCCCAGTTTGTTTATTTCCCCAGTATATCCCTAGTTTGTCTATAGTTCTCCCCAGTTTGTTTGTTTATTAGTATCTTTACCCCAGTATATCCCTAGTTTGTTTATAGTTTGGTTCCCAGTATCCCCTCCCAGTTTGTTTATTACTTTCCCAGTATATCCCCAGTTTGGTTAGTATATTGTTTGTTTATAGTTCTCCCAGTATCCCCCCAGTTTGTTTATTACTTTCCCCAGTATATCCCTAGTTTGTTTATAGTTCTCCCAGTATCCTCCCAGTTTGTTTATTACTTTCCCCAGTATATCCCTAGTTTGTTTATAGTTCTCCCAGTATCCTCCCAGTTTGGTTATTACTTTCCCCAGTATATCCCTAGTTTGTTTATAGTTCTCCCAGTATCCCCCCAGTTTGTTTATTACTTTCCCCAGTATATCCCTAAACTTTATAGTTCTCCCAGTATCCCCCAGTTTGTTTATTACTTTCCCCAGTATATCCCTAGTTTGTCTATAGTTCTCCCAGTTTGGTTATTACTTTCCCCAGTATATCCCTAGTTTGTTTATAGTTCTCCCAGTATCCCCCCAGTTTGTTTATTACTTTCCCCAGTATATCCCTAAACTTTATAGTTCTCCCAGTATCCCCCCAGTTTGTTTATTACTTTTCCCAGTATATCCCTAGTTTGTTTATAGTTCTCCCAGTATCCCCCCCAGTTTGTTTATTACTTTCCCCAGTATATCCCTAAACTTTATAGTTCTCCCAGTATCCCCCCAGTTTGTTTATTAGTATATCTAGTTTGTTTATAGTTCTCCCAGTATCCCCCAGTTTGTTTATTACTTCCCCCAATATTTCCCTAGTTTGTTTATAGTTCTCCCAATATCCTCCCAGTTTATATATAAGTTCCCCCAATATCTCCCCAGTTTCCCCAATATCTCTCCCACTCCTGGTTTGGACTTTGAAATATTTTGGAATGTATTGTTAGTGTTATTATTCCCGTTCCAGACAAGGAATGCTGATATTATTATTATTCCAATTTCAGATAAGGGATGCCGAACCTGTGTTGTTACCACTTTTGGCTAACAGATGTTGAACTAATATTGCTGTTGTAATATTATTAATATTATTATGATTAGTGTTATTACTGCACCTTCAAGATGCTCAACTGTTGTTACCCCATTTGGGGGTAATATGCTGAACCTATATTGTTGTTGTTCCAGTTCCAGATAACTGGTGCTGAACCTGTGTTATTGTTGTTGTCGTCTTTTTTTGTTACTCCACCTTGTCAATAGGGGTTTTTCAAGCAATTACTATTATTATTATTATACCTTCAAGATAAAGGAAGTTCAGCTGTTGTTGTTACTACTTTTGGCTAACAAATGCAGAATATTGTTGTTGTTATATTATTATTATTACTACTATTACTATTACAACAACACCCTCAAGATAAAGGATACTCAAATGTTGTTGCTGTTGTTACTACTTTGGCTAACCAATGCAGAATCTATATTGTTGTTTTCTATTATTATTATTATTATTATTATTATTACAACATCCTCAAGATAAAGGATGCTCAAATGTTGTTGCTGTGGTTACTACTTTTGGCTAACCAATGCAAAATATATATTGTTGTTTTCTATTATTATTATTATTGCTACTACAACCTCCTCAAGATAAAGGATGCTCAAATGACTACTTTTGGCTAACCAACGGATTGTTGTTGTTATTATTACTATTACATCCTCAAGATAAAGGATGCTCAAATGTTGTTGCTGTTACCACTTTTGGGTAATGAATGCTGAACCTATGTTGTTGTTCTTATTGCTGTTATTGTTATTCCAGTTCTAGATAAAGGCTGCTGAACCTGTGTTGTTGTTCTTGTTGTTGTTGTCCCACCTTGTCAATAAGGGCTGTTCAAGCATTTATTATTATTATTATTATTATTATTATTATTATTATTATTATACCTTCAGGATAAAGGATGCTTAACTGATGTTGTTGTTACTACTTTTGGCTAACGAATGCAGAATCTATATTGTTATTATATTATTATTACTATTACAACGACACCTTCAAGATAAAGGATGCTCAATTGTTGTTGTTGTTACCACTTTTAAACCTGTATTGTTGTTGTTATATTAGTAGTAGTATTTCTATTGCTACTACTATCTCAGTCTGGGGTGTATGTGGGGGGGGGGGGCACTTGACCTCTGTCAAAGTAACTTTTCCAAGCTCTGCAAAGAGGAGCAATAGGAGGAAGTGCAGGACATCAGGCTGCCCTTCCTTTTCTTTGTATCTGTCTCTTTCTTTTCCCTCAGGCCTTTTGGTTTTGTTTTGTTTTCACTCTTTCGCCCCAGGAATTTTCTCCCTCCCTTCTTCCTTTTCCCCCCCTGAAAGGACCCTTTGTGCTTTTGGAACATAATAGGTATTTTGTTGAAAAAGAACTTTGCTTTCTGCCTTTCCAGGCTACAAAGCAGGCCTTCCATCAATTGCAGAGTCCCATCATCCACAGATCCCAGCATCCACAGCCTCCATTTAAAAAGGCTCTTTTTTTAGACTGCCCCTTATCCAATATGTTTGGGATCAGAAGCCATGGGAATTATTATTATTATTACTATTATTTTCACATTTGTGCTTATTTTCTAAAAAATACAGGACATTATTATTATTATTATTAATAATAATAATAGTAGTAGTAACAAAAGCAATAAATATTGATTTCCCTATTTTTGGAAAGGAATCCCAAATGTGAAATACTACTACTACTAATAATAATTCTTTTCAAATTTGTGGGTTTTTTCCACAAATAGGGATTATTATTATTTTTCATATTTGGGATTCCTTTCCCAAAAATAGGAGAAACAATATTTATTGTTGTTACTATGATTGTCGTTGTTGTTATCAAATGTGTGCTTCCTTATCAAAAATTAGGGGAAATTAGCAGTGTTGTTGTTATTACTGTAATTGTTGTGTTTTTTCAAGATTGCGGTTCTTTTTCAAAAAAGGAGAAATGGCTGTTGTTGCTGTTACTGTTGTTATTATGTTTGCATTTCTTTTCCCAAAAAGGGGATGTTATGTGTTGTTGTTGTTATAATTATTAATTTTATTATTTATTAATTGTATTTATTTTGTATTATTATTATTAAAAATAATGTTTGCACTCCCTTTCCAAAAAAGGGGTTATTTGTGTTATTATTAATGTTTATTATTTATTAATTGTATTTATTTTGTATTATTATTATTATTATTATTATTAAAAATGTTTGCACTCCCTTTCCAAAAAGGGGAAGGTGCTTGTATTATTATTATTATTAATGCTTGCATTCCCTTTCCAAAAAGGGTTTTTTGTATTATTATTAATGTTTGTGTTTCCACTTCCTTTCCAAAAAAGGGGTTGTTTGTATTATTATTAATGTTTGCGTTTGCACTTCCTTTCCAAAAAAGTGGTCGTTTGTGTTGTTGTCGTTGTTATGTTTGCACTTCTTTTCCAAAAAAGGGAGAAATTGTGTTGTTGTTATTAATTTTATATCATTAACCTTTGCACTTCCTTTCCAAAAAAGGGGGTTGTATGTATGTATATATTTATTATTATTATTATTATTATTATTAGATACACAACAGGATGAGTACACAGCAAACTTCTGGCTTTTGCATTGGATCCCACGTTGGACACTTCCCAAGTCTCTAGGACTGTGTCGTGTATCGGCAAATAATGTGTGCAGATCCCAGTAGGGTGGCTTTTTTGCAGCTGACAGATGGTAGTTTCGTCAGCGCTGATTGTTTTTTAGTGCAGGCCAAGGTCTTGAGGCACTGCACCCAGTGTGCTGATCACCTCTGGAACCACCTTGACTGTCTTTGCAATTCTATTATTATTATTATTATTATTATTGCACTTCCATTCCAAAAAGGGGAATTTGTTTGCATTATTATGATGATTATTAATCATAATAATAACTTGCTTCCCTCCCAGAAATGGGCATCTGTGTTCCGGCTTGTTTACTCTGTGTGCCTTCTCCTCTTCCTTCCTCCTGGGCCGCTATGTTTGGCGCATTCACAGCCATTCATTCCTCAAAAAAAGAAAACCAAGCCCGATAAGTGCTTTCCCCTCGGCGCGGCCGCTGTGTTCCTGAGCATGCAGTGGTTAAGAAGTGCATTTGGAGCCCCCCGAGGATTCCTCCAAATGGCTTCCACAAAATAATAATCAGATATAAAGTAAATACATTGGCTCCGGGAAATACGTGAGCCTCTCTGTGCGCAAAGTACAGGAGCACTTAAAGGAGTGACGTCTCCCTTTGCTGGAGCACTTGCTCCTTTCCCCCAATTTGATTCTGCTTTATTTTATGTCTCGGAACGAGGAGTTTCGCTAAGGACCGGCAGATGGATCCGCTGGCTGGTGTCCAGGCCTTTGGGTCTCGGGACCTGAATTGGGCGTTTTGGCCCTGAAATATTGAAGAGCAGCTAGGCTTGGGGAAGCTGCGCCGGGATTTGTAGTATCCTCCTGCAATTTGTAATATTCTCCATTGGTTTCTCACATCCAGTGGGGATTTTTAGTTTTCTTCAGTGATTCGTAGTATTCTTTGTAGTTTCCTCCAGTGATTTTTTTAAAGCATGCACCAGTGATTTGTAGTTTCCTTCAGTGATTTGTAGTATCTTCTGGTGATTTGTAGCTTCCTTCAGTGATTTATGGCACATCCCAATGATTTGTAGTTTCCCTCTGTGTTTCTTAGCATCTCCTGGTTGTTTGTAGCATCCTCCAATTATTTATAGTTTCTTTCAGTGCTCTGTAGTACCCTCCAATGATATGTGGCATTTTTTTGGTGATTTGTAATTCCCTTCGGAGATTTGTAGCATGCTCCAGTGATTCATAGCATCCTCTGGTGATTTGCAGTTTCCTTCTGTGATTTATGGCATTCTCCAAAGATCTGTAGTTTTCTTCTGGGTTTCATAGCATCTTCTGGTGATTTGCAGCATCCTCTAATTATTTATAGTTTCTTTCAATGCTTTGTAGTATCCTCCGATGAGTTGTGGCATCTTCTGGTGATTTGTAATTTCCTTCGGTGATTTTTAGCATGCTCCAGTAATTCATAGTTTCGTCTGGTGATTCATAGCATACTCTGGTGATTTGTAGTTTCTTTCAGTGATTTATAGTATCCTCCGATGATTTTTGTCATCTTCTGGTGATTTGTAGTTTCCTTCAGTGGTTTGTAGCATGCTCCATTAATTCATAGTTTAATGTAGTGATTCATAGCATACTCTGGTGATTTGTAGTTTCTTTCAGTGATTTGTAGTATCCCAGGATGATTTGAAGTTTTATTCAGTCATTTTTAGCATCCTCTGACGACTTGTAGTTTCCTTCAGTGACTTATAGCATCCTTCAGTGATTTGTAGTATCTTTTTGTTAATATTGTTGCTTCTACAAGGTCCTGAGCTTTTGCTGCCAAACAATGCCTTTCCGAACTGTAGATCCCAGCATTCTGTGGCTATAGGCTGAGATAGTGTGACCCTTAGTGCCCCACCATACAAGCTGCGCCTGCACTGCAGAATGAACACAGTTCTGCCCCCTTTTGTTGCCATGAGTGGTCCCATTAAGGATGTGGATGAACTACAACTCATAACATGGTGGGTCCCCCCCCCCCAAAAAACAACCCTCCATTATTTTGTGTTGGTCATGTTGGGTTTGTATGCCAAGTTTGGTCCAGAACAGTTGTTGGCAGGAGTCACAGGGCTCTCTGTGCAGGGTGGACTATAACTCCCATCACCAGGTGGACTATAACTCCCAGCATCCTGGGTCAATTCTCCTCAAACCTCTCCAGTATTTTCCAATGGTTGAGGGGGGTCTGTGTGCCAAGTATGGTCCAGATCCGCCATTGTTGGAAGTCACAGGGCTCTCTGGATGTGGGATGGACTATAAATCCCATCAGCCAGGGTCACTATAACTCCCAACATCCTGCGTCAATTCTCCTCAAACCTCTCCAGTATTTTCCAATGGTTGAGGGGGAAACTGTGTGCCAAGTTGGGTCCAGATCTGTCATTCGTTGGAGTCACAGTGCTCTTAGAAACTGGAAATCCCATACAAACATAGATACATACATGCTATATAGATATATTGTTTACAGAGCCTTGGCTTGTGATTCACGGTTCCCAGCAAATGAGCAATCGGGAGGAAAGGCGCCCAAGAAACATATTTTGACAGTGATCTCACTGGAAAAGGAGGGAGAGATGAACAAAAAAACCCCTTTAGTTTGTATACTTTTCAAAGCAACACCAGGAACGGGCAAACGTCGTTTCCCCTGACTTTCGGACAGAATTTTTGGGCCCGAAGAACGTCGCGCTTGCTTTTGGAACCGAGTCTCTCTCCAAATCCGGGCCATATATAGTCATTTTTTTTCTCCGCTCCTTCTTTTCAAAACCAACTTCCATCGTAAATTGTTGCTGATGTGAAAATCCGAATTGCGAATCCCTTTTTGGGTGTTGTGTTGACCCCGGATGTTGGGACCTATAGTTCACCATGCATCCAGAAAGCACTGCGATCCCCGCCGTTGACAGATCTGGACTGAACTTGGCACAGAGACCCATCATGGCTAACTTTTAGGTCTGGTAGGGATTGTAGGTATTGACCCTGGATTTTGGAAGTTGTAGTGACCCCGCATTGAGAGAGCACTATGGTCCCAGTCCTGACCCACTTTAAATATTGCGGTACTTTGGAGGGAATTCACCCTGGGTGATGGGATTTGTAGTGACCCTGGATAATGGGAGTTATAGTTCACCCTGCATTGAGATAGCACTGTGGTCCCTGCCAAGGATGGATCTGGGCTAAACTTGGCACACAGACCAGTCGTGAGCAGCTTTAAATATTGGAGTGGTTTGGAGAGAATTTACCCTGGATGATGAGAGTTATAGTTCACCCTGTATCCATACAGCATGGATCCCCGCCAACAACGAATTTGGGCCAAATTTGGCACACAGACCCATCACAAGCAGCTTTGAACACTGGAGCGGTTTGGAGAGAATTTAGCCTGGATGATGGGAGTTATAGTTCATCCTGCAACAAGAAAGTACTGTGGCCCCCAACGACAACAGATCTGGGCCAAACTTGGCACACGGACCCATCATGAGCAGCATTAAACATTGGAGTGGTTTGGAGAGAACTGGCCCTGGATGAAAAGAGTTGTGGTGACCCTGAATGATAGGAGTTATAGTTCATCCCCATATCTATAGAGCACTGTGGTCCCTGCCAATGACGGACCTGGGCCAAACTTGGGATGTACGCCAATCAGGAGCAGCTTTAAAAATTGGAGTGGTTTGGAGAGAATTGACCCTGAGTGGTGGGAGTTATAGTTCACCACACACCGAGTGAGCACTGTGGTCCCTGACAACGACGGATCTGGGCCAAACTAGGCACACAGACCAGTCATGAGCAGGTTTAGGTATTGGAATGGTTTGGAGGAAATTGAGCCTGGCTGATGGGAGTTGTAGTGACTCTGAATGATGGGAGTTGTAGTCTACCCACATCCTAATACATTTTCTAATGGGACCATTCATAACATCCAAAACCAAACAATCACTACTTCTTATGTTTACCCTTCAAAATCCCTAACCTGGACTTCCGCCAGGTACCTAACCTGATAGATACATAGATTATAGACAGATTATAGACCGACAGATAGAGATACATAGGTAGATTGATGGATGGATGGAGCGATAGATTGCTAGATGGACAGACCGATGGAAAGTTGGATGGATGCATAGATACATAGGGTGATGGACAGACAGACTGACAGAAAGGACAATAGATAGATTGGACGATTGATAGATACGTAGATAGACAAACAGATAGATACATAGGATGATTGATAGATGGATGGATGAACAGGATGATGGGTGGACGGACGGATAGATAGTTGAACAGGATCATAGATGGATGTATGGATGGAGGAACGAAAGAATAGATGGAGGAACAGGATGATGGACGGATGGATAGATGGAGGAACAGGATGATAGATGGATGGAGCGATAGATTGCTAGATGGACAGACCGATGGAAAGATAGATGAATGGATGCATAGATACATAGAGTGATGGACAGACAGACTGACAGGACAATAGATAGATTGCACAATTGATAGATACGTAGATAGACAGACAGATAGATACATAGGATGATTGATTGATAGATGGATGGATGAACAGGATGATGGATGGACGGGTAGATTGATGAACAGGATGATGGATGGGTTGATGGACGAAAGGATAGATGGATGAACAGGATGATGGACGGACGGACAGATGGATAGATGGATGAATAGGATGATAGATAGATGGACGGAGCGATGGAAAGATAGATGGATGGATGCATAGATACATAGAGTGATGGACAGACAGACTAACGGGACAATAGATAGATTGCACAATTGATAGATACGTAGATAGACAGACAGATAGATACATAGGATGATTGATAGATGGATGGATGGATGAACAGGATGATGGATGGACGGACGGATAGATGGATGAACAGGATGATAGATAGATGGACATACCAATGGAAAGCTGGATGGAAGGATGCATAGATACATAGATACATAGAGTGATGGACAGACAGACTAACAGAAAGGACAATAGATAGAGTGGACGATTGATAGATACGTGGATAGACAGACAAATACATAGGATGATTGATAGATTGATGGATGAACAGAATGATGGATGGACGGACGGATAAATGGATGAACAGGATGATGGATGGATGCATGGATGGACGGACAGATGGAGAGATGGATTAACAGGATGATAGATAGATAGATAGATAGATGGAGTGATAGATTGCTAGATGGACTGACCGATGGAAGGATAGATGGATGGATAGATACATAGAGTGATGGACAGACAGACTGACAGGACAATAGATAGATTGGACGATTGATAGATACGTAGATAGACAGATAGATACATAGGATGATTGATAAATAGATGGATGGATGAACAGGATGATGGATGGATGCACTGACGGACGGACGAAAGGATAGATAGGTGAACAGGATGATGGATAGATGGATGGAGTGATAGATTGCTAGATGGGCAGACCGATGGAAAGATGGATGCATAAATACATAAAGTGACTAACAGGCTGACTGACAGGACAATAGATAGATATGTAGATAGACAGACAGATAGATACATAGGATGATTGATAAATAGATGGATGAACAGGATGATGAATGGACGGACCGATAGATTGATGATGATAGATGGATGGACGGACAGATGGATAGATGGATGAACAGGAGGATGGATGGATGGATGGAGGTAAGGACAATAGATAGATTGGATGATTGATAGATACATGGATAGACAGATAGATACATAGGATGATTGATATATCTATTGATAGATGGTTAAACATAATGATGGATGGACGGATGGATGGATGAACAGGATGATGGATGGACGGATGAACAGGATGATGGATGGACGGACGGCTGAACAGGATGATGGATGGATGGACAGACGGACAGACAGGCTGAACAGGATGATGGATGGATGGATGGACGGATGAACAGGATGATGGATGGACGGATGGATAGATGGATGAACAGAATGATGGATGGATGGATGAACGGACAGATGGATAGATGGATGAACAGGATGATAGATAGATGGATGGAAGGACAATAGATAGATTGGACGATTGATAGATACATAGATAGACAGATAGATACATAGGATGATTGATTGATATATCTATCGATAGATGGATGGATGGATGAACAGGAGGATGGATGGATGGACGGACGGATGGATAGATGGATGAACAGGATGATAGATGGATAGATAGAGATATATACATACACACATGCTTGCAGGTACATCTCTCTCTCTCTCTCTCACTCACTCACTCTCTCTCCAAACAGTTCCCTATTTTGCCAAGTTTCCTCCTCCTTTTCCAAGTGGGTTCAATTGAAAAACAATCAAATGGGAATATCAGCACTTTTAAGCCGAGGGGGCCGCAGTGGATGCCTGAGCAAGCTTTCCGAAATTAACATTTTAATTGTCAAGCGTCCTTTTTAAATCTTCCTTCAAACGCCGAACGACTTCAAATAAAATAAGAGAGGGAAGAAAGTGGCGAGAACAAAAGGGCCGGGTTTCACTCCATAATGAGAATTGAAATAAATGGAAAGGGGGCTCCTCCACGGCGCATTAAGGGGACAGCGGCCTTGGCGTTTTCTGCAAGCGCCAGGAAAATTCGAAATGGGAAGAGGCCAAAACTCTGCAAAAACCAAACCAAAAAAGCGAGACCATATTATAAAAGAACATGAGAGAAATGAAGTCGGGGCCTTAATTGCCTTAAAAGCCTTGATATTTTTGGATGCTAAGCAGGGCCAGCCCCGGTTGGTCCTTGGATGGGAGACTGAATTGCAGTGAGAGCCAGCCCAGGTTGGAGTGAGCTCCCAACCAAAATTGTGTAGCTTGTTGTTGACCTTTGCAACCCGAAAGACAGTTTATTTATTTATTTATTTCCGGCATTTTACCCCGCTCTTCTCAACCCCCGAGGGGGGACTTAGAGCGGCTTCCAAAAAAGCACAATTCGATGCCAACACAGTAAAACACATAAAACACAGTATGGATGGACGGACGGACGGACGGATGGATGAACAGGATGATGGATTACACATTAAAATACAATTACATCAAAACATTACACATTAAAATACAATTACATCAACATATCATACACATTCATTTAAGTTTAAAAAAAAGAAAAAAATGTGCTGCCTTGTGCTAGTGTGCAAACGCCTGGTCCCATAGCCAGGCTTTTACTTTTTTCCTGAATGTCAGGAGGGATGGAATTGATCGTATGTCACTAGGAAGCGCATTCCACAGATGGGGAGCCACCACCGAGAAGGCCGTCTCCCTCGTCCCCACCAGCCGCATTTGAGAAGTCGGCGGGAGCGAGCAGGCCTCCCGGATGATCTTAAATTACGAGGTGGGATGTAGCGGCAGATGCGTTCGGACAAGTAAGCTGGGCCAGAACCATATAGAGCTTTAAAGGTCAAGACCAGCACTTTGAATTGAGCTCGGAAGTGGATAGGCAGCCAGTGGATAGGCAGACAGTTGCATCTGTCAAGTAGGAAATTTAGGTACCACTTTGTGGGGAGGCTAATTTAACTGATTTTTGAGGCCATAAAAATCTCCAGGAAGTATGCAAAGAATGAGGAAGCAACAGCTCCCCTGGTGGCCAGAAGCTGGAATGTTAAATAGCTTCTGCGTGTCTCTCTCTATATGTTGTGTGTCTATGGCATTGAATGTTTGCCATGTACAGTATATGTACATTGTAATCCACCCCGAGTCCCCTGCGGGGTGAGAAGGGCGAAATATAAATACTGTAAATAAATTTAAATAGTAATACTACTAAATTTTGTAATAATAATTAGCTATAAATATATGAGTAATAATGACTCTACTACTATTTCTAGAGTCATGGTACTGCTCATAATAATATCCACAATAGTAATAATAATACTAATAGTAATAACTAGCAATAAGCATAACGATAACAATGACTGTACTACTTCTATTGTACTAAGAATAACCACAATAATAATAACAACCAGTCTTAATGATAGTAGCATTCATAGTAATAATAATTAGCAATAACTATAGCAATAAAAGTGACACTACTACTACTTGTACTGGTATGACTAATAATAATGACACTACTACTACTAATAACAATAGTGATAACATTGCAGTTAGGAATAAGTATGACAGCAGTATTAATAGTAATGATAATCAGTGATACGTATGACAATAGTATTAATAGTAATAATAATAAGCAATAAGTATGACAGTAGTATTGATAAGAATATTTAACAATAAGTACTACTACTTCCTTTGGTACTACATAATGACTACTACTACTTCCTTTGGTACTACAACTAACTACCACAATAGTATTGTCCTTAGTAGTATTAAAAGCAAGAATGATTAGTAATAGTGATTAGCAATAACCATAATAATAACACTACTTCTATTGATACTACTATCAATAATAACTATGTAATAATAATAATAATGATAAGCAATAAGTGTGACAATAGTATTGATAAGAATAATTAGCAATAAATATGTTAATAATGACTACTACTTCTAGTACTACTACCAGTACTACTAACCACAATAGTAATGACCATAGTAGTATTAATAGGGGCTTTCCAGAATCATTTCGCAGACAAGATTGCGACGCCGAGGCTTTCCAGAATAATTTCGCAGACAAGATTGCGACGCTCCGCCGGGACCTCCCTGCCACGGTTGATACAGCACAGGAGCTTGAGACTCCGTGGCCCTCCGCCGGGTCCACCTTCGACCGGTTTCGGCCACTGGACGCAGAGGATGTTGACAAGATTGTCGCAGCTCTTCGACCAACCACCTGCTCCCTCGACCCGTGCCCCTCCATGCTGATTCGAGCTTGCGTGGAGGGGTTACGAGGCCCTCTGTTGAATATAGTCAACTCCCTTGAGCAAGGAGCTTTTCCAGAGGAGTTAAAAGAGGCGGTGGTCAGTCCATTGCTGAGAAAGCCAGGGTTACACCCCGCGGCTCCCTCCAATTACCGCCCAGTGTCCAACTTACCATACCTGGGCAAGGTAATTGAGAGGGCAGCAATGGACCAGCTGCAGGCATTCTTGGATGAGACAACCTGGCTAGACCCCTTCCAGTCCGGCTTCCGTTCAGGCCATGGGACAGAGACCGTCCTGGTCTCCATCACAGACCTACTCCGTTGCCACTTGGATCGAGGCGGATCGGCGCTGCTCGTGTTATTGGACCTCACGGCAGCGTTTGATACTGTCGATTACCAACTTTTGACACACCGCCTGGCGGTGGCGGGGTGAGGGGACAGCCCTCAACTGGCTGTCCTCCTTCCTCCAAAACCGCCTGCAGCGAGTGAAGTGGGGAGGGTGGCCTCCGAGGGCACCCCCGTCGATTGTGGGGTCCCTCAGGGGGCCATTCTCTCCCGCTGTTATTTAACATCTACATGCGACCACTCGCCCAATTGGTACGGAGTTTTGGGCTGGAATGTCACCAGTACGCTGATGACACCCAGCTCATTCTGAGGATGGACCCCGGGGTGGAATCTGTACCCGATAATTTTCATCTCTGCCTAGAAGCCGTAACTGGATGGCTGCGAGCCAGTAAGTTGAAGGTGAACCCGACGAAGACGGAGATCTTGTGGCTGGGCCGCCCGGGGGGGTAGAGACCCAGTTGCCGACGTTTGATGGTGTGGCACTTCGCCCACAGCCCCTAGTTAAGAGCCTTGGGGTCCAGCTAGACACCCAACTGTCGATGGAAGCGCAGATTGCCTGCGCTTGCAAGACAGCGTTCTACCATCTGCGGCAGGCGAAACGTCTGGCTCCTTACCTCTCCCGCTGCGACCTGGCCACGGTGATCCAAGCCACGGTCATCTCGAGGCTTGATTACTGTAATGCGCTGTACATTGGCCTACCCTTGTCGGCGATCCGGAAACTTAAGCTGGTGCAGAACGCAGCAGCGCGCCTGCTGTCGGGAGCCCCAAGATCTGCGCATGTGACCCCACTCCTGCGTGCACTGCACTGGCTTCCCATCGAATTCCAGGTCTCCTTCAAGGTGTTAGTTCTAACTTTCAAGGCCTTATATGGTTTGGGGCCAGTGTACTTGAGGGAGCGTCTTACCCCATACAAACGGCCTGGAATGCCCTACCGGAGGAGGCTAGAGCCATACGGGAGCTCGCCCCCTTCCGCAGGGCCTGTAAGACCTTCCTTTTCAAGCAGGCCTTTGGTTGATATATAACGCCTCTTGCTTCCAATTTGACTTAGGACTCTGTGTCGCAGTTTTTGTCACGTAGTGTAATTTTAACAATGTTTTAATGTTTTAATGATGCTTTTAGTACCATTTCTGTTATTTTTTATGGTTATAGTATTGTTTTATTTTGTTCGTGAGTCGGCATGAGTGTTGCCTGCCGATCACTATGTATGTCTTGTAACCCGCCACGAGCCCTCGGGAAGAGGCGGAATAGAAATGCAAATAATAAATAAAATAAATAAATAAACCCAGAAGATCACTGCGCTCAGAGGGGCTTAATCTACTAGAGGTCCCTAGTATTAAGATCTGTAGGCTGTCGAGCACCCGGCAGAGAGCATTTACAGTGGCTGCTCCGACCCTCTGGAATTCTCTGCCGGAGGAGATACGAGCACTACGGGGTTTGTTGGCCTTCCGCAAGTCTGTGAAGACTTGGCTATATAGGCAGGCATTTGGTCCCAACTGATGCCTCCTTAGTTGCCAGCTGCCAACATACCGTCCTGCCATGTATTGCCTCTGCGTATTATTGCTTGCCGGGATCATTTGTGGGGAGGGGGGCTTTTGGGTATACGTCTTTTATCTGTTTATTGATGTTTTATTGATTTTATGCTGTAAACCGCTCTGGGCTCCAGAGAGAGCGGTCTACCAAATCGAATTTATAAATAAATAAATAAATAATGATTACTAATAATGATTAGCAATAAGTATAACAATACTACTACTAAACAGTAGCATAAATAGTAGTAATGATTAGCGATAACCATAATAATGACACTACTGTTGATACTACTTATAATAACTACAATATTAATAAGAATCCTATCATTAATAGTAATTATAATTAGCAATAAGTATAACAATAATGATTCTACTACTACATCTCCTGGTACTACTACTAATATCCACAATAGTAATAACAGCTTCTACTTGTCCTAATAATAATGTTAAATACAATAGTAGTATGAATGGTAATAATAATTAGCAGTAATTATAACTAATAGTGACATTACTACTACTGCTTTTACTACTACTACTGACTTTTCCCCATTTCTTTCACTGACACATGGTGTTTTCCTAACGTCATCCCTGAAGGGCGGAAATGTAATTTCAAAAGATGATCAGTCGCCGCCGGGCCTTTCCTCAAAGGTTACGTTCGACGCGGGATCCTTATCGGCGGCTGATATTAACTCGCAAAGACTATTATGCAAATAGAGAGAAAATCAATCTGTGTATAAAAATCATTTTCCTTCCGTAAATGCAAAGCGGGGCAGAAAAATAATAATTGCACAGAAAGTCTTGTCCTTCGCAACTGGATAAATATTGAAAAGGACCTGAATCGTAAACACCAGGCAGAAAAAATAAAATTAATATGCTAATAATAATGGTAATAATAATAATAATATCAATGCTTTAACTTCTCGATATGCTGCTTTTCCCCATCTGTTGGGTCTCGTCCTTGCATCATGAGGTGTATTTGCATATGCAAATATCCAGCCTTTGGGGTATATTTGCATATGCGTAATGAAGTCTCTCAAAGTCTGAACTTTATACTTGCGGTTTGAGTCCACTTGGATTTACTGCCACTGCGGCCAGGAACACAACCAGCTCATCTCCTAACTCCGTCTCCCATCATCCCAGTAGCTTCTGGGCGTTTTTCGACCTTACCTCCCTGGACTTCTACCCTATCACCCTCTCTTATTTGAAATCTTGGACTTGTGTACTTTCATATTGGACTTGGGACTTTGAAGGGTAGGAACCCTCCGGGGTGATAATGTTTATATTGTGTTGTATATTTTGTAATAACCATTGACTATGCACTGCTGATTCTTATATGAATATATTTTGGATAAGCCAAACGCTGTTGTTCCTTGTTCACACTTTATACATGTCTGTCATTGTAGGCATAGTATTTTGAATACTGTTCTGCACAAAAAGCCAAGGCGACATTCTCTCAGCCTCTGTGTTTATATAGGTTTCTTATATCCCAGTCTTTTTTAACGTATGGATTTTAAGATGCATCATTTAATCTGTGTGTAGATTATACGTATTTTAATAGTGCTTTGCTCTACTTCTCTGTTTTGATGCTGTTGTGCCCTGCCTTGAGCTGTGGGTAATAAATATAGTAGTAGTAGTAGTAGTAGTATTTATTAGTAGTAGTAGTAGTAGTAGGATTACAATTATATCCTGCTTTTCTCTCTGGATTGAGACCCAAAGTAGCTCAGGGTATTTGTATATTCTTATTAATAATAATAATACATTTATATCCCTCTTTTCTCTCTGGATTGAGACCCAATGTAGCTCAGGGTATTTGTATATTATTATTAATAATAATACATTTATATCCCTTTTTCTCTCTGGATTGAGACCCAATGTAGCTCAGGGTATTTGTATATTATTATTAATAATAATACATTTATATCCCATTTTTCTCTCTGGATTGAGACCCAATGTAGCTCAGGGTATTTGTATATTATTATTATTAATAATACATTTATATCCCATTTTTCACTCTGGATTGAGACCCAATGTAGCTCAGGGTATTTGTATATTATTATTGTTGTTGTTATTGTTATTAATACATTTATAACCCACTTTTCTCTCTGGATTGAGACCCAAAGCAGCTCAGGGTATTTATATATTATTATTATTATTAATAATAATACATTTATATCCCACTTTTTTCTCTGGATTAAGACCCAATGTAGCTCAGGATATTTGTATATTATTATTAATAATAATACAGTTATATCCCACTTTTCTCTCTGGATTGAGACCCAAAGCAGCTCAGGGTATTTGTATATTATTATTATTAATAATAATACATCTATATCCCACTTTTTTCTCTGGATTGAGACCCAATGTAGCTCAGGGTATTTGTTTATTATTATTAATAATACAGTTATATCCCACTTTTCTCTCTGGATTGAGACCCAAAGCAGCTCAGGGTATTTGTATATTATTATTAATACATTTATATCCCACTTTTCTCTCTGGATTGAGACCCAAAGCAGCTCAGGGTATTTGTATATTATTATTAATAATAATAATACATTTATATCCCACTTTTCTCTCTGGATTGAGATCTAAAGCAGCTCAGGGTATTTGTATATTATTATTATTGATAATACATTTATATCCCACTTTTTTCTCTGGATTGATACCCAAAGCTGCTCAGGCTATGTGTATTATTGTTGTTGTTGTTGTACCCCATTTACCTATTTGAATCCAGACCCAAGAAGGGGGGGAAACATTGGAAAACGTGTCACTGCAATATGCAGACTGAGCTTACCTCTTTAGGGAGGAGTTCATAGTACAGTAAGGCTCCAATAGCCTATTTAGCCTTTCTAGTCGTTGTTTTGGTCCTCCACTGTAACTCTGTGATTATTATTATTGTTATATTTATATCCTACTTTTATCTCTGGACCCAAAGCAGAAAAGGCGACACCGAGCCACATAATGTATTATTAGTATTTTGGATTTCAGAATTCCAAATAAGGCATATTCAATAATAATAATAATAATAGTAATAATAGTAATAATTGAAAGTCATTGCCAATATTTGAAAGAAGTTAGAAGTCATTGACAGTCAAGGTGGTCCCAGTGGTGATCGGCACACTGAGTGCAGTGCCTCAAGACCTTGGCGTGCACTTAAAAACAATTGCGGCTGACAACATTACCATCTGTCAGCTGCAAAAGGCCACCCTACTCAGATCTGCATCATTCGCCGATACATCACATAGTCCTAGACACTTGGGAAGGGTTCGACTTGGGATCCAATACAACAGCCAGCAGAGTGACCTTGTTTATTGAGTATTAATCTTGTTATGTATCTAATAATAATAACAATAATAATAATAATTGAAAGTTATTGCCAATATTTGAAAGAAGTTGAAAGTCATTACCGAATAATAACTACTGGGGGGCTCAATCCAATTTTTGTCATCTGAAAAAGGACCTTTTCCAACTGCAGATAAGGAATGCTGAAGCGATCTCAATCCACATTGGTTCTTCAGTGTAGACGTCGTTTTTGGCAGAAGTGGAGCAAAAAGAAAAAAAAAGAAATGTCAAACCTAGAGCAGAGCATTGATTATTATTCATTATTATTCATTTTCAAGACAGCTTTTTTTTTCTTTTTCTGGCAAATGAAAACAACAGCGGCGCAAAGTCGGCATAATCAGGGCTCCTGCTTTGAATTTGCATCAGGAATTGGCTGTTGTTTTCCCCCTTCTCTCTGCATGAAGAAGAAGGGGAAAAAACATTGAAATACGTGTCACTGCAATATGCAGACGGAGCTTAACTCTTTAAGGGAGGGGTTCCCAGTACAGTAAGGCTCCAATATCCTATTTAGCCTCTCTAGGCATTGTTTTGGTCCTCCACTGTAACTCTATGACATTCTTGCACCAAAGTCATGCATTGGGTTCACCGTTATCCACATCTGACAATTCCTGCTCCTGAATTGGTTTCATTTCATGAAATCCTTCACGACAATAATATTAATAATGCAGTAATATAATATAATATCTCTCGGCATTACTTCGCAAACGAAGATTCTTCGGAAGGACTCATCCCATGCTTTTTACAAGCGCGTTGATGACTAAAAAGGCCAATCTGTGATAGGCAAGTCCGGTTGCAGAAAGCACAGCAGAAAGACTCATTGGGTGATGTTGTTCTTTCTGCGTTGTCGTTTCTCATTGAGACCCGTTCGGCGTGTCTTCTCGAAAGAGGCCGCAGCATTGTGCGTCTCCATGCCTCCCAATGTGAGGCCAAGGTGGACCATTGTTGGTGATCAATCTGGTGTTGTTTCAGGGAGTCCATATATCTCTTTTTGGGGGCGCCTCTCTTGCGCTGACCCGTGGCGAGTTCACCATAGAGAAGTATCTTTGGGAGGCGGTGGTCCTCCATCCTAGAGATGTGCCCTGCCCAGCGCAGCTGTGTTCTCAACAGCGTGGCCTCAATGCTGGTGATCCCTGCTTGCTCAAGGACAGCAACATTCCTCACATAGTCGGTCCAGTGTATATTTAGGATTGTGCGAAGACAGCGCTGATGAAAGGGTTCGAGGAGTCGTAGGTGTTGGCGATTTATTAATTCGCACTTGATTGGCCGCCCTTCCCCAGAGGCTCGGGGCGGCTCACAGCATATTCATAAACAGTCAGGTATAATGATATTAAAACACAGTTAAAACACATGTAAAAAATTACAATAATATTACTAATATATCCACATATTCCTTTTATGCTGCCATATACACCTGTAATACTATAGAGTATGTGTAAGCGACTTACACTATGTGTAAGTCGCCCGGAGCACTAACGTGGAGGGCGACTCAGAAATAATATAGTCAGTCAGTCAGTCAGAGTATTATATATATATATTTATATATAACATTTTATATATAATGATAAATATTAATATATTATTTATATATACCATATGTAGATATGTACACACGTATCTATATTCCTTTTGTGCTGACATGTACTCCTGTAATATTATATAATATTATTAATAATATATATGTATATAATTAATATTATATGTAATGATAAATAATATATTAATATATACCATATGTAGATAAGTACACACGTATCTATATTACTTTTGTGCTTCCCTGTACTCCTGTAATATTATATATTAACAATATATATAATTAATATTAGATTTAATGATAAATATTAATAATATATTATTAATACAGTATATGCCATATGTAGATATGTACACACATATCTATATTCCTTTTATGCTGCCATGCACACCTGTAGTATTATGTAATTTTATATATTATATAATATATAAGGAGATCCGGTGGCACAGTGGGTTAAAGCGCTGAGCTGCTGAACTTGCGGACCGAAAGGTCGCAGGTTCGAATCCAGGGAGCAGCGTGAGCTCCCGCTGTTAGCCCCAACTTCTGCCAACCTAGAGGTTTCGAAAACATGCAAATGTGAGTAGATTAGTAGGTTCCGCTTCTGCGGGAAGGTAACAGCGCTCCATGTAGTCATGCTGGCCATATGACCTTGGAGGTGTTTACGGACAACGCTGGCTCTTCAGTTTAGAAATGGAGATAATATATAATTATTAATATTAATAATTTTAAAATTCCATGCAAAGTTGGTGGAAGTTAAAGAATTCTCCAACATATTTGCAGAATATCCAGATATTTCAATTTCTTTTCCAAAATATTCAAAAATGGTTCTGGTCCATTGTTGCTGGATACAGGTAAATTTGGCCTGCCCATCCTATTCGGTTATTGTGTGTGAATTTTCTGTATTTCATTTATTATTGTAATATATACATACACACACACACACACACACACACAGTATATATATATATATATTCTTTTTAATTATCATTATTTCTGATGTATTTTGTTTTTTATTTTGCATTTTACTGTGTTGTATTTTTTTTTTGAAGGGCTTGGCCTCATGTTAGCATATATAGGTATGTACATGTGCAAATCTATATTTCTTTTATGCTGCCATGTACATCTGTAAAACAATTAATATCAATAATATAAAATTATTGCTTTTATGCTGTTACGCATGCCTATACTATTATATAATATTAATAATATAATAATAGTAATATATACTGTATTAGATATATACAGACATATATCTACCTTTTATGCTGCCATGCACACACATATGCACATACATGTATACTATTAATATTAATTATTAAAAATAATATTTATAATAATATAATTAATACCATATATAGATAAACACACACACACACACATATATATATATTCCTTTTATGCTGCCATGTACGACTTTTAAGAGCCTAGGAGGCACTGCGTCTGTAAAAAATCCACGCGTATCATGTCTTTCTCTGGGAAAGGAGAAGAAGAAAGGCACCTCGACGGGATTAATCACCGTCAGCATGAAATCTAAGTCGTAAAGTCGGTGCTAAAAAGACGTTAAAATTAAATGCCGACACGCTTTGCTTCTGGGAAGCCTTGGCTTCTGTTGCTTTATTGCCAGATTTCGGATCTCATCGGCAAATGTCCGTTTCATCTTCCTCTCCTTCGAAACAGAGGAAGATAGCGAGGCTTTTAAGTTCCCTCTGATGTATGGAATGGCCAGGGGAGAAAATATGGAGATATATATATATGTGTGTGTGTGTGTGTGTGTTTAACAATTGGACAATGCAGATTTATTCGCCGCAAAGAATGGGGCCATGTCTGTGTTTCTTGAAAAAGGAAATTACTCTTTTGCTTTTTAGGGCCTGCATTGGAAATAAAAAGCAATATTTGAATACTATGCTCGAAAAACTGCATTGGGCCTCCATGCAAAGTTGGTGGAAGTTAAAGAATTCTCCAACATATTTGCAGAATATCCAGATATTTCAATTTCTTTTCCAAAATATTCAAAAACTTGTTCCGGTCCATTGTTGGTAGGGGTCACCGTTTCTCTGGATGCAGGTAAATTTGGCCCTCCCATCCTATTCGGTTATTGTGTGTGAATTTTCTGTATTTCATTTATTATTGTAATTTTATTTTTAATTATCATTATTTCTGATGTATTTTGTTTTGTATTTTGTATTTCACTGTGTTGTATTGTATTTTAGGAGGGCTTGGCCTCATGTTAGCCGCCCCGAGTCCCCATTGGGGAGATGGTGGCGGGGTATAAATAAAGATTATTATTATTATTATTAAACTATAACTCCTATAAATCAAGGTCAGTTTTCCCCAAACGTCTACAGTATGTTCTGTTGGTTATGGGAAGATTGAGTGCCAAGTTTGATCCAGGTCCATCATTCGTGGGAGTTGCAGTGGTCTGTTGGGATCTGAATCAGGTGAAGATACTGCAAATCCCATCATCCGTGGTCCATCCTCCCCCAAGGTGGGCGGCTGTGTGCCAAATTTGGTCCAGTTCCATTATTTGTGGGGTCATAGTGGTATCTGGAAGTGAGTGACGATATTGTAAGTCCATGGTAAATTTGGTCCCGATCCATCATTGGTTGGGTTTGTTTATTTATGACATTTCTATGCCGCCCTTCTCACCTCGAAGGGGACTCAGAGTGGCTTACAAGTAAAATGTAAATACAATATATTATATTATTGCCATAGAATGATATTAATATTATGTATTACATTGTGCTATAACATTATACTGTAATATTATTAGTAATATTACATGTAATATAAAAATATAATTATAATATCATATTATTAGTAGTATATTGCATTACATTATAATATTATCAATATTATACAGTATGTATATACAATATATTATTGCCATAGCACAATATTAATATTATATATTATATTGTACTATAACATTATACTGTAATATTATTAGTAATATTACATGTAATATAAAATACGTAATTATAATATATTATTATTACTAGCTGAGGACCCGGCGGTGCCCGGGTTGTTTAAGGAAGGCATTGTGTGCCAAGGTTGGTTCCTATTAGTTGTTTATGTGGCTTGCAGTGGTTTCAAGAACTTAGTGAAGGTACTGCGAGTCCCATTGGCCATGGTCCATCCCCCTCCAAACAGCACCAGGATGTAGAGTGGGTCATGGAGGCTGTGTGTGTCACATTTGGTCTTGATTATTCGCTGGATGAGGGTTGCAGCAGTCGCTGGAAGTGAGGGAAGGAAGTGGAAGTCCCATCATCCATGGTCCCCCGTTCTCCAAACTGCACCAGAATGTAGAGTGGGTCATGGGGGCTCTGTGTGCCAAATGTGGTCTTGATCAGTCATCGGATGAGGGTTGCAGCGGTCTCAGAAAGTGAGTGAAGGTACTTCAACTCCCATCATCCGTGGTCCGTCCCACTCAAAACTGCACCAGGATGTAGAGTGGGTCATGGGTACTCTGTGTGCCAAGTTTGGGCCTGGTCTCTGATTTCTAGGGGCTGCAATGTTCTGTGGGAAATGAATTGGGTGAAGGTACTGCAAATCCCATCATTTGTGAGCCATCGTGCCGTAAACTGCAGGAGGTTTGTAAAGTGGGCCATTGGACCTCAGTGTGCCAAGTTTGGTCCTGATTCGTCATTGGTGAGGGCCACAGTGCTCTAAGGAAGTGAATTGAAGTACTGGAAGTCCTATCATCCATGGTCCATCCTCCCTCAAACTGCACCAGGATGTAGGGTGCATCTTGGGGGGGGGGGGGTCTGTGTGCCAAGTTTGGTCTTGTTCTGTCATTGTTGGGGGCCAAGTCAGGAAAATCAAGTTGGGGAAGCAGGTTGTGAAGTGGGCCATTGGACCCCTGTTTGCCAAGTTTGGTCCTGATCCGTCATTGCTGTGGGCCACAGTGGCTGATTGCCTGAGGCCTTTCCTTTTCCCTCTGAGTCACTTTAGAATGTTGGAATGTAGTTGGCCAATCGGAGTCCTTTATGCAAATACCATTTCAGTGGCAGCCAATCCCCTCTGTCTGGGGCCGTAGAATGTTGGAGTTCTGAGGCTGGCCATAAGAGCCCTTTATGCAAATAATCCCACAGTGGCAGCCAATCGAAACGCTGGCACATATTCCTCCCGTCGCACCACCGCACCACTGCCCGCAAACACTGACTTTTATTATATACATAGATAGATAGATAGATAGATAGATTATTATTAGTAGTATATTGTATTACATTATTATATATTATAATGTTTACAGTGCTCTCTGGATGTATATGAACTACAATTCCTATAAATCAAGGTCAATTCCCCCCAAACCTGGTCATGGAGGTTCTCTGTGTGCCAAATGTGGTGCAGGCCCATTGTCGGTGGGAGTCACTGTGCTATGTCTTGATGCAGGGTGTTTAGTCAGGCCCCCAAGCCCCTCCAGTACGTTCTGTTGCTGATAAATTCCTATATAATATAATATTCAATGTTCTGCATTATATTTAATACAATGAGATGTGTGCATAGTTTTAAAAATGAAGTTCATGCTCACATTTGGAAAATTTCGAAACATATTTCCAAAATGTTCCAAAAAAATCCTTAAAGTAAACCTTGATTTTGCTTTTTAAAAATAAGACATGCTGATTCACTGTAATGGCATTATAATGATATACTATAATATTTTGGTTTGTGCCCGGTATTAAGTGCAATATAATGAAACGTGTATGTCTTGTTTGCATTTGGGATATTTGAAGAAATATTTCAAATATATGTGAAAAGTCAATCCCAGAAGCAAACTTTTGAGCCAATATTTATCTCTCCGGAAGGGAGGAGAAGGAAAAAACCCCAATGCGGTTGAAAACAAAACTAGAAACGTAGAAAAAAAGGGAAGAAAGGGGGGAATGAGAAGAAGTAGGCCTTGAAAAGATCGCTGCCAGTTTCCTGTGTTTCTCAATGGTTTGAGGCAGTGATTTCTCCTGTTCTTTCCACTAAAAATAAAACATGATCCTCCCCTGGTTGCGCAAAAGGGCCTTTGTGGTACCTTGGATAACCCCCTTCAACGCCTAGAGAAAGACCCCTCTAGGGATATTATTGGCCCTCCAAGCAATTCTATGGTATGTTTCCCCTGGCAGAGTTCATAGAAATCCCTTGGAGGACCTGTAAATGGCAGGAAAGACCCTTCTAGGGATATTCTTGGCCCTAGGCTATTCTATGGCATCATTCCCCTGGAGGACCCAGTCAATGTCTAGGAAGACCCCGCTAGTAATATTCTTGGCTCTCCAGGCAATTCTATGGTATCTTTCCCTTGGAGGACTCAATCAATGCCTAGAGAAAGGCCCCTCTAGGGATATTATTGGTCCTCCAGGCAATTCTATTGTGTGTTTCTCCTGGAAGTGATGATAGAGTTGCCTTGGAAGACCCAGTAAATGGTGGGAAAAAACCCCTCTAGAAATAATCTTGGCCCTCCAGGCAATTCTATGCTAACCTTTCCTTGGAGGACCCAATCAATGCCTAGAGAAAGACCCCTCTAGGAATATTTTGGTCCTCTGGGCAATTCTATGGCATCTTTCCCTTACAGGAACTAATCAATGCCTAGAGAAAGATCCCTCTAGAAATCATCTTGGCCCTCCAGACAATTATATGGTATATTTTCACTGGAGGACCCAGTAAATGGCAAGAAAGAAATTCTATAGTATCTTTCCCTTGGAGGAGAGAGTCAATGCTTAGAGAAAGACCCATCTAGGAATATTCTTGGTTCTGTGGGCAACTGTATATCATGTTTTCCCTGAAAGTGATGATAGAGTTGCTCTGGAGGACCTATAAAATGCATAGAGCAGATCCCTCCAGGATTTTTCTTGGTCCTGCAGACAATTCTATGGTATACCTCTATAGAGTTGGCCTGGAGGACCCAGTAAATGTCCAGAGAAGACACTTCTAAAAATTGCCTTGGTGTTCCAGGTGATTTTATTGTATTTTTCCCCAAGAGGTAAGCATAGAGTTGCCCTAGAAGATCTAACATACTCCTAGAGATTGCCCCTCTAGGAATATTAATGGTCCTCCAGAGAATTCTGTGGTATGTTTCCCCTGGAAGTGACCCCAAAGTTTATCAGGAGGAGGCAGTAAATGTCAAAAGAAGACTCCTCTAGGAATTTTCTTGGTCCTCCAGACAATTCTATGGTATGCTTCTATAGTATGCATGCGCAAACTTCGGCCCGCCCTCCAGGTGTTTTGGACTTCAGCTCCCACCATCCCTAACAGCCTACTGGCTGTTAGGAATGGTGGGAGTTGGAGTCCAAAACACCGGGAGGGCTGAAATTTGCCCATGCCTGTTCTGTAGTCATCTTGTAGGACCCAGTAAATGATTTAAAAAAGATCCTTCTAGGAATTGCCTTGCTCCTCAAGGCGGAAGTGACCATAGAGTTGCCTTGGAGAATGTAGTAAATTCCTAGAGAAGACCCTTCTAGGCATGTTTCTGGTCCTCTGGGCGATCCATAGAGCTGGCCTTGATGCAGAGCTGCCCCAAACGACACCTCCCAGGATTTGTTAGCAGCATTGACCCTGATGGTAGTTCAAGTGGTGCAAAAGTGCATCAGTTTTGCAGTGTGGACGTATTTCCGCGTTTTGGCACCCTGGCTGATGGATCCCGCATTGAGGAAGTGTTAATAACTCCCACCTCCTCCCCCCACTCTGTCTTTAATATTCATAGCCGGCTTTATTTGCATATCGTGCCATAAATAGCAGCCGCGCAGCTCACAAAGTGCCCCGTTTGCATTTCTAATTGCGCCGAGAAATCAAAGGGAATATTTCATCCCTGGGAGGGGCTCGGATCTTCCTTTGCGCTTTGGATGGGGAGAGATACAGAGAGAGATATTAATAAAAATCCTTGCCAAACAAAAGAGGAGAAAGGAGCCTTGCCTCTGGGCATGCAACGACTGCAAAGTGGGGGAGGGGGGATCATGTCGCCTTTGATGCTCTTTGTCCTGTCCTGCTTTGCCTCCCTCCCTTCCTGAGGCTGAGAGAGTGCGGCTTTTTCGCCAAGCCAGCAATTCAGAGCAATTTGTTGCTCAAACCTACATAGGACTTCTCTCTTTCCTTTCCTGTTTTGCCCTTCGATCTGAGGCTGAGAGAGCATGACCTTGTGGCCAAGCAAGGACTTCGAACCCAGGCCTGCAATGCTCACATCTATATTTACTGAGGCTTGAGAGTGTGACTTCCTGTATCTATCTCTGAGAGAGCATGGCTTCCTGTATTTGAGGCTGAGAGAGCGTGACTTCCTGTATTTGAGGCTGAGAGAGCGTGACCTCCCATATCTAAGGCTGAGAGAGAGTGATTATGTATCTGAGACTGAGAGGATGTGGCTTTCTGTCTTTGAGGCTGAGAGACCGTGACTTCCTGTCTCTCAAGCTGAGAGAGAGTGACTTCCTTATCTGATTCAAGGAGATTTATTTGATTGTTTTATTTTACTTGAAATGTTTTATGTTTTTATGTTATTGTATTGATATGTATCTGTGGGCTTGGCCTCATGTGAGCCGCCCCGAGTCCCTTTTGGGGAGATGGTGGCGAGGTACTAATAAAGTTTATTTTTATCATTAACTAGCTGAGGACCCGGCGGTGCCCGGGTTATTTGAGGAAGGCATTGTGTGCCAAGGTTGGTTCCTATTAGATGTGTATGTGGCTTGCAGTGGTCTCAGGAACTTAGTGAAGCTACTGCAAGTCCCATTGGCCATGGTCCACCCCCCTCCCAACAGCACCAGGATGTAGAGTGGGTCATGGGGGCTCTTAGTGCCACGTTTGGTGTTGATCATTCATTGGATGAGGGTCGCAGTAGTCTCAGAAGGTGAGTGAAGGTACTTCAAGTCCCGTCATCCATGGTCCATCCCCCTCCAAACACCACCAGGATGTAGAGTGGGTCATGAGGGCTTTGTGTGCCAAGTTTGGTCTTCATTAGTCATTGAATGAGGGTCGCAGCAGTCTTGGGAAGTGAGTGGAGGTACTTCAAGTCCCATCATTCGTGGTCCATCCTCAATACTGCACCAGAATGTAGAATGAGTCATGGGGGCTCTGTGTGCCAAGTTTGGTCTTGATCAGTGTTTGGATGAGGTTGGCAATGGTCTGGTGAAATGAGTGGAGGTACTTCAAGTCCCATCATCCGTGGTCCACCCTCCGAACTGCATCAGGACGTCCATTGGGTCATGGGGGCTTTTTGTGCCAAGTGTGGTCATGATTATGCACTGGATGAGGGTCGCAGCGGGCTTGGGAAGTGAATGGAGGTACTTGAAATCCCATCCTTCATGGTCCATCCTCCTCTAAACTGCAGTAGGATGGAATGTGGGTCATGTACTGTGTGCCAAATTTGGTCTTGTGGTTCAGGGCCGCCTTGGTCTGTAGGGAATGAAGAGTTTGAAAGTACTACAAATCTCATAACCTGTGATGGTACTTCAAGTCCCATCATCCATGGTCCTCCCTACTCCAAACTGCAGTAGAATGAATCATGGGTCATAGGGGCTCAGTGTGCCAAGGTTGGTTACTGTTAATTCAGGCCATACACAATGTCCCATTAACTGAGGCCTAGTCAGGGAAATCAAGTTAATGAAGCCGTACTGTAAATTTTGGGCCTGGTTTGTGATTTGTAGGGGCTACAGTGTTTTCTGGGAAGTTAATTGGATGAAGGTACTGCAAATCCCATCAGTGGCCCATCCTGTCCTAAACTCTCTTTTGGGGCTTGGCCATACACAATGTCCCATGAACTGAGGCCTAGTCAGGAAAATCAAGTTAATGAAGCCTTACTGTAAATTTTGGGCCTGGTTTCTGGGATGCTGGCTAATCAGTGGCAATCAATGCCCTCTTTCTGGTGCCTTAGAATTTTGGAGTGGCGAGGCTGGCCAATCAAAGGACTTTATGCAAATAGCTGCCACATATCCAAATCCTGTTGTTTGAATGTAGAGGCCTGGATTCTGGGATGCTGGCTAATCAGTGGCAATCAATGCCCTCTGTCTGGTGCCTTAGAATTTTGGAGTGGCGAGGCTGGCCAATCAAAGGACTTTATGCAAATAGCTGCCACATATCCAAATCCTGTTGTTTGAATGTAGAGGCCTGGATTCTGGGATGCTGGCTAATCAGTGGCAATCAATGCCCTCTGTCTGGTGCCTTAGAATTTTGGAGTGGCGAGGCTGGCCAATCAAAGGACTTTATGCAAATAGCTGCCACATATCCAAATCCTGTTGTTTGAATGTAGAGGCCTGGATTCTGGGATGCTGGCTAATCAGTGGCAATCAATGCCCTCTGTCTGGCGCCTTAGAATTTTGGAGTGGCGAGGCTGGCCAATCAAAGGACTTTATGCAAATAGCTGCCACATATCCAAATCCTGTTGTTTGAATGTAGAGGCCTGGATTCTGGGATGCTGGCTAATCAGTGGCAATCAATGCCCTCTGTCTGGTGCCTTAGAATTTTGGAGTGGCGAAAATCAAAGGACTTTATGCAAATAGCTGCCACATATCCGCCCTTCCGCCCTCCGCACACATACAAACATTCCGCTTTATTAAGGTATACAGATACAGATATTATTATTATTGTGACTTCCTGTATCATAGCCCGAGAGAGCACAAATTCCTGTCTCCGAGGCTGAGAGAATGTGACTTCCTGTCTCTTGAGTGAGCACAACTTCCTTATCTGAAGTGAGAAGAGCGTGACGTCCTGTAACAGAGGCTGAGAGAGCACGACTTTATGTCTCAGAGGCCGAGAAAGTGCAATTTCCTGTCTCTGAGGTCGAGAGACTGCAACCACCTGTATCCGAGGTCGAGAGAGAGTCGTTTACCATATCTGAGGCTGAGAGACCATGTAGCCGAGAACAAGAAAGTGCAATTTCCTATCTCTGAGCTTGAGAAAGTGTGGCTTCTTGTATCCGAGGCCGAGAGAGTGCAGCTTCCTGCCTCTGAGGCTGAGAGGGTGTGGCTTTATGTATCGGAGGCTGAGAGAGTATGATTTCCTGACTCTGGGGCTGAGAGAGCATGGCTTTATTATCTGAGGCTGAGAAAGTGTGATTTCCTGTCTGAGCCTGAGCGAGAGTGGCTTCCTGTATCAAGACCGAGAGAGTGCAGCCCCCTACCTCTGAGGCTGAGAGGGTGCGGCTTTATGTATCGGAGGCTGAGAGAGAGTGACTTCCTGTCTCTGGGGGCTGAGAGAGAGTGGCTTCCCATATCCGAGGCTGAGAGAGCATGACTATGCACCGGTGACCCAGAAAAGTCCAATTTCCTGCCTCTGAGGCTGAGAGAGCGTGACTTCCTGTCTCGGGCTGAAAGAGCGTGGCATTATTATCTGAGGCTGAGAGTGTGACTTTATTATCCGAGGCTGCAAGAGTGAGACTTCCTGTCTCGGGCTGAGCGAGAGTGGCTTTATTATCTGAGGCTGAGAGAGTGTGACTTCCTTTCTCTGGGACTGAGAGAGCGTGGCTTTATTATCTGAGGCTGAGAGAGTGTGACTTCCTTTCTCTGGGACTGAGAGAGCGTGGCTTTATTATCTGAGGCTGAGAAAGTGTGATTTCCTGTCTGAGACTGAGCGAGAGTGGCTTCCTGTATCAAGGCCGAGAGAGCGCAGTTTCCTGTCTCTGAGGCCGAGAGGGTGCAGAGCTTTATGTATTGGAGGCTGAGAGAGTGTGACTTCCTGTCTCTGGGGGCTGAGAGAATTTGGCTTCCCATATCCGAGGCCGAGAGAGCGTGACTATGCACCTGTGACCCAAAAAAGTCCAATTTCCTGCCTCTGAGGCTGAGAGAGCGTGGCTTTATTATCTGAGGCTGAAAAAGTGTGATATCCTGTCTGAAACTGAGCGAGAGTGGCTTCCTGTATCAAGGCCGAGAGAGCACAGCTTCCTGTCTCTGAGGCTGAGAGAGCGTGACTTTCTGTTTCTGAGGCCGAGAGTATAAATTCCTGCCTCTGAGGCTAAGAGAGCATGACTATGCATCTGAGACAGAGAAAATGCAATTTCCTGTCTCTGAGGCTGAGAGCATGTGGCGTCCTGCATCCAAGGCCGAGAGAGTGCAGCTTCCTGTCTCTGAGGCCGAGAGAGCATGGAGGTTTATGCATCTGAGTCTGAGAGAGCATGACTATGAACCTGAGACTAAAAGTCCAATTCTGTGCCTCTGAGGCTGAGAGAGTGTGACCTCCCATAGCACAGGGGGGGGTGTATGCGTGAGTTCTTGCCACACTTTCACCTTAATGGGCTTTTTGGAGAAACCCCTTTCTCCTTAATGGGCTTTTTGGGCTCCCGCGTTGTTGCTGCTGCTGCGATGCCAGCCAGCGCTGGGTTGCATCAGAGGCGGGCATGGCTCTCCTGCTTTGGTTTTCTGCTGACTCACAGAGTAACTTGCCAAAAGGAAAGCGAGGAGGGGGCAGAGAAGGAGAGAGAGGCGCACCGAAACACGCAATTGCCGCACAACAACACACAGCCGGGCCATGAGAAGCAGGAGGGCGACGCGTGTAAGTGACACCCCTGCCCAACGCACATCTTCCTTTCTCCCCCCCTCCCCTTGCTTTATTATTTGAGGGCGTATTGTGCTTGGACGTATTGTATTTCTCTCTCTCTCTCTTTGCAATGCACCATTACTGATGGAGGTCTCAAAGGCATTATGTCATCCCCAAAAAACTGGCATTTGTGACCATTTTAATGTGCAGGGATGTTCTGGGATTTGAAACAACCTTGCACCCTTTGGGATGTATATAAATATATTATGTATACTGTATATTCCTGTGCTGGGATTCCCTCCTGCAAATGGCATGCAAACAGATTTGTGCTCCCAAAGGGTTTTTTAATTTTTTTTGAGATTATTATTATTATTATATCTCTTGGGGCCCTTCAACTTTTAAATAGAAATAGAAATTGTATATATTAAGATGCAGTTTACCTGTTCGGCCTTTTATTTCCGGCTTTCTTTTTGCCCTTGTTTCCCAACGTTCGATCGACATAATACTCTGGTTCAAACTCAACTTTAGTGTGGGTTTGGTTCCCATTTTATGCCGGGAATGTGGCGCAGCTAGCTGGGAACCAGCTGCATAAGATCTCTAGTGACCAGAAGGTCATGAGTTCGAGGCCTGCCCGGGTCGGGGTGAGCTCTCGACCAATTGTGTAGCTCGTTGTCTGTCTATATATGTTGCATGTCTATGGCATTGAATGTTTGCCTGTATATGTGCATTGTGATCCGCCCTGAGGTGGAATATAAATGATGTAAATAATAAAAAGTGTTGAATTATTATTATCATCATCATCATCATCATCATCTCTTGGTCGAGTCCCAATGCAACTCAGGTTGTGTGTATTATTATTACTATTATTATTACTATTATTACATTTATAAACCACTTAATCACTATTTCGAGAAACCACACAACTCAAGGCTATGTGTTGTTGTGTTGTTGTTGTTGCTACTATTATCTCTTGGTCGAGACCCAAAACAGCTTAAGCTGCGTATTATTCTTATTATTACATTTTATAAACTACTTTTGGTTTCGAGAAACCACACAACTCAAGGCTATGTGTTGTTGTGTTGTTGTTGTTGTTACTATTATCTCTTGATCGAGACCCAAAGCAGCTTAAGCTGCATATTATTATATTTTATAAACCACTTTTGGTTTTGAGAAACCACACAACTCAAGGCTATGTGTTGTTGTTGTTGTATTTGAATCACCCTGAATCCAGACTCAAAGCTGCTCTGGCTATGTCTGTCATTATTATTACACTTATAAACCACTTTACCTCTGTTTCAAGGAACCGCGCTACTCAAGGCTATGTGTTGTTTTGTTGTTGTTGTTGTTATATTTGTGTCACCCTGAATCCAGCTTCAAAGCTGTTTTGGCTATTTCTATTATTATGATTACATTTATATCCTGCTTTTATCTCTGGATCAAGACCCAAAATTCAGGCTATTATTATTATTATTGCTAGCTTGGGTACAGGTTATTTGAAAAAGTCAATTTTTTACTTGTACAGAATGCGTAAGATTTTGGGTGAACTACAACTCACATCATGCCAGGTCCACCCCATTGGGCAAGTTATAATATAATAATAAGGGGACTCGGGTCGGCTTACATGAGGCCAATAATAATAATAATAATAATACTTTATTTATACCCTGCCACCATCTCCCCAAGGGGACTCGGGGCGGCTTACATGAGGCCAAGCCCAATGACACATGCTCTTCTAGATGCATCATCGGAGGGGTTCAATGTGCTCTGTGGCTACAGGGTAAACTACAACTCCCACTATGGTGAGTCAGTCCCTCAAACTCCTCCAGTAGATTGAGTTAGTCCTGGGGGTTCTGTGTGCCAAGTGTGGTCCTGGTCCTTCACTGGTGGAGGTCACCATTTCTCTGGTTGTGGGTGAACTACAACTCCCAGAAAGGAAGGTCAGAGATAGTGGCATGGTATAAATAAAGATTATTATTATTATTATTCCTTCCAACTCTTGGTCTTTAGACAGAGACTCAATGGCCATCTGCCAGGAGTGATCGGATGGTGTCTTCCTGTAAATTAGATGGCACTTGGACTACCGTAGATGACCTTTAACGCCCTCTTCCGACTCTAGATTTCAATGGAGTCTCCTTTGCTGAAATTCTGGATAGCCATCTGACAGGAGGGATTCGATGGTGTCTTCCTGCATAATTGAAGGCGGCTGGACTAAATGACTGTCGGCTGCCCCTTTCAACCGTAGGATTCAGTTGGATTGAGTCTCCTTCTCCAAAATTTGGGTGGCCATCTGTTGGGAAGGCTTGGGTGGTGTCATCCTGCATAATAGAATTGACTAGATGACCCTAGGGTGCCCCTTTCAAGTCTAGGTGTCAAAGTCTGAAGATCTGGAGGGCCCTCTGTCAGGAAGGCACGAGTGGTGTCTTCCTGCATAATGGAACGGGGCTGGACTAGATGACCTTTAGGTTCCCCTTCCAACGCTAGGATTCAGTCTGATGGGGTCTGCTTTGTTGGAGGTTTCATGGCCATCTGCCAGGAGGGCTTGGGTGGTGTCTTCCTTCATAATAGAATGGGGTTGGACGCGATGACCTTCAGGGTCCCTTTGGATCTCTAGGTGAGTACCGAGAGCCGGATAGCCATCTGTTGGGAGGGCTTGCAAGTTGTCTTCCTGCATAATAGAATAGACTAGATGACCCTTGGGTGCCCCTTCCGGCTCTAGGATTCCACGTCAGATAGGGTCTGCTTCGTTGGAGGTTTCATGGCCATCTGTCAGGAGGGATTGAGTGATGTCTTCTTGGATCATAGAAGGAAGTTGGAATCAATGACCTTTAGTGTCCCCTTTGAACTCTTGCATCATAGAATGAAGTTTCAGAGTCTGATAGAGACCTTTTCACTGGAAGTTTTTATGGCCATCTGTCAGGAAGGCTTAGATTGTGTCTTCCTGCATAATAAAATAGACCAGATGACCCTTGGGTGCCCCTTCCAATTCTAGGAATGAGAGTCTGATGCGGTCTGCTGTGTTGTAGGTTTCATGGCCATCTGTCAGGAGGGCTTCGATGGGTGGTGAGGCACTTTGCTCGTCATCACCAGTAAAAAGCCTGGGGGTTGTTTTTGACCCTTTGCTGTCTATGGAGGCCCAGGTCTCCACTGTCAGCAAAACCGCCTTTTCCCACCTGTGACAGGCTAGGCGGCTGGCCCCCTACTTATCTAGAGACGACCTAGCCACAGTTATCCAAGCCACGGTCAACTCAAGGATAGACTACTGTAACGCCCTTTACATTGGCCCTTGTCCGTGATCCGGAAGCTTAAGCTCGTCCAGAACGCCGCTGCCCGACTCCTCGTTGGAGTGCCGGCGAGGAGCCACATAACTCCCATCTCACAGCAGCTTCATTGGCTCCCGGTCGAGCACCGGATCACTTTCAAGGTGATGGTGTTAACCTTCAAGGCCATTCTGGGGCTGATGTATCTGAGGGACCGTCTCACCCCCTATCAACCCCAGAGATCACTCCGCTCTGAAGATCTGAATCTCCTCGAGGTGCCTGGTGTCAAGACCATCCATCTGGCCTCGACCCGGCGTAGGGCCTTCTCTGTGGTGGCTCCAACTATCTGGAATACTCTGCCAGCTGAAGTGCGTGCCCTGCAAGACCTCCTTGCCTTTCGCAGGGCCTGTAAAACCTATCTCTTCAAACTGGCATTTAGTGGCTGATTTTTGTAATCCTGCAGAGTTAGTTTTAGTTTAAATTTAGAATAGTTTATCTGATGTTTTTATCTGTTTTATGCTTGTGATTGTGAGCCGCTCCGAGCCCTCGGGGAGTGGCGGCATACAAGAATGATTAATAAATAAATAAATAAAATAGACTAGATGACCCTTGGGTGCCCCTTCCAATTCTAAGATTGAGAGTCAGATGGGGTCTGCTCTGTTGGCCATAGCCATCTTCAGGAGGGCAGATGGTGTCTTCTAAATAGATTGACTAGAGACCCTCCCTTCCAGATCTGATGGGTCTGCTCTGTTGGCGGTATCATAGCCATCTGTCAGGAGGGCTTAGATGGTGTCTTCCTGCATAATAGAATTGACTAGATGACCATTGGGTGCCCCTTCCAATTCTAGGTTTGAGAGTCTGATGGGGTCTGCTCTGTTGGCGGTTTCATGGCCATCTGTCAGGAGGGCTTAGATCAGGCCTGGGCAAACTTCGGCCCTCCAGGTGTTTTGGACTTCAACTCCCACAATTCCTCACAGCCTCAGGCCCCTTCCTTTGGCCCCTTCAGCTGTGTGGAAGTTGGGGCCTAGGCAGGCCTGGGCAAACTTGGGCCTTTCAGGTGTTCTGGACTTCAACTCCCACAATTCCTCACAGCCTCAGGCCCCTTCCTTTGGCCCCTTCAGCTGTGTGGAAGTTGGGGCCTAGGCAGGCCTGGGCAAACTTGGGCCTTTCAGGTGTTCTGGACTTCAACTCCCACAATTCCCCTTTGGAAAGGGCATGTGGCTGTGAGGAATTGTGGGAGTTGAAGTCCAAAACACCTGAAAGGCCCAAGTTTGCCCAGGCCTGGCTTAGATGGTGTCTTCCTGCATAATGAAATAGACTAGATGACCCTTCCAATTCTAGGATTGGGGTCTGCTCTGTCAGGAGGGCTTGCATGCTGTTTCCCTGCATAATAGAATAGACTAGATCAGTGTTTCCCAACCACTGTTCCACGGCACACTAGTGTGCCGTGAGCGATCACCTGATGTACCACGGGAAAACCTTTCTTCCCCCTCCTTCTGAACTCCTGCTGCTGCTGCTGCTTGGAGGAGGAGGAGGAAGGGCCCGGCGGCAGCAAAGAAGGGGCTGGGGCACCGCCCCCTTCGGCCGTTTCCCCAGCCAGCCAGCCTCCAGGTTCAGAATGCTCTTTGATTGTAGGGGAACTATAAATCCCAGCAACTACAACTCCCAAATGGCAAGGTCTATTTCCCCTGAACTCCATCTGCGTTCATATTTGGGCATATTGAGTATTCATTTCAAGTGTGGTCCAGATCTATCATTATTTCAGTTCACAGTGCTCTCTGTGTGTAGGTGAACTACAACTCCAAAACTCAAGGTCAATGCCCACCAAACTCTTATAGTATTTTCTCTTGGTTATGGGAGTTCTGTGTGGGAAGTTTGATTCCATTCCATAATCGGTGGAGTTCAGGATGCTCTTTGAGTGTGTGTTAACTATAAATCCCAGAAACTGTAACTCCCAAATGTCAAGGTCTATTTTCCCCAAACTCCATCTGTGTTCACATTTGGGCATATTGAGTATTCATGACAAATTTGGTCCTGATCCAACATTGTTTGAGTCCACAGTGCTCTCTGGATGTATGTGAACTACAACTCCAAAATTCAAAATCAATGCCCACCAAACTCTTATAGCATTTTCTCTTATGGGAGTTCTGTGTGGGACGTTTGTGTCTTTCTACCATTCCTGCCAGGATATCTATGTTGTGTTCATCGAAACAGGCCCAGGTTTCACACTGAGTGTATAAATACATTTAAAAACATATTAACTATATGTATTACTGTGTTAGAGTGTCATTTTGTGTCCTTTTGGTTGGTGGTGTGCCCTGGGATTTTGTAAATGTAAAAAGTGTTCTACGGCTCAAAAAAGGTTTGGAAACACTGGACTAGACTGGGTGACCCTTTGGGGACAGTGCATGGCCAGTGCATCGCGCTCCGTATGTGCCTGTATGTGCCTGGCTTCTCTCTCTGGCCTCGTTTCCCTTTCCTCTCCATCCCAGGAGGAGTGAAAACAACCCCAAAACTGCGCCAGCTCTGCAGACTGTTTGGAATACTTCAAATGCCTTGACACTCAGCCGCCGCATGTCCTAGATGGCTTTGCGGCGGAGCGAGGACGACGATTCGTATGCAAAGCTGCGCCATAAATTTCCCCCCAAACACACACATATATATATCTGTATCTCCTTTCCCCGGAGTGGCATTTCATCAGCATACAGTACAGTATTTCTGCCATCTTTGTTTGCATTGCAGTGACTCATCAAAAGTCTGTTTTGGGACCCACATCTCCGGCACCGGACTCTTTTCCCTTCTACCCCCCCCCCTTTCTTTTTTTCCCTATCCTCCCCCTTGAAAAAAAAAAGAACTCGCCTTGGCTTTGAGTTCCCCTATGAAAGGGCTCCATTCATTGCAGAGAATGGCTTGAGTGTTAGAGAGAAGAAGAACGGCATCCGGAGATGCTTTTGTGCGGAGATTTGACTTGGAGAAAGGGACACACACATACACACAGAGGAGGTTGGACTTTTGATTATTATTATTACTATTATTTTCATCATTACCAAACACACACATATGCAAACTCGCAGTTTTCCCGGGAACACGGATTTCAAGGTACGTTCCTACAAAGAGGGGCGGAGAGGAAGACTGAAGTTTCTTGGAGGGGTTTTGTTTTTATTTTATTTGCAGGCTTTTTTGTGCATTGCAGAGGCAACACAGGCAACAACCCATTGTGCGGCTCTTCGCTCTCTCTTTCTTCTTCCAATTGGACTCCATACAGGATTAAATAGGACTCGGCATTGGTACTGGTCCGGCTTACAGTTTTAATGCGACCCGATGGGACATCGGCGTGAGTCGTAGTTTAATTTGGATCCTGATTTATGTCGGACTCTGTGTGTGACTTCTTTGGACTCTCTGTGCATCTTGATTCGGATCCTAGCTTAAACTGGACTCAATATGGATTATAGATCAGTAGGATTCAATATGGGTATTGGTTGTCGTTTCAGTCGGGCTCAATTGGGGCGCCGATTTGGATGATAGTTTAAATAGGACTCAATACTAAGACCAGTTCTAATTTGGATCCTGATTTATGTTGGACTCTTTGGATCGCAAATCGGACTTTCTGTGGGTCGTAGCTTAAGCTGGATCAATAGGATTCAGTTTGTTGTTTCAGTCTGACTCTATTGAGGTGCGAATTTGGATGATCATTTAAATAGGACTCAAATATTGGCTCTAATTTGCATTCCTGGTGCATATGGGACTTGGTACCAATATGCCTTGCAGTTTAAATGGGACTCAATGGGGGCATTAGCACGAATCGTAGTTTAAATCGGATGCAAGACCGGTTCTAATTTGGATCCTGATTGATGTGTGACATCTTTGGGTTGCAAATAGCACTCTCTGTGGTTCGTATTCGATCTCAGTTTGGATCATAGTTGAAATGGGACTCAGTAGGGGTCTTGATTTGGATTGTAGTTTAAACTGGGCTCAATAAGGGTTATAGATAAATAGAATTAAAATATGGACATTGATTGTTGTTTCAGTCAGACTCAATTTGGGCACTGATTTGGATGACAGTTTAAATAGGACTCAAATATTAGTTCTAATATGGATCCCTGATGTATATGGGACTTGGTACCAATCTGGCTTGTAGTTTAAATGGGACTCAATGGGGGGACCAGTTGGGTTCATAGTTTAAATAAGACTATATCAGACATGGGCAAACTTTGGCCCTCCAGGTGTTTTGGGCTCTAAAACAGCTGGTAGGAATTATTATTATTATTATTATTATTATTAGGACTTGGTTCTCGTGTGAATCCCGGATTTGGTTTGGTATTGTGATACGACCTAAGGGCTAATCATTAAAAACATTATTATTATTATTATTAGGACTTGATATTAATTCTCATGTGAATCCCGGATTTGGTTTGGTATTGTGATATGGCCTAAGGGCTAATCAATAAAAACATTATTATTATTATTATTATGACTTGATTCTCATGTGGATCCCAGATGTGTATAGGGTTCTGTTTTGGTACCAGTTTGGATTGTGCTTTAAACTGGATTCAATAAAAGTACTGATGTGGATTCTAGTTTCGACTGGACGCAATAGAGGTAGCTGTTTGGATTGATGTTTAAATAGAAGATAGCAGGGATTCTGGTTTGGATTGTGGTTTCAATTGGTCTCAGTATTAGTACAGATTTGGATCGTAATTGAACTGGGACTCAATATTGGTACAAAACTGGATCCTACTTTCAACCAGACTCACTGTGATTAGGATGATAGATAAATAGGATTCGGTATGGACATTTGTTTTGATTGTGGTTTAAATGGGACTATAAAGGTAGTGCTTTGGATAGTTGTTTGTATTGGACTTGGTTGAGATTGTGGTTTAAACTGGACTTAATATAAGTGCCAATTAGAATCGTAGTATACGTGGCTCCCGATTCAAATCCTGAATAGAGTTTATTATTGCTGCTTTGGATTGTCGTTTGTATTGGACTCGGTTGAGATCATAGTTTGAATTGGATTTAATATGTGTCAGTTAGAATCGTAGTTTACACGAGTCCTGATTTGGAACCTAGTTTAAATAGGGCTTATTATTGCTGCTGCTTTTGGAGTTTGGAAGTATCCTTTGGGGTTTGTGCTGAACTCCCCATAATAGGAAACCCCATAAGATCTCCAGGCTGTTGGTGGGGGTGCCTATTGTACCTCAAGAATGGAAAGTGTGTCGTGATGCTCCCTCGTCTCCTAGGTTTGCATTGCCCCACTTAACATGGGTTGTTTTTAGGGGATGCCCTTCATGGCCGTGAGATGATGCTTCCAGGAGGATCCCAAAATAGCTCCTGCTGCAGTTTTGATGCAAAGTCGAGAAAGAGAAGCAGGTGTTTATGGAAAGCAACCCTTTGCAGCGAGGCAGGGTCCCATCCCAGTTGGGAGACCTCAAACATCGAGGACCGTATAGGGACCCTATAGGAATCTAGCACCCCTGTCTCTTTTCCATCCTCCAACGTCTTTATTATGTGATGCTAAACCACTGCAGCATCGGGACATTTAAAAACTTTAGAGTCCGGTGCAAAACGTGCCGCATTATATACCCGGGGGGCGGGGACAACTAGTTTCTTACCATTTTCAAGCCTTTAGGGATTATCGACATTTTGGTTTATGGACTTTTCGGGGTAGGTGAATTATTGCGACGGAATTTGGGTGTTTCATCTCACTATTGCGGTCAGGGGGATGTGGCCCATGTGGTCTCTTCCAATTCTGTGATGGTGGTGGTGATGATGATGGCTGGATGGTCATCTGTCAGGGATATTTTCATTGTGCTTTTCTTGCATGGCAAAGAGTTGGACTAGATGGCCCATGTGGTCCCTTCCAACTCTATGATGGTGGTGGTGGTAATGATGATGTTGATGATGATGATATGTTTATTGTACATTGTCTTGCTTTCTGGCTGTAAGCCGCCCCGAGCCTATTTGGGAGTGGCGGCATAAGAGCCGAGTAAATAAATAAATAAATAAATGATGGCTGTATGGCCATCTGTCTAGGATACTTTGATTCTGCTTTTCCTGCATGGCATATTGGGGTTGGACAGGATGGCCCATGTGGTCTCTTCCAACTTGATGATGATGGCTGGATGCCATCTGTCAGGGATGCTTTGATTGTGCTTTTCTTGCATGGCAAAGAGTTGGATTAGATGGCCCATGTGGTCTCCTCCAACTCTATGATGGTGATGGCTGGATGGTCATCTGTCAGGGATACTTTCATTGTGCTTTTCTTGCAAGGCAGAGAGTTGGACTAGATGGCCCATGTGGTCTCTTCCAACTCTATGATGGTGGTGGTGATGATGATGGCTGGATGGCCATCGGTCAGGGATTCTATCATTGTGCTTTTCTTGCATGGCAAAGAGTTGGACTAGATGGCCCATGTGGTCTCTTCCAACTCTATGATGGTGGTGGTGATGATGATGGCTGGGTGGTCATCTGTCAGGGATACTTTCATTGTGCTTTTCTTGCAAGGCAGAGAGTTGGACTAGATGGCCCATGTGGTCTCTTCCAACTCTATGATGGTGATGTTGATGATGGCTGGGTGGTCATCTGTCAGGGATACTTTCATTGTGCTGTTCCTGCATGGCAGATTGGGGGTGGACTGGATAGCCCATGTAGAACTCTATGGTTCTATGTCTCCCCTCGTGTTTCTGTTCTCGGTCTGATCCCATGCCGCTTTCCTCTCTGCAGATGCGCCCTCCTTGTGACTTCGCTGCGTCTGCCGTGACCGCGTGAGGAGCCTTCCACCCTGGGACGCCATGTCGTCGCAGCTGCTGCACATCGAGATCCCCAACTTCGGCAACACGGTGCTGGGCTCCCTGAACGAGCAGCGGCTGCTGGGCCTCTACTGTGATGTCTCCATCGTGGTCAAGGGCCAGGCCTTCAAGGCCCATCGAGCTGTCCTGGCGGCCAGCAGCCTCTACTTCCGGGACCTCTTCAGCGGCAACAGCAAGAGCGCCTTTGAGCTGCCTGGTTCTGTGCCGCCCGCCTGCTTCCAGCAGATCCTCTCCTTCTGCTACACGGGCAAGCTGACCATGGCGGCCAGCGAGCAACTAGTGGTCATGTACACGGCTGGCTTCCTCCAGATCCAGCACATCGTGGAGAAAGGCACCGACCTCATGTTCAAGGTCAGCTCCCCGCACTGTGACTCCCAAACCGCCGCCGCCGAGGACCCCGGCTCCGAGCCCCAAAGCCCATGCAACCCGCTGCAGGCCGCCCCATACGCCGCTGCGGCCCCGCTCCCACTTCTAGCCAGGGTCAAGCACGAAAACCTGGAGCTGCATCCCAAAAGGGGAAACGGCGGTAGTGCCACCGACGGTGGGGGGGCTCTGAGGCTGTCCCGGGTCTCCTATTACGGGGTGCCTGGCCTGGCTGCCCTCGTGCCCGGCGCCTCCACGGCAGGGCCGTACTCGCAAGGGGAGCGAACAAGTCCTGGAGCTAGCAGCCTACCTACAACCGACAGCCCCACGTCCTACCACAATGAGGAGGACGAGGAGGAGGACGAGGCCTATGACACCATGGCCGAGGAGCAGTACGGCGGGCAGCAGATGTACATCAAGGCCAGCGGCGGGTATGCCGGTAAGGCCCAAGCGCTCGCTACCTCCATTAGAGGAAAGTCTGGTATTACTCATATTATTACTAGTAAGGGTACACCCAGAAAGCCCAAATGCTTGCTACCTCGATTAGTGCATAAGAGGAAAGTGGGGTGTTGTTATCACTATTATTATTATTAGCGGGAGGTATGTCCATAAGGCCCAAACACTTGCTACCTCAATTAGATATAAGAAGAAAGTCAGGTAATTATTATTATTATTATTATTATTATTATTATGTGCAGGGGTACACCCGTAAGGCCCAAGCGCACACTACCTCGATTAGGCATAAGAGGAAAGTAGGACAATAATAATAATATTATTAGCGGAGGTACGCTCATAAGGCCCAAGCCCTCAACCTTGATTAGGCATAAGTAGAAAGTAGGGCATTAATACTACTACTACTACTACTAGTGAGGGCGGGGGGAGTTTGCCTATAAGGCCCAAGTGCTCGCTGCTTCGATTAGGCATAAAAGGAAAGTGGATTATTATTATTATTATTATTATTGGCACAGGGTAGACACATAAGGCCTAAGTGCTTGCTACCTTGATTAGTTATAAGAGTAAAATGGAATGTTTATTATAATACTACTGTTATTATTATTATTAGCAGGGAGTATGCCCATAAGGCCCAAGCGCTTGCTACCTTGATTAGACATAAGAGGAAAGTGGAATATTAATACTATTACTACTATTATTATTATCACGGGGGGGACGACACCTGTATGGCTTAAGCACTCACCACCTCAATTAGGCATCAGAGGAGAGTGGGATATCAATACTACTACTATTATTACTATTGTTGCTAAATTATTATTATTAAAATGATGGTTACAGTATTATTATTATTTATAATAGTGATAGAAGTATTATAAATAACAATACTGTTATAAATAATCACAATAATACCCATATTACTGAATAATACTATTATTATAAATCATAATACTGTAGATATATAGGTATCAATATATTATTTATTATTTTATTTACATAGTGTATATTCTGCCCTTCTCATCCCGCAGGGGACTCAGGGCGGATTAGTTTATGAATATCTATGGATCTCTATCTCTATGTGGGTATCTGTATACAGATGTAGGTATCAATATATTTTATAGATATCTGCCTGTGGATATCAATTTTTCTCTCTCTCTCTTTCTCTCTGGTGTGTGTGTGTATAAAGAGAGAGAGGGGTATCTATCGTGTGTATATATGTGTATGTGTGTGTGTGCGTGTATATATATATGGATATTCACACACACGGGTATAAATATATTTTATGGGTATCTGTCTCTTTATGGATATTGATTTATCTATCTGTGTATGTATGGATATTCATATTCACACACACACATATGAGTATAAGTATATTTTATGGGTATCTAGCTATGGGTATCTATATAGATATCTATCTATGTAGATGTCTATGGGTATAAATATGTTTTATATACGTTGGAAGCTAAGTAGGGTCAGGCTTGGATGGTGCTTGGAGGAGAGACTGGCAAAAGTCCCTAGGAAAAAATCCTACAAAAGTCATGGGATCGAAGATGGTCAATGATTTGTTCCTTTGGGCCAAAGTTCCCATTTTCTCATTGTCGTTCTTTCTTTTGGGATTAACTGGGGCAAAACAAGGGAGGGTTCCCGTTCTGCAGCGAAAGCACAACCTTAATCCAATGCCGCAGACAGGCAGGTTGTTTGCATTGATTTGGCGCTTTGAATATTTTACTCCACTGTTAGAGTCATAGCTAGGAATCGCGGCATGGCTTGACCAGTATATTATCTGGTCAAGCCATGCTTGTACTGTATATTATCTAATTTCTGCCGTTTGTGTTGTAAGCCTGAGTGCAAGCGCTTTGCCTTGTGAAAGGGCCGAAAGAATCAAATGGAGGCATTTTTTGCTGACGAGGCAGCTTTCCTTGGCAATGCGGCTGTGATGGAGAATGTTTCCGGCTGGATTTACCCCATTTATTTGGCTTACAGTCATCAGAAAACTGTTTAATGTCCCCAAGGTATTTCAAATTAGGGAAAAGACGCTCAGGGAATTTATAAATTCAGAGCTTTTCCATGAATTATACTATTACTATATCATCATTATTATCATTATCTTTATTCGTATTATATCATTAATATTATTATCATCACTGCCATCATAATTTAATATGTATTATTATCATTATTTAATATTATCATATTGTCATTATCTTTTATTATTATTAACATATTATTACACTATCATCATTTAATATGTATTATCATCATTGTTTGATATTATTATCATTCTATCATTACTAACATATGTATTATCATTTTATCATTTATTATTATTATCATTATTACCATATTTATTATTATCCTAACATTATTATCATCACTATCATCATTTAATATGTATTATTATTATCATCATTATTTAATATTATCATTGTATTATTATCATCATTATTATCATATTGTTATTATCCCCACCATCATTTAATATGTATTATAACCATCATTATTTAATATTATCATTGTATTATTATTATCATCATATTATTATCCCCACTATCATCATTTAATATGTATTATTATAACCATCATTATTTAATAAATTGTATTCTTATCATTATTATCATATTATTATTATCCCCACTATCATCATTTAATATATATTATTATAACCATCATTATTTAATATATTGTATTATCATCATCATTATTATCATATTATTATCACCACTATCATCATTTAATATGTATTATTATAACCATCATTATTTAATATATTGTATTATTATCATCATTATTATCATATTATTATTATCCCCACTATCATCATTTAATATGTATTATAACCATCATTATTTAATATTATCATTGTATTATTATTATAATATTATTATCCCCACTATCATCATTTAATATGTATTATTATAACCATCATTATTTAATATATTGTATTATTATCATTATTATCATATTATTATTATCCCCACTATCATCATTTAATATGTATTATTATAACCATCATTATTTAATATATTGTATTATCATCATCATCATTATTATCACAATTTTTTATCCCCACTATGATCATTTAATATGTATTATTATAACCATCATTATTTAATATATTGTATTATTATCATCATTATTATTATTATCACCACTGTCATAATTTAATATGTATTTGTATCATTATATCTTTATTCTTATTATCGATTAGTTACCTACTGTATATGTAAAGCCGCCTTTTCTCCGGGGTTGAGAAAAGCAGGGTATAAATGTGGTAAATAAAGAAAAAAATAATATTGAATATTTATTATAATTTTGTCATTGTTATCACCATTATTATCATCATTATTTAATATTTATTATTATTGTTTCACTATTTTTATATTATGCTATCTTGGGTCCCCAACGTTGCCCGGGTTATTTGAAAAAGTCATTTTTTTACTTGTACCAAATGCATAAGGTTCTGGGTGAACTACAACTCCCATCATGCCAGGTTAACCCTGAAAACTCCATCAGTACTTAACGCTTGTTATGTTGGGCAAGTTTGCTCTAGATGCATCATGTGTGGGGTTCAGTGTGCTCTCTGGCTGTAGGGTAAACTACAACTCCCACTGTGGTGAGTCAGTCCCCTCAAACCCTTCCAGTAGGTTCAGTTGGTCATGGGGGTTCTGTGTGCCAAGTTTGGTCAAGGTCCATCATTGGTGGTTGTGGGTGAACTACAACTCCCAGAAAGGAAGGCCAGTTCCCCCCAAAGCCCTCCAGTAATCAGATTTCAGCAGTTTAGCTGAGATCCATCTGTGTTTGGGTTCACAGAGAAGAATTACCATAGAGTTGACTTGGGTCAAATTCCTAGAGAGGACCAACTAGGTCATGTCACATATTGATTTCCTTTCTCCCCCAAAGGGCCTCCAGAGAAGCCAGAGCCAATGCCCTTGGAAAGCCGATCCTGCGTCCTCATCCGCCGCGACTTGGTGGCCCTCCCAGCCAGCCTCATCAGCCAGATCGGCTACCGCTGCCACCCGAAGCTCTACTCCGAGGGTGACCCTGGCGAGAAACTTGAACTTGTGGCAGGTACGGTGAGCTGTAACTCCCACCATCCCCCTCCAAGGACTTTGGCAGTTGGAGGCTAATCAGTTAGGAATTGTGGGAGTTGGAGTCCAAAACACCTGGAGGGCCAAATTTGGCCAATGTCTGTATTAAGCTCATTGCATGCATTCGTATGTGAAATTGTGGTCTACTAAGGCCTCAGATTCCTTTCATGTATATATATTGCTTTACTCATGTAGATAGTGTATTAAATATGTGTATGTATATGTACTGTATGTGTATATAGATAGGTAGGTTGAGCCTAGGATCGTATTGGCCGTTTTCGCTGCTGCATGACATTCTAATCACGTTCAGGTTGTGCTCTCCTAAGACCCACCCCTCTCTCTCTCACACACACATATACTGTACATAAAATATTGGCTAAACATGAGTGTGTGTGTGTGTATATATATATATATATATATATATATATACATACACACACACACACACACACACTCATGTATAGCCAATATTAGTAATACAATTCTAGGCTGCACACACACATGTATGTCTGTGTGTGAATGTGTGTATATGTATGTGTACATATATACACACATATCATAATAGTATGATATATATATATATATATATATATATATCATACTATTATTGGATATACATGAGTGAGTGTGTGTGTAAGACGTCTTAGAAACTCACAACCTGAAGGCCAATACGATTCTAGGCCACCCCCTCTCTCTCTCTACACACACACTGACAGACACACTTATTACTAATATTGGCTATAAATGAGTGTGTGTGGGTGTGTATATATATATATATATATATACACACATATACTATATTTACACAATACTCATGTTTAACCAATATATATATATATATATATATATATATATATACACACACACACACGCATTTATGGCCAATATTAGTAATAAGTGTGTGTGTGTGTGCATGTGTGTAGAGAGAGGGGGGGGTGGCCTAGAATCATGTTGGCCTTCAGGTTGTGAGCTTCTAAGACGTCTTACACACACACACACACACACACATGTATTCACTCATGTATATTCTAATAATAGTATGAGATATATACGCAAACACACAAACACACATACCTGTGTGTCTAGCCTAGAATTGTGTTGGCCTTCAGGTTGTGAGCTTCTAAGACGTCTTACACACACACACACACACACATATATTCACTCATGTATATCTAATAATAGTATGAGACCGTGCTTGTCGCCATTACAGACCAACTTCGCCGCCAGCTGGACCAGGGTGGGTCAGCCCTGCTTGTTTTGTTAGATCTAACAGCAGCGTTTGATACCGTAGACCATGCATTGTTGGCCCACCGTTTAGCCGTGACTGGGGTGAGGGGGATTGCCCTTAAATGGGTGACCTCCTTCCTCCAGGATCGGGGACAACGTGTGGAGAGGGGGGAGGAGGTCTCCGGGAGGCTCCCATTAAGTTGGGGGGTCCCCAAGGGGGCCATCCTCTCACCCTTACTATTTAACATTTACATGCGCTCCCTGGCCCAGCTGGTTCGCGACTTTGGTCTGGAGTGTTATCAGTATGCAGATGACACCCAGCTTCTGCTGAGAATGGACGGCAGGCAGGACACCGTACCCGATTGTTTCCAACTATGCCTTGAAGCCGTGACTGGTTGGCTGCGTGCCAGCCGGCTGAAGGTGAATCCGTCGAAGACGGAGATCTTGTGGCCTGGCCGCCCTGGGCTGGATGAGTGTGCGGTTGCCTACCCTGGATGGCGAGCAGCTCAGCCCGTCATCCTCGTAAAGAGCTTAGGTGTCCAATTGGACCCTTTGCTGACCATGGAGACTCAGGTCTCCACGGTCAGCAAAACGGCGTTTTACCATCTCCACCAGGCTAGGCGACTGGCACCCTACCTGTCCAGGGATGATCTGGCCACGGTGATCCAGGCAACGGTCATCTCGAGGCTGGACTACTGTAACGCCCTCTACGTGGGCCTTCCCTTGTCGACAGTCCGGAAACTCAAGCTGGTGCAGAATGCTACTGCTCGCTTGCTGGTGGGAGCACCAGTGAGGGAGCACATTACGCCCATCCTTCGGCAACTGCACTGGCTTCCTATCGAGTACCGAATTGCCTTCAAGGTGATGGTTTTAACCTTTAAGGCCCTGCACGGTCTAGGGCCTGAGTACCTAAGGGACCGCCTTACCCCGTATATTCCCCCGAGATCACTGCGCTCGGAAGAGCAGAACCTGTTGGTCATTCCATCACCCCGCTCCTGCCACCTGTCCAGCACAAGACAGCGAGCCTTTTCAGCTGTGGCTCCCATGACTTGGAACTCGTTGCCTAGTCATGCTCGGGCGATTCACGAACTCGGCCCTTTCCGGGCGGGCCTGCAAGACCCGCCCTTTTTCAGGCTAGCGTTTGGCTAGCCTGAACATAGATGCATATCAGCGTCCGAACTAAGATCTAAGACCTGTGATCTGCTGGCTACTGGCTATGTATTGCGTGTTTTATTGAATTTTACTGTATGTTTTATTGTGTGCTTTTATTGCTACTGTGATCCGCCCCGAGCCTGCAGGGAGGAGCGGAATATAAAATCGAATAATAAATAAATAAATAAATATACACACATACATACACTCACATATATATACACACATACAAATATACATACATGTGTGTGTGCAGCCTAGAATTGTATTGGCCTTCAGGTTGTGAGCTTCTAAGACGTCTTACACACACATATATATTCACTCATGTATATCTAATAATAGTATGAGATATATATGCACACACATACGCGCGCACACACATACCTGTGTGTGCGCAGCCTAGAATTGTATTGGCCTTTTTTGCTGCTGCATCACACTCTTGACTCACATTCAGCTTGTGGGCTTCTAAGACGTCTTACACACACACACTCATGTATATCCTTTACTTTTTACTTTACTTTATTTCGGATTTCTATGTCGCTGACTCCCAGAAGCTCGCGGCGGCTTACAAGAGCCGAAGGCACAATAAAACAGGCAGTAATACAATAAAATGGTTAAAAACAGGTGAACACAATAAAACAATGGCACAGTAAAAGCAGTGGCACAATTGCAATGTGCGGGCCTACCCACCGAAGGCCTGCCTAAATAGATGGGTTTTACAAGCCCGTCTAAACGGGAGCAGGTCCTTCATTGCCCGGATTTTGGCCGGGAGGGCGTTCCACAGTGTGGGGGCTATCACAGAGAACGCCCTCCGGCGGGTGGAAGTCAACCATGCCACCTTTGCCGAGGGAACCTCCAAAAGGTTAGCATCTTCGGACCGTAGTGATCTCAAAGGGCAATATGGGGTGAGGCGGTCCCTCAAATACGCTGGCCCCAGGCCGCACAAGGCCTTAAAGGTAAGAACCAACACTTTGAAGGCGATCAGGTGCTCAATTGGCAGCCAGTGCAGATCCTGCAAAACAGGTGTTATATGGCGGCCTGCTGGAGTGTTCTGCACCAGCTTGAGCTTCCGGATCGCCGACATAGGAAGGCCAACGTAGAGCGCGTTGCAGTAGTCTAGTCTTGAGATGACCGTGGCTTGGATCACCGTGGCTAGGTCGTTCCGGGAGAGGTAGGGGGCCAGCCTCCTTGCCTGCCGGAGGTGGAAGAAGGCCACCTTGCTGACCGCAGAGACCTGGGCCTCCATGGTCAGCTGGGAGTCCAGGTGGACTCCCAGGCTCTTCACGGAAGATGATGGGCATAACGCCTCACCGTCCAGGGTCGGAAGCTGGACATCCACCCCGCCCGGGCGGCCCAGCCACAAGATCTCCGTCTTCGCCTGATTCACCCTCAACCTACTAGTAATAGTATTATGTGTGTGTGTGTGTGTTTGCGTGCGCGCAGCCTAGAATTGTATTGGCCTTTTTTGCTGCTGCATCACACTCTTGACTCGCATTCAGCTTGTGGGCTTCTAAACGTCTTACACACACACACACACACACACACACATGTATACCCAATAATAGTATTATATGTGTGTGTGTATGTTTGCGTGCACGCAGCCTAGAATTGTATTGGCCTTTTTTGCTGCTGCATCACACTCTTGACTCACATTCAGCTTGTGGACTTCTAAGACGTCTTACACACACACACACACACACACTCATGTATATCCAATATTGGGTATACATGTGTGTGTGTGTATTATGTGTGTGTGTGTTTGCGTGCGCGCAGCCTAGAATTGTATTGGCCTTTTTTGCTGCTGCATCACACTTTTGACTCACATTCAGCTTGTGGGCCTCTAAGACGTCTTACACACACACACACACACACACACACACTCATGTATACCCAATAATAGTATTATATATGTGTGTGTGTGTGTGCGTGTGCGCAGCCTAGAATAGTATTGGCCTTTTTTTGCTGCTGCATCGCACTCTTGACTCACATTCAGCTTTGACTCCCAAACCCCTTTCTCTTCTTGTCAAGCCCTTCGCCCAGGCACTCCCCTCCTCTTGACGCAGCCTGGCCTTTCTGACTTCCCCCTTTGCCCCCCTCCCAGGCTCGGGCGTCTACATTACCCGAGGGCAGCTGATGAATTGCCACCTGTGCGCCGGCGTCAAGCACAAAGTCCTCCTGCGGCGCCTCCTGGCCACCTTCTTCGACAGGTAAGCGTATGACAGAGGGAAGAGGCAGAGGAGCAATTGGAAGGGAAGGCATCAGTGGGATCTCTGGAACTCCTTCACCTTCTCTTCCTTCTCCTTCTCCATCGTTGTCTTCTCCTTTTTCCCCTCCTTCTCTTCCTCCTTCATCATCACCTTCTCTTCTTCTTCTTCTCTCCCTTCTCCTCCTCAATTGTCATCTTCTTCAGCTTCTATTCCTTCTCCTTCTTTTCTTCCTCTTCTTTCATCGTTGTCTTCTCCTTTTTCTTCTCCTCTTTCTCCTCCTCTTCTCAATTGTCATCTTCTTCACTTCAACTTCTTCTTTATTTTCCTCCTCTTTCTTCTCCATCTTCGTCTTCTCCTTTTTCTCCTTCTCCTCCATCATCACTTTCTCTTCTTTTCTTCTCCTCCATTGTCATCTTCTCCTTCCTCTCCTCCCTTTCCTTCCTCTCTTTCTTCTCCACCTTCTCTTTCTTCCCCTCCTCTTCCTCCATTGTCGTCAGCTTCTCCTTTTCTTCTCTCTTCTTTTCTTCCTCCTCCATCCATCCATCTATCTATTCGTCTATCCATCCATTTGTCTATCTGTCTATATTTCTTGTTTCCCTCCTACGTTCTTTTCTTCTTCCTCCTCCTCTCTCTTTATCCATCCGTCTAGCTCAGTGTTTCCCAACCAGTCTGCCGTGAGTGATCATCAGGTGTGCCGTGGGAAATTGTTACCTCCAATCCCCTTTCTTCCCCCTCCTGCCGAACACTTTTTCTTCTCCACTCGGGCTCCCTTCTTCCCAGCCTCGCTCTGCTCGCTTCTGCCGCCATTTTGATCCGAGGGAAGAGTCTGCGCAGTAGCGCCCGCACGGGTCACGTCTTCCTCCCTCCCCCCTCCCCTCCTGAACACACTCACGCTGCCCCCTCGGATCAAAACAGCAGCAGAAGCGGGAGTGGAGAAGAAAAAGTAAGTGTTCGGCAGGAGGGGGAAGAAAGGGCGCGAAGGGGGAGGGGGAGGAAGAGGTCTCTGTTGAAAGCTGGCATGGGCAAACTTGGATCTTCCAGGTGTTTTGGACTCCAACTCCCACCATTCCTAGCAGCCTCAGGCCCTTTTCCTCCCCCCAGCCATTTAAGCAGCCTCAGGCTGTTAGAATGGTGGGAGTTGGAGGCACCCAGGGGCTGTTTCCCCATGCCTGTTTGAGGGACCTTAAAGTGGTGAGCCTCCTTCCAACATTGTGATTCTGGATAGAAAACAAACAACATAACATAGCATTGTCTGAGTCCACAGTGCTCTCTGGGTGTAGGTGAACTACAACTTCCAAACTCAAGGTCAATTCCCAAGCAAACCCTTTCAGTACTTTCTGTTGGTAATGAGAGTTCAATAGGCCAAGTTTGGTTCAATTCCATTGTTGCAAGAGTTCAGGATGCTCTTTGTTTGTGTATTAACTATAAATCCCAGAAACTGTAACTCCCAAATGTCAAAGTCTATTTCCCTCAAACTCCATCTGTGTTCACATTTGGGCATATTAAGTATTCATGCCAAGTTTGGCCCTGATCCAACATTGTTTGAGTTCACAGTGCTCTCTGGATATAGGTGAACTACAACTCCAAAACTCAAGGTCAATGCCCACCAAACTCTTGTAGCATTTTCTCTTGGTTGTGGGAGTTCTGTGTGGGAAGTTTGTGTCTTTCTGCCATTCCTGCCAGGATATCTATGTTGTGTTCATCGAAACAGGCCCAGGTTTCACACTGAGTGTATAAATACATTCAAAAACATATTAACTATATGTATTGCTGTGGTAGTGTGTCGTTTTGTGTCATTTTGGTTGGTGGTGTGCCCCAGGATTTTGTAAATGTAAAAAATGTGCCGCGGCTCAAAAAAGGTTGGGAAACACTGATCTATTCATCCATCCATTTGTCTATCCGTCTATCCATCCATTTGTTTACCTGTCTATCTGTCTATCCATCCATTCGTCCATCTATATATATTTCTTCTCCTCTTTTTTCTTCTTCTCATCCTTCATCGTCTTCTCTTTTTCTCTTCCTCTTCCTCCTCCATCATCACCTTCTCTTTCTTCTCTTTCTCCTCATCCTTTTTTGTCTTCTTATTTATATTTGTGGCTGTGGTAGTGGAAAGGGGGTGAACGGGGTATCTTTTCCTGCTGCTTTGCTCCTGACCTTCGGTGCCATTTTTCCGGAAACAGGAACACTTTGGCCAACAGTTGCGGAACGGGAATCCGGTCTTCCACTAGCGATCCCAGCCGGAAGCCCCTCGACAGCCGGGTCCTTAATGCTGTGAAACGTAAGTGAGGAAACGGGCAGAAGTCTATATATTTTATCGCAAATGTCTCGTTTGGTGTGTCTTGAAGTCCTTTCCAAATTATAAATAGTACATTAATAAATAAATTATAAATAAATAATTATTTATTGTAAATAATAAATAAATAATACAGTTATTCAGTAGTTACAAAAATAATTTTCTTTGTTTGAGGTCACCACAACATGAGGAACTGTATTATAATTATTTATTATAAATAATAAATAAATAATACAGTTATTCAATAGCTACAAAAATAATTTTCTGTGTTTGAGGTCACCACAACATGAGGAACTGTATTAAGGGGTCGCGGCATTAGGAAGGTTGAGAAACACTGCGTTATAGTTAGAGAGCTAGAGAACGTGTGGAGGAGGCTCCGTGACGAAGGTTCGAAATCAGCTTATAAGCTTTTCATGGACGCTTATGAGCATGCTATCAAGGAAGCAAAAAAGTCCTACTACACTTCCTTGATAGCGTCCGCAAGCTCATGCCCGGCACAATTATTTGGAATAATTCGGTCTCTGACGATGGTCCCTATCATCCCAATAAATGATGATCAGGCCCTTACCGCCGAGGCTTTCCAGAGCTATTTTGTGGACAAGATTTCGACCCTCCGCCGTGACCTTCTTTCTACAATTGATACAGTTAGCGAGCTTGAGACTCCATGGCCCTCCGCTGGGCCCACCTTTGACCGGTTCCACCGACTGGACGCAGAAGCTGTCGATAGGATCATTACTGCAGCTTGACCAACCACTTGCTCCCTCGATCCATGCCCTTCTTGGCTGGTGAAAGCCAGCCTGGAAAGGCTACGTAACCCTCTGTTGAATATTATCAATACCTCCCTTGAGCAAGGAGTGTTCCCAGAGGGATTAAAAGAGGCGGTGGTTTCTCCTTTGCTGAAGAAACCGGGTTTTGATCCAGCAGTCCCTTCCAACTACCGCCCAGTGTCGAATTTACAGTATCTGGGCAAAGTGGTTGAGAGGGCAGCAATGGAGCAGCTGCAGACTTTCCTAGATGACGCAACTTGGCTTAACCCCTTCCAGTCCGGCTTCCGTTCGGGGCACTGGACAGAGACGGTCCTGGTCGCCATCACAGATCAGCTGCGCTGCCACCTGGACCAAGGCGGATCGGCGCTGCTTGTGTTATTGGACCTCACAGCAGCGTTTGATACAGTCGATTACGATCTTCTGACCCACCGCCTTGCCGGGGCCGAGGTGAGGGGGACGGCTCTGAGTTGGCTGTCCTCCTTCCTCCGGAACCGGAAACAGCGAGTCAGGAGGGGCGAGGTGGTCTCCGAGGGTTCCCCCCAGTCTGTGGGGTTCCCCAGGGGGCCATTCACTCCCCTCTATTATGTAACATCTATATGCGACCACATGCCCAGCTGGTGCGCAGCTTTGGGCTTGAGTGCCATCAGTATGCTGATGACACTCTTCTCATTCTGAGGATGGAAGGCCGGCCCGACTCTGTACCCGATAATTTCCATTGTTGCCTCGAAGCCTTCACTGGATGGCTGCGAACCAGTAAGTTGAAGGTGAATCCAGCGAAGACGGAGATCCTTTGGCTAGGTCCCCCGAGCGGTGGGGATCTCCAGCTTCCAACCCTGGACAGCATGGTGTTATGCCCATCGTCTTCAGTAAAAAGCCTTGGAGTCCACTTGGACACTCGGCTTTCTATGGAGACCCAGATCTCCATGGTTAGCCGAGTTGCATTTTTCCATCTTCGGCAGGCTCGGAAGCTGGCCCCCTACCTGTCCTGTCGCGACTTGGCCTCGGTGATCCAAGCGATGGTCATCTCAAGTTTAGACTACACTAATGCTCTTTACATTGGCCTGCCTCTGTCGGTGAGCCGGAAACATAAGCTGGTGCAGAATACTGCAGCCCGTGTGCTCACGGGCATGCCTGTGAGCCACCGTATTACACCTGTGTTGCAGGAACTGCACTGGCTGCCCATTGAATTCCGGATCACCTTCAAAGTGTTAGTCTTGACTTTCAAGGCCTTGTATGGTCTGGGGCCAGTGTACCTGAGGGACCGCCTTATCCCATATTGTCCCATGAGATCACTGAGATCAGAAGACCAGGATCTTCTCCTTATCCCGTGTGCCAAAGTCTATCGCCTTACCTCAACGAGGAGAAGGGCATTTTCCATTATTGCCCCTACACTCTGGAACTCCCTACCACCGGAGATTAGGTCACTCCGTGACCTCTTGGCTTTTCGGAAAGCCTGTAAGACCTGGCTATTCCGACAGGCCTTTGAAACCTGAGATGGTCTAACTATATCCATCATCTTGATTTTTTAAAATATTGCTGTTAATGTTTTTAATGTTTTTATGTACTATGCGCTGCACTCTGCTTGATTTGTGAGCCGCCCCGAGCCATCTTGGGAGTGGCGGCCAAGAAATCGAATAAATAAATCTATTTATATATATAATCCTTCATGTGGTGGTTCCAGGCTTATAGAGAAAGAAACCACACAAGGCAGACACACAAAAACAGCCCACATACCCAGAAAACCTTACGAGGTATGTTTACCAAAACACCCCCGCCCAAAAAACAGCCAACGGCCACAAATCCAAAAAAACATTATGGTCTACAACTCCCATGATCCCCCACACCACCTCCCTCTGGCAGTTTACAGCGTCGGAATGTTAGTGGAGCTGACCAATTACAGGCATTATGCAAATACTCCCTCAGTTAGAATGTAGGCTGGGAGCCCCCCCACCCCCCTGGCAGTTTAGAGAGTCGGAATGTTGGTGGTGGTAGGGAAAGGTAGGGAAAGGAATGGAGGGACTGAGACAAGGGGAGCAAGGACCGATACAGAAAGGGGAGGAATGGCAGGAAGGAGGGAAAGGAAAGAAGGAAGGGAGAGGGAAAGGAGGAAGGAGGGGAGAAGAAGAGGAAAGGAAGATAGAAGGAAGAATGGATGGAAGGAAGGAGGGGAGGGAAAGATAGAAGGATGGAGTGAAGGTAGGAAGGAAAGAGGGGAGAAGAAAGGAACACATACACACATACACACACACATATATACATGCACAGAAATATACAAATATACACATACACACATACATAAACACACCTGGACTTACACACATCAACACATATACATATGTCATCGCAGCCGACATGTGTACCAACGCCCGCCGGGTGCGCAAGCGCTGGCTGCCCAAGATCAAGTCCATGCTGCCGGAGAGCATGGAGGTCTACCGCTCCGTCATGGGAGCCACCGCCACTGCCGCCAACGGTCTCCACTTGGACCCGGATTTCCAGCCGCCCACCGCCCAGATCTTCGAACAGCGCATCTACGCCGAGCGGCGGGGCGAATCCGGGACTATCGTGGCGCTGAGAACTAACACGGTCACCGTCGACCAGGGCAACGGGTCTGGCCCGCTGTTCGAAGCAAGCGATGAGGGCGAACCCGTCACCGCTCTCCGAGAGTCTGCCGGTGACGAGGCGCTGGCTTCGGAGGAGGCCCAAAGCTCAGCGGTGGCACCTTTCGAACCTGGATCGGGGCCCAGCAGCCGGCCGGACACCCCGGCAAGACGACAAGACGGCGCTTATGGCGGGACTTTATGAACGACATTGAGTTTGGACGAATGGAAGGGGCTCGGCCGATGAGGGATCGATCATACTAAAAAAAGCTGCTTGCATGCGTTATTAATTAATAACAGAGAAATAATAATAATAATGATAAGGATAATAATAATAATAATGTGACCGAACCCGTGACCTACTGAACTGCTACTGTTGCCTGAACAAAAATGTGATTTTTTAAAAAAAGAATTATTATTATTATTCTGCTTGTCTTTAGAAAGAAAAAAAAAACGATGAAGGAAAACAAAAACAACATATCACGGTCCTGATAATACTGTAAGCGACTCTAGGTCTAAGGAGAACAAACATAATCCTGGGCTCCTTTTTTTTTTTTTTAAATGATAATTCCCAAGGTCAAAGTCTAGAAGATGGTAGCATTCCTATCCCAGAAGAGCTATACCGCATCCCTGAAGGTTTTCCATCCGGTTGTATCAAGACGGGACAAATGGGAGGAACGAACGAGGAAAAGGTGAACCGAGAATGCGCCGAAACGCCATCTTTTGGGGGATTTTCATTGCTTGGTTTGTTTCTTTAATTTGCGAACAAAGGTACAGTTGTTTGCTTTGTCTACATACATCCATCTATCTCAGGCATGGGCCAACTTAGGCCCTCCAGGTGTTTTGGACTCCCAATTCCCTGAGGCTGTTAGGAATTGTGGGAGTTGAAGTCCAAAACAACTGGAGGGAGGGCCCAAGTTTACCAATGCCTGATATAGCTAGATCAAGGCTGCCCAGGAAGTTGATTGCAATCGACCAGTCGATCCCGGGACCGAAGGAGGTCGATCCCAACCGGATGGAGCGCTTCTCAAAGGGGGCGGAGCCAGGCTGTGCCAAGCCCTGCCCCCTCCCCGACTTTGGCACTCCCAGCAGCTGCTCCAGGTTTGTGGAGGGCAGGGCCAAGCCAGCCTTGTGCTAGCTATGCCACCACTGGCTTGGCACTGCCATCCTCAAGCCTGGAGAAGCTGCTGGGAGCTCCAAAGCCAGAGAGGAGGGGACAGGGCTTCGCGCGACCTGGCTCCCCCCATGGCTTCTGCTCTACCAGCAGCTTCTCCAGGCTTGAGGATGGCAGTGCCAAGCCAGCTTTGTGCTAGCTATGCCACCACTGGCTTGGCATTGCCATCCTCAAGCCTAGAGAAGCTGCTGGGAGCTCCAAAGACAGAGGTGAGGGGGTGTGGCTTGGCGTGACCTGGCTCCGCCCCTTCTGGCCAAGCTCCGCCCCTCCCCTTTCCAGCCTTGAGGAGGTAGGTAGACTTGGTTTTAATATAAGTAGCTCGCATGCTGAAAAAGTGTGGGCACCCCTGAGCTAGATAAACGGCTTTGGATTTATCTGGGCTGGCAGGAAATCCCCTCTCTCTGCATACAAACACATAAAAAATAGATTTAGTGTATTGCCTTGGCTTGGGAAATGGCCAGAGGGGTTTGCTGGGGCCGGAGGGAGGAAGGTGCCTGAGGCTGCTAGGAATGGTGGGAGTTGGAGTCCAAAACACCTGGAGGGCCCGAATCTATCTATATATTGTTGATACACCATTGGTATCCACAATCTAAATCGAGTATCCCTTATCTGAAACGATCCACCCAAGTTTGCCGGAGATGAGGGCACCTATTTGCTTTTCGATACTACACAAAATATAGTTTCACGCACAAAATTATTTTTTAAAATTACATAAATTAATCTATGTTTAGTTTTATCCATCTAACTACCTATCTACTGTATATGTATATAGATATATGTATGTGTATATACTGTGTATGCATAGATACAGATATCTATCTATCAGGCCTAAGCAATCATGGTTCTAATTGGTTCTAAAGTACTTATAAAACTAAAGTTCTGGTGGTGAACGCTAGGTGGCGCTGGTGCTTTACTTCTACAGTGTTGATAATGTTCTGGTGCTTTACTTCTACAGTGTTGCTAAAGTTCTGGTGGTGAACACTAGGTGGCGCTGGTGCTTTGCTTCTACAGTGTTGCTAAAGTTTGGTGGTGAACACTAGGTGGCGCTGGCGCTTTGCTTCTACAGTGTTGCTAAAGTTCTGGTGGCGAACATTTCAGAACTGTGACAAAACTTTCAAAACTTCATTATTATTTCATTATTGGCGATTTTTAAGACAGAACCAATTAGGAACTGCCATTGATAACAGAATTGTTAAAGTTTTGTTAGAGTTCTGAAATGTTCACCACCAGAACTTTAGCAACACTGTGGAAGCAAAGCACCAGCACCACCTAGTGTTCACCACCAGAACTTTAGTTTTGTAAGTACTTTAGAACCATTTAGAACCATGATCGCCCAGGCCTACTATCTATCTATCTATCTATCTAGTTGGCCTTTAGTATCCATTGGAGCCCCCGATGGCACAGTGGGTTAAACTGCTGAGATGCTGAACTTGCTAACCAAAAGGTCAGCAGTTCAAATCTGGGGATCAGGGTGAGATCCCGCTGTCAGCCTCAGCTTCTGCCAACCTAGTAGTTCGAAAAAATGCAAGTGTGAGTAGATCAGTAGGTACTGCTTCTGTGGGAAGGTAATGGCACTCCATGCTGTCATGCCGGCCACATGACTTAGGAGGCGTCTATGGACAAAGCTGCTCCTCGGAATTTGAACCGAGGACTTTTCGGTGAGCAGTCCTGCCGGCACAAGGGTTTAACCCATTGTGCCACTGGGGGCTCCAGGCTATCAGATAAGGGATACTCAAGCTAGAACAGTGCCCGGCTTGTAGTTTTGGGAGTCTTCCAAATTGCCTTTCGTTTCCTTCCTGTTCGTAAGTTCCTTTCTTTTCCTGGTTTTGGTTTCCTCCTTTTCGATGTCACGTTCTTCCTTCTGCTTTCTTCCTTCACTTTTGGCTTCCGTTTTGGCGAAGCCGGCAGGGTTCCGGGACTGAAAGCGATATCCAAGGTCTTCCGCTTGCGTGCGCGTGTGTATGTGTGTGTGTATGTTGTGTAGGGCCGAGCAGAACATTCCAAAATCATGACGATCGTTACTATTATGATTTCCCATTTTCCAGATACGGGGACAGTATGAACAGTATTGGAATGGGTTGCTTTATGAGTTGGTGTTGAGTTTCAACTTTCCGTTGGCCTTTTTTTTCCCCCCCCAAGATGGTTGAAGTCCAACTTGGATCATTGAAACCTTCTTAAAAAGGGGAATGGGTGGATAGCCGGCATGTGAGAATATGGCAGAGGAGGTTGGTATGGGATTGGCATGAAGGTCTGGGATCAGGGAATGTAGAGCTGGCCTCACAAGCTCGTAAGATGGATAAAGTAATGTCTGGTTTAAGAGCAGGCAAGACAGGGATTGTTGGCGTTTGGAAATTGGGAATTTTGCTCCTTCTCCCCGAGGCAGCCCGCTCCTCCTTTCCCTTCGACACTCATTGCTTGCCTTTGGCCTCATTTTTGGAAGGATTTCAAATCCCTATAAGCTTGGTTTAGAGCAGACATGGGCAAACTTTGGCCCTCTAGGTGTTTTGGACTACAACTCCCACAATTCCTAATAGCCGGTAGGCTGTTAGGAATTGCGGGAATTGTAGTCCAAAACACCTGGAGGGCCAAAGTTTAACAAATGCCTGGTTTAGAGTGTCATTTGAACAAAGGAATCCTGGTTTGTCACTTTGTTTACAAAACAGGATTTGGAAACAAACCCTAGTTTGTGATCCTGGCTTGTGTCGGAAACCGGAATTCTAGATTTTTAGTTTTCTCTAATGATCTTGGGTTGTCGCTCTGTTTACAAACCCTGGTTTGTGATCCTGGCTTGTGTCAAAACCAGGATTCCCTGTCTATCACTTCAATTTGGCAATCCTGGTTTGCTTATAAACCAGGATTTGGAAATGAGCCCTGGTTTGTAATCCTGGCTTGTGTCAAAACCAGGATTCCCTGTCTATCACTTCAACTTGGCAATCCTGGTTTGTTTATAAACCAGGATTTGGAAATGAGCCCTGGTTTGTGATCCTGGCTTGTGTTCAGAATTGGATCCATTCTTGTCATTTCAGCCTAGGAAGCATCAGCTCAATTTACAAACCCCAGTTTGTGATCCTGTCTTGTGTCAGAAACCGTGATTCTGGGTTTGTCTTTTTTCCCTAATTGTCCTGGTTTGTCCCTCTGTTTACAATCCTCGGTTTGTGGTCCTGGCTTGTGCTAGAAACTCAAGGTTATGAGTTTGTAATTTCAGCCTAGGAATCTGGGTTTGCTGCTCCATGTACAAACCCCAGTTTGAGATCTTGTCTTGTGTCAGAAACCATGATTCTGGGATTGTCTTTCCCCCCCTAATGATCCTGGTTTGTCCCTCTGTTTACAATCCCTGGTTTGTGGTCCTGGCTTGTGCCAGAAACTCAAGGTTATGAGTTTGTCATTTCAGCCTAGAAATCCGGGTTTGCTGCTCCGTGTACAAACCCTGGTTTGTGATCTTGGCTTGTGTCAGAAATGAAGATTCTGAGTTTGTCATTTCAATTTAGCAATCCTGTTTTGCTGCTCCGTTTACAAACCATCTTTCAGAAACAAACCCTGTTTTGTGATCCTGGCGTTGGTCAGAAACTGAGATTCTGTGTTTGTCATTTCAATCTAACCATCCTGGTTTCCCGTTCTGTTTACAAACCCTGGTTTGAGTGGAAGCCAGGACCCTATGCTTGTTTCTTCAACCTAGCAATCCTGGCTTGTTTATAAACCAGAATTTGGAAACGAGCCCTGGCTTGTGTCAGAAAAACCAAGGTTTTTAGTTTGTCATTTCAGCCTAGGAATCCTGTTTTGCTGCTCCGTTTACAAATCCTGATTTGTAATCCTGGCTTGTGTTGGAAATCGGAAACCAGGATTACGAGTTGATTTAATTGGCAGGACATGGAAAGAAGGGAAGGGAGAGAAAGACTCACAGATTGATACTTGAATGGCTCGGGAGAATGCATCCAGAATAAGTCTCACATTGCACAAAAGACTAATAAGCATTTTTGTATCGAGCACAATTTCATTGTTTGTTTTCGTTGGGGTCGCGTTTATTTCCTTCTCGTTTTTGTACATTCAAAGGAGGAAAACGAGAGAGAGAGAGAGAGATGGAAGTGCGTGTGGACAAATGTGAATAGTTTTCGGGGTGTTTTGTTTTTCTTTTCAAACTTCCAGGGGCGGGTTTTGCATTTTGCACTGAACACACAAACAAACACACAATATTCCTCATTTGCAGGGGGGGATTTTGCGGCATCTTTTCGAAGCAGGGAGAATGTCTTGAAACCGAAAACAAACCCCACAAATCCTTGGGAGAAATTGAATTTTAAGAATGTAAAGGGAGCGCGAAGCCCGTCGTTTACAGGCTTTTCCGAGTGCCTTAGCCTTGTTTCCCTCAAGGAGAAAAACAGAGATAATAAAAATATATATATTCGAAATATCAAGATCCGTAGACGAACGCTCTCCCTCCAGGCCCCCAAATTTCTCCTCTTTTGTTTACAATAGTGTTAAATAATGTCACTATATAGAGTCTGGGAGCTACTTTCTGACTGTAATAATGCATTAATGTGAATGGAAATGGCATCCTTTGAGACCTAAAAAAGAAAAAAAAATCCAGAAGCATAAATATTTATGGTATGTCTGCACCTTTATTCCTAATGCTTGACTGTTAGCAATATTACATGTGTATATTATATAAATATATATATATTATATATATATTTAAAATGTTATATCAAGCACCTTTTTCAAAGAAAAGGGGAAGAAGGAAAAAAAACCCCGACCCGGATGGACTTTTTGTCACAACCGAACTTTGGTCTCCTTCCGCTCCTCTTTTTCGTCTGGAATGAAGAAGCAAAACAAAAAAGGCTGCCTATTTCACCACCTAACATTGCTTTCTAGCTTAGCATGAATTTTCCAGAGGCTGCTTTTATAATATAATCCATGTGCAATTTTTCCGGGAAGGGAAGAGAAGGGGGAGTGGAGCGTTTCCGCAAAACCAAAATTTGGAACGGAAAAAAACCCCCATCAAAACAATGAGATATTACAGAAATCTGATCTCGTTGCCAAGATGAGACAACGCAAAGCCATATTTTTGCTGTTTTTTCCACTTTGGAGATCTTCTAAAAGTACCTACAGAGCTAAAGGAGGAAACGTTAAGCCTTTTAATTTGTTTTGCCCATAAAAAGGCGTGAAAACACTGTTCTAAAATCCATATACCTTCCTGGGATGCTGGACTACGTCTCCTCTCCTGGCAGTGGGGGACAATGGGGTTTGATGTGGAGAAAAGGAGTCCCTTCGGGGTCGCCGAAAAACACATTCCTCGTTTTGTTTCCGTTCCATAGTAAGGAATCGTCTGTGAACAAGGACGCCGTTTCCTGGTTTTTTTGTCTTGAAATGTTTTTAGTGATGACGACCACAACATGAGGAATGTCGTTGGGTGGAGAAATTGGTTTTTTTCGCCAATGTCATCTTTACAGACATTTGCTTTCGATCCAGCTCTTTGCGGACCTTTGAAACCAATGCAAACATTGAGGAACCATTTCTGGTCTCTCTTAACCCAGGCCAATATTTTCCCCGATTTGGCAACCCACCGCCAAGCCCTGCTTTCCAAAGTAAACCCTCTTCAAAGCTTCTGCAAATGTCGAGGTCTGCATATTCCGGAGATTCGGTTGTGTCCGATCCCGAATACAGCAGGAAAATGTTTTCCTCATCTCTCAGTCTTTTAAGGCCTTTCTTTTCAACCCTGAAAAAATGACTTGAAATGGTCCTTGTGGAAGAATGGTGCCGAAATGCCATCTGGCGTGCCTTTTGTGACTTTCTACTCCTTTCCGTCGATTGGTGCTCAGCTTCCCGGTTTCCGAGAAATTGAGAAATTGTCTTTTGAAGAGGAAAATACCGGAATTGCGGCCAAATTTCTCGGAAAGTGCTTTGCCTTCATTTGGCACTGTGGCACTTAACGCTTCGCCAAAATGAGTGTGTCTGCCGATGGCATCACCTCAACCTTTGAGGTCAAAGTGCACGGTGGTGTCATACTGTGAAACTATGAATCCCCATGAGCAGTGGGGACAGCCGTGTCGCAATATTTAAACGTCTTTGTCCATCTTTATGGGGAAACCAAGTTATTCTTGACGCACAACGTTTGCAGCAATGGTGCGTCCCTCCAGGGTCGCCACATTGGAAACCGTAGAGGGCTCTTATACTTTTTGGCGTGAACAAACAGGGATTTTGAGTCTGTTGAAAACGGCTAGTAGCATTTGACGAAATTCCCTCCCTTAAGGCGTGTTATTTCTCGATAATGGACTGCCCTTCTTTCAGTAATGTGATTTGAAAATGGAACTTGATCGTGGGCCGCCTTTCTCCCCAAAACAAGATGCAACGATGGGCCACCTTTCCCCTAAAATTGGGACTCAATAATTGTCCCCAAAATGGGAGTTAAAAATGGCCGGCTTTCTCTCGATCATGGAACCCGATAATGGGCCTCCTTTCTCCCAATTATATGATTTATTAATGAGCTAACTTTCTCCCAAAAACGGGACACAATCGTGGGCTGTCTTTCTCCCCCAAAACAAGATGCAACGATGGGCCACCTTTCCCCCAAAATCGGGACTCAATAATTGGTTCCCTTTGTTCCCAAAATGGGAGTCAAAAATGGCCGGCTTTCTCTCGATCATGGGACCCGATAATGGGCCTCCTTTCTCCCAATTATATGATTTATTAATGAGTTAACTTTCTTCCGAAAATGGGACTTGATCATGGGCTGCTTTTCTCCCCAAAACAAGACGCAACGATAGGCCACCTTTCCCCCAAAATTGGGACTCAATAATTGGCTGCCTTTGTCCCGAAAATGGGAGTTAAAAATGGCCTTCTCTCGATCATGGGATCTGAAAATGGGTCTCCTTTCCAGCCAGTTGATTTTATATGTCAATGTTTTGACTGAGAAAGAGAGCAAGGACAGGGCCCGGCAGGTCGCTTATGGAGGGGAGTTACAGAATCGGGAGTTTCCACACAAAAGCCCCTGTTTCCCCCAAAACCAGCTTAAAAGTTATGCAGAGAAAGAGAAATCCTATTTCCCTAGAGGTCTTTTAAGACGTCACGAAAAAAAGTACAAGAGCCGCCTTCTCTTTCCATCCTGGCAACTCTTTTTGGAAACGGGCGGACATTCACCGCAAAGCATGACTCGGAAACATACAAAAACAATCTCGTTTCTGTTTTGCACAAGGATCGGGTCCTTCCCGCTTTGAAGCTTGTATTTCTTGCACCAAAAGGGGAGATAGAATTGCGGGACGTAACAATACTATATTTCCAGCAATAGTTTTTTTCCATCGCAGTGAGGCCGATGATCCGCTCCGGATTGTAGTCCAAACTTTCCAATCTAAATTTGGGGAGATTTTGCCTTTAAAGTGTCAGGAAATTGAGATAAATCCTCTGCCTTTATCTCTTTCCGGACTAGGGTTATGGGCCCAGCATGCCCATAACCCTAGCATGCTTCTGCTTTCGAACTAAAACCCGGAACGGATTTGTCGCTCTTAACTGCAGGAACATCTGGCGACTGTTGGATATATCTATTGCATTTCCGAAACACTTGAGTGAATTTCTTTTATTATTATTGTCTATTTCTCTTTCTTTCTAATCCGTTTCTTCCACCGCCGTCTCTTTTTTGCACTTTTTTGTGAATTTTTTTTATGTATGAAGAAGTGGGACTTCGAAATTTGCAATACTATTTTTCAGAGTCGAAGGAAGTAAAATGTGGGGTTTGATTGGATGCGTATTTTTAATCTGAATTTTGGGTTGCGCTTGAATCAAATAAAGGGTTGGATTGTCAGAGAAAGAAGGTTGTTTCTAATGCCTGAAATATCCAGTACTACTGTAACTCATGACTGTTAAATATGATGATAATAATAATAAAAATAAATAACAATAACAATAATGAAATAACAATACTTCCAGTGGTATCTAGGGAATGATTTCAGCCACGCAAAGCAACTTATTTGTTCAATACGTTGTGCCATTTTCTCATCTATTTGGTGGAGACTGTTATTTTTCTGATTGACAACGGTTATCAGATCGTACAAAATAAATACAAAAAAAGGGAGGGGTGGAATAAATAAGACTTTCAGGACGTTTCCCTTCCCGTTGTTCCCAAGACTTTCCAGATAATGAACAAGAAATCCCGACTAAAGCAAAGTAATGTGATCATTCGAACAGTTTTGCTTTGTAAAATTCACATTTACAAAATAATAAAAAGTAAAATTTTAAAAAAACCAACCACAACAACCACGCTGTATCGCTTTTTGGGTGTTTCGCAGACCGATACGAAAATCCAAACAAGCCCAAGTTGGGCCTACAGTCTTTTTTAAGTATTGGAATCTCAGGTTACTTTTATGGAGGAATGCATATCCTCTGTTAGTAAGAATTGCTGATATATATGCAAATATTCAAACATTATGCAAATATTCCCCGATTTAAAGGGAGAAAATCCAAAATACGGAACACTTCTGATCCCAAGCAGATGAGACTTTGCATCGCTCCGATCGTTCCCCTGAAATTATCTATTTATTTATAGTATTTATATTCCGCTCTTCTCACCCCAAACGGGGACTCGGAGCAGATCACAGAACACATACATGGCAAACATTCAATGACAAGACAGACAACTCTACATTGATAGAGGTATATATAAGGTTTCCCAACTTTGGCATCTTGGAGGCTGTGCTCAGTTCCGGCCACAGGGAGTAAATGTTTCTAAAGTACTGACAAAACTAAAGTTCTGGTGGTGAACACTAGGTGGCGCTGGTGCTTTGCTTCATCTAATCTGTTTCTAAAGTTCTGGTGGTGAACACTAGGTGGCGCTGGTGCTTTGCTTCTAATGTGTTTCTAAAGTTCTGGTGGTGAACACTAGGTGGCGCTGGTGCTTTGCTTCTCTAATCTGTTTCTAAAGTTCTGGTGGTGAACACTAGGTGGCGCTGGTGCTTTGCTTCTAATGTGTTTCTAAAGTTCTGGTGGTGAAAATTTCAGAACTCTTAAACAAAATTTCAAAAATTTGTTTTAAATGGCAGTTCCTAATTGGTTCTGTCATAACAATCGCCATTAACGAAATGATAATGAAATTTTGAAAGGTGTCACTTTCTCAGCCGCAACATCAGGACAGTTTTGGAACGCTTTGGAATTGCAAACAAAACAAAGCCACGTTGGTTCTCTTTTTTAGAGAGGAAAGTAGGATAATAATAGGAATAATACATACTAATAGGAATAATACATACGCACATACATATTGTGTGTATGTGTGCGTATATATTGATGACAACTATGATAATGTGATAATAGTAATTCTATACAGAATACACATACTGTAATTAAACTAAGTATAATTATTAATAGTAATTATATATATATACATAAATACACATACTGCAATTAAATTGCAAGTATAATTATTAATAATAGTAATCTATTATATAAATGGGTTCACGTCATGTGATGTATACCTCAAACAAAGAAACCATACAATGCAGAAAAACAATACTTGCCAACAGAAATAGGCCTCAAGCAAGGTACGTTTGTAGCAAAGAAACTTCCCCCCCCAAAACCTAAAAGGCCCCCAAAACAACGAGAAAAATAAAACTACATTTACCAGCATCCTCCGGGGCAGCCAAAGACTCACCCAGCCTCTACATTCTGAACAACATGATTGGCTGCCAATAAGGGCGGATTTGCATAACTGCTGCACTGGCCAGCCAACATGAAAATTCCGATCCATAATAAACTGCCAAAACAGAATAAGGAAAAGGCCTGAGCCAATCCCCAACACAAACACCCAAATCACTTGCAACCGAAAATTTACACCCCAAAAATCACAGACCATGCCCAAAATTGACAGTAAGGCTTCATTAACTTGATTTCCCTAACTAGCCCTCACTTACTGGGAAGCTGTTTACGCTCTGAATTGACAGTAAGACTTCATTAACCCCAACTAGCCCTCACTTACTGGGAAGCTTCTCTGAATTGACAGTAAGACTTCATTAACTTGATTCTCCCGACCCTCAGCTCATTGGACATTGTGTATGGCCTGAATTGACAGTAAGGCTTCATTAACTTGCTGTTCCTAACTAGGCCTCATCTCATGGGACATTGTGTATGGCCTGAATTTACAGTAACCTACCTTGGCACACAGAGCCCCGACCATGCATGATGGGACTTGAAGTACCACCATGGAAAATGGGATTTGTAGTACTTCAAAACCCATCATTCCCCACAGACCACTGTGGCCCAGAACCAAGACCAATAAAGACCCAACTTGGCACACCATGCCCCCATGACCCACACTCCATCCAACTGCAGTTTAGAGGAGGGCACACCGTGGATGATTGGACTTTCTCGCATCTCCTAAAAAGGGCACAGCAACGCGTGCCGGGTACAGCTAGTTATATATATATATTATTTATTATTATTTTATTATTAACTTCGATTTAGTATACCGCTCACTCCGGAGCTCAGAGCGGTTTACAAAGAAGCAAAAACACAGAGAAATAAAACAATTAAGCAGTTAAAAACATATTACACATCACAACAGATTAAAACATATTAAGAGCACAACCCTCAGCAAAGGCTGGGGGACGGGATAAAAAACCTGGGGGGAACCATAGGCGGCAAGCGGGCAATGTGGTTGAATTAAGAGCCGAACGCCTTCCTAAAAAGCCAAGTCTTCAAGGCCTTGCGAAAGGGCAGGAGAGCGCGGATGGCGCGGATCTCCTCCGGGAGGCCATTCCAGAGATTTGGGCGGCTACAGAGAATGCCCTCCGCCGTGTAGTAGCTAGTCGGCAGGTTCCGAGGGGAGGCACCACAAGGAGGTTGAGCTCCTCGGAGCGTAGTGATCTCGCAGGCATATAGGGGGTAAGTCGCTCCCTCAAGTACACTGGCCCCAAACCATAGATGGCCTTGAAAGTGAGGACTAACACCTTGAAGAGGACCCGGAATTCAATCGGAAGCCAGTGCAGCTCGCGCAGGAGTGGAGTCGCTCGGTCAGATCTTGCAGCACCCAGGAGGAGGCGAGCTGCGGCGTGCTGCACCAGCTTAAGCTTCCGATCATCGACAAGGGAAGGCCAATGTAGAGCGCATTACAGTAATCAAGCCTCGAGATGACCGTGGCTTGGATCACCGTAGCCAGGTCGCGTTGGGAGAGGTAGGGAGCCAGGCGTTTAGCCAACCGGAGATGGAAGAATGCTGTCCTGCAGGTGCAGCCGATCTGCTCCTCCATGGACAGGTGGGCGTCCAGCCGGACCCCTAGACTTTTTACCGATGACTGAGGGCAGAGGCCACACCATCGAAAGTTGGCAACTGGGTCGCTACCCCGGGCGGCCCAGCCACAAGATCTCCGTCTTCGCCGGGTTCACCTTCAACTTACTGGCTCGCAGCCATCCAGTGACGGCTTCAAGGCAAAGATGGAAATTATCGGGTACAGAGACTGCCCCGGGTCCAACCTCAGAATGAGCTGGGTATCATCAGCGTACTGATGACACTCCAGCCCAAAACTCTGCACCAGTTGGGCGAGTGGTCGCATATAGATGTTGAATAATAGCGGGAGAGGATAGCCCCTGAGGCACCCCGCAGTTCAGCGAGGAGCCTCCGGAGACCACCCCACTTCACACGCTGTTGGCGGCGTTGGAGGAAGGAGGACAGCCAGTTGAGGGCTGTCCCCTCACCCCGCCACCGCCAGGCGGTGTATCAACAGTTGGTAATCGACGGTATCAAACGCTGCCGTGAGATCCAATAACACGAGCAGCGCCGATCCACCTCGGTCCAAATGGCAGCGGAGTAGATCTGTGATGGAGACCAAGACAGTCTCCGTCCCATGGCCTGAACGGAAGCCGGACTGGAAGGGGTCTAGCCAGGTTGCGTCATCCAAGAAGGTCTGCAGCTGGTCCATTGCTGCCCTCTCAATCACCTTGCCCAGGCACGGAAGATTCGACACTGGGCGGTAATTGGAGGGAGCCGCGGGGTCTAATCCGGGCTTCTTCAGCAATGGACTGACCACCGCCTCTTTCAGCTCCTCTGGAAAAGCCCCTTGCTCAAGGGAGCAGTTGACTATCTTCAACAGAGGGCCTCGTAACCCCTCCACGCAAGCTCGAATCAACGTGGAGGGGCACGGGTCGAGGGAGCAGGTGTATTATATGTATATATATATACATATAATATACATAGTGTAATTTATTTATTTATTTATTATTCATTCTTGTATACTGCTCCTTCCTGCAGGCTCGGGGCGGTTTACACAATTCATAGAAATACAATCAATTTAATACAGCAGTTAAAATTAAACTGTAAGTATAATTATTAATAATAGTAATTATATATGTATATACTGCGATTAAACTAATAATATTCATAATTATATACACGCACATACTATATAATAATAGTAATTATATATATACATAAATACACATACTGTAATTAAACTATAAGTATAATTATAGTAATTATATATATACATAAATATACATACCGCAATTAAACTAATATTCATAATTATATACATGCACACATATACTGTAATTATAGTAATTATACATAAATACACATACTTTAATTAAACTAAGTATAATTAATAATAGTATATATATATATGTATATACACACACTGCAATTAAATTAATATTCATAATATATGCATGCATGCATATACTTAATTATAATAGTAATTATACATAAATACACATACTTTAATTAAACTAATTTAAGTATAATAATTAGTAATTATATATATATACACACATACTGCAATTAAACTATTATTAATACTAGTAATTATGTATATACACACATACTGCAATTAAACTAATAATATAATTATATACACACGTGCACATGCTGTAATTATAATAATACCGCACATGCTAATTATAATAATAGTAATTATATATATACACACACATGCACATACTGTAATTAAATATTATTTGGTACACAAAAGATTAGTATACATTATTATTATTATTACAAAGGCTGGACGGCCATCTGCTGGGAGTGCTTTGATGGTGCTTTTCCTCCATGGCAAAATAAAGGGGGTTTGGACTGGATGGCCCCAGGAGTTGCTCCTGTTGTTGTTGTTGTTGTTGTTACAAAGGCTGGGTGGCAGTATTTTCCAAGTCTATGGAGTAAGCAAGTCAAATAGGAACCCGGGAGTGTTACATCTTAACAAAAGACCTCAACCTCTTGGCGGTGATTTCCAAGTCTATGGAAAAAGACAAGTCAAATGGGAGCTCGGAAGTGTGAGGTTGTAAACAAAAGACCATTACCTCTATGGTGTTTTCCAAGTCTGAAAAAAGACAAGTCAAATGGGAACCCTGAAGTGTTACATCGCAACAAAAGACCTCAACCTCTACAGCTATTTTTTCCGAATGTTTCCAAGTCTGAAGAAAAAGGCCTACTGAGCGTATGACGTCACTTCCTGCCGAGCGGGAGGTCCGAGACTACGACTCCCAGAAGGCGCGGCGCGGGACTTCCGGCCGGGCCTAATAGTCGGCCTCCCTCCCTCCCTCAGCCTCGCTCCCCTCAGCCGGCGGGCCGGGCGACGGAGGCGGCGATGTTCGTCCAGGAGGAGAAGATCTTCGCGGCGAAGCTGCTGCGGCTCCACATCTGCTCGCTGGAAGGCGCCGAGTGGCTGGAGGAGGTGCCCGAGGACACGGCCGTGGAGCGCCTCAAGGAGCGCTGCCTCAAGCACGTAAGCGCCGGGTGCGGCCTAGTCAGGCCTGGTCAGGCCTCGGGCTGTAGTAGGCCCAAATAGGCCCAAACCTGGCCTAGGAGTCGGGGGCCGGTTATACATCCCCCAGGGCAGGCTTGGGCCAACTTCAGGCCTCCGGGTGTTTTGGACTACAACTCCCACAATTCCTAACAGCCGGCAGGCTGTTAGGAATTGTGGGAGTTGTAGTCCAAAACACCCGGAGGCCTGAAGTTGGCCCAAGCCTGCAGTATTCCTGTGGGTGAACTACAACTCCCAGGAAGGGAGGAAGGCCAGCTCTTCCCAAACCCCCCTCCAGTCATCCAGGACTTCAGGACTTGACCTTAGTCACCTCTAGATTGGACTACTGCAATGCGCTCTACGTGGGGCTACCCTTGAAGACGGCCCGGAAACTTCAACTCGGCCAGATTGATAACAGGGGCGACTTACAGGGAACCTATGGCTTGCGAGCCAGACGTGGCTCTTTCCATGATGGCATCTGGCTCTCCAGAGCAGCCCGGGCCTCGGTTTCCCAGCATGCAGTGGGGAGGAGTGACGCAAATGCGCCACGACTGCCGCTTCCGCGCCGCCATCACCGCCTCTTCCTCACCCCCCGCTGCTCTCGGGGCCCTGCACCCTCTTTGCTGGGGATGGCGGAGCCCGGCAGCGGTGTCTCGTCCTCCACCATGGGCCTCGGGAGGCGGCGGAGGCGGGACTGGCCCTGGCACCGCAGACCCTGTCTCGCTGCCCCCAGGGTACGCCCAGCTCATCGCCCTCATCGTTGGGCAGCTCAAGAGCCGCAGCCTTGAGTCGCCTATGGGCTGAGAAATTTATTTATTTGTCACGTTTCTAATACCGCCCCTCTCAGCCCGAAGGCGACTCGGGACGGTTTACACAGGCAGTCTCTGCCCTCAATACAACACAAGCAACAAGTCAACCCCCCCCCCGAAAAAAACATATAATAACAATTTAACAATTAAAACCATACAATTGCAGCCTCAGCGTCATGTTGAAATCAGTTTCCATCGCATCGTTGTCATTCCTTATATCCAATTAAGCCTTATATTTCATCAGCAAATGCCTGCTCAAATAGCCAGGTCTTGACTTTCTTGCGAAATGTCAGGAGGGAGGGGGCCGATCTGATGTCTCTAGGGAGGGCGTTCCAAAGCTGAGGAGCCACCACTGAAAAGGCCCTGTCTCTCATTCCCGCCAGTCGCGCCTGCGAAGAAGGCGGGACCGAGAGCAGGGCCTCTCCAGATGATCTTAAACATCTCGATGGTTCATAGGGAGAGATGCGTTCGGACAGGTAAGTTGGACCCGAACCGTTCAGGGCTTTAAAGGCTAAAGCCAGCACTTTGAATTGTGCCCGGTAGCAAACTGGCAGCCAGTGGAGCTGGCACAACAGAGGAGTTGTGCGCTCTCTGAATGCCGCTCCTGTTATCAACCTGGCTGCTGTCCATTGGACTAGTTGCAGCTTCCAAACAGTCTTCAAAGGCAACCCCATGTAGAGAGCATTGCAGTAATCTATACAGGATGTAACCAGAGCATGGACCACCGTGGCCAAGTCAGACTTCTCAAGGCGGTATACAGATACAGAAAGGCGGTATACAGATACAGTAAATAAATGTAAACAAACAAATAATAGCAATAATAATAATAGATGGATGCAAGGATTTAAAGATCGAACTGCAAAGGCTCAGTAAAGGTGGTCCCAGTGGTGATCAGCACAATGAGCACAGTGCCTAAAGACCTTGGCCTGCACTTTAAAACAATCGCCGCTGACAAAATCTGTCGGATGCAAAAGGCCACCCTACTCAGATCGGCACACATTATTTATTTATTTATTTATTTAAAGCTTTTGTACCCCGACCTTCTCACCTCTATTGAGGGACTCAGACCGGCATAACAGCAAAAATTCAATGCTACACAATTTAAAAACAACTACAACAACATATTAAAATACATTTTAAAAACCCAGCATGAAACCACATCGCCATTAAAACAATTCCACTCAATCTGTAAACGTGGTCAGACATTCAGATAATAGACAATCTCAGCCTATTCTGGGAAGGCTTGGTTCCACATCCAGTGAATCCACATTATTCACCGATACATCACATAGTCCTAGATCAGGGGTCGGGAACCTTTTTGACTCAGAGCCATGAAAGCAAAACATTTGGAAATTTATTTCAGTGAGAGCCATATAATATATATAATATATATTTTAAGACTGAATTCAATTAAATGTGAGTATATACGTACATGCTATGAGAAAAGGATTCCCCCGGCAGAATGACAGGACCCTTCAGACCTGGCTCTGCAAAAGGCACGCTCAGGACTCTGGGAAGGAAGAGAAGGCGGAAGGAAGGAAGGAAGGGGGAAAGAAAGACAGAGGAAATAAAGGAGGGAGGGGGAGAGGGAGGAAGAAAAGAAGAACAAACTATGGAAAAGGAAGAAAACAAAAGCAGGAGAGAGACAAGGAGGGGAAAAGAAAGAAGGAAATGGGAAGGGAGGAAAGGAAAGGGTGGGGAAAAGAAAGGAAAGGGAGTGAGGAAAAAGTAAAATAATGAAGGGGAAAGAGAAGTGAAAAAGAAAGGAGAAGGAAAGAAAGACTTGGGAGAAAAGAATAGAACAGGGAGGAAGGGAAAGGAAGGAGAGAAGGAAGGTGAGGGGAGGAAGGAAGAGGGAGAATGGAGGAAAAAAGGAGAGAGGGAGGGAAAAGGAAGGAGAGAAGGAAAGGGTGAAGGGGAGAAAGGAAGGAAGAGGAAGGAAGGAAGAGGGAGAATGGGGAAAAGAAGGAAGGGGAGAGAGGGAGGGAAAAGGAAGAAGAGAAGGAAAGGGTGAAGGGGAGAAAGAAAGGAAGAGGAAGGAAGGAAGAGGGAGAATGGGGGAAAGAAGGAAGGGGAGAGAGGGAGGGAAAAGGAAGGAGACAAGAAAAAGGAAAGGGTGAATGGGAGGAAGGAAGGAAGAGGGAGAATGGAGGAAAGAAGGAAGAGGGAGAATGGAGGAAAGAAGGAAGGAGAGAAGGAAAAGGAAAGGGTGAAGGGGAGGAAGGAAGAGGGAGAATGGATGAAAGGAGGAAGGGGAAAGAGGGAGGGAAAAGGAAGGAGAGAAGGAAAGGGTGAAGGGGAGAAAGAGGAAGGAAGAGGGAGAATGGAGAAAAGGAAGGGGGAGAGGGAGGGAAAAGGAAGGAGAGAAGGAAAGAATGGAAGAGGAAGGAAGGAAGAGAAAAGAAGGGAGAAAAGAAGGTAGGAAAAGGAATGAAAGAAAAAGAGAGAGAAAAGAAAGAAAGATGAAGGAAGGACGGGGGAGGGGGGCGCGGGGCCAAGGCGGACCTTGTGGTCGACATTGGTGAGGCAGTCCCTCCGGAAAGTGTCATAGAGGCAGCGGCTCTTGAGCTGCCCGACGATGAGGGTGATGAGCTGGGCGTCCCCTGGGAGCAGCGAGGCCAGGACCGCAGGGCCAGGCCTGCCTCAGCGGCCTCCCCCAAGACAAGGGCAAGCCGCCGCCAAGGAAAACAAGGGCAAGGCGCAGCCACCACCGGGCTCTCATCCCTGGCGAAGAGGGTGCAGGGCTCTGAGACCAGCGAGCGATGAGGAAGAGACGGTGATCGTGGCGCGGAAGCGACAGTCACCTCCCCGCTGCATGCTGGGAAACCAAGGCCCGGGCTGCTCTGGAGAGCCAGATGCAATCATGAAAAGAGCCACATCTGGCTCCCAAGCCATAGGTTCCCTACCCCTGGACTAGACAATGAGACTGGACAATATTTTTAACAAGAGGACACTATAGATTTATATTTTATTGATTTGTTTATGGGTTTTTTAATTTGTTATGTTTTTAATTGTATTTATGACATTGAATTTTGCGCTGTTTACCGCCTTGAGTCGTCTACAGGCTGAGAAAGGCTGTATAAAAATACAGTAAATAAATAATAAATGTAAGTAAATAATAGCGATAATAATAATAGATGGATGCAAAGATTTAAAGATCAAACTGCAAAGGCTCAGTAAAGGTGGTCCCAGTGGTGATCGGCACAATGGGCGCAGTGCATAAAGACCTTGGCATGCACTTTAAAACAATCGCCGCTGACAAAATCTGTCGGCTGCAAAAGGCCACCCTACTCGGATCTGCACACATTATTCGCTGATACATCACATAGTCCTAGACACTAAGGAAGTGTCCAGTGTGTGATCCAATACAACTTCCAGCAGAGTCATAATAATAGTAATAATACTTTATTTATACCCCGCCACCATCTCCCCGAAGGGATTCAGGGCGGCTTCCAAGAGACCAAGCCCAATAACACATCAGTAAAAACAACGCAGCAGCAAATAGTAAGACAGTACAATCAATAAACTCACATATAAGCAATAACACACAAGGTTTAAACCACAATGGCCAGGCCAAATGCAATATATAAAATTTTTAAAATAAATAAACACTGGATGTGAACAGAGGTCGGATGTATCTAACAAGAGCAGGCCCGGATCAACACCTTTTTGCACCCTAGGCCACACTTTGGAATTACACCCCCTTTAAGCCAACCTCTACCGCCCCCCCCCACACACACACACATCACTCAGACCCACACTAAAAATAAATCATGTCATACAATTTACCTCAAATTCACTCAGGTAGCCCAATACATCTCAGTTGATCAGTAATATCCAAATAAATCAACAACAACCCGTGCCAATCAGCGCAGGTGTATCCGCGGGGCTTGCGGGGCACCTGGGCCAGACCCACCTGCAGCAGCGCCATGCTCGGGCCCATTTTTAAAAAGGCCATCCCAATGCAGTGGCAGGGAGTTCCACAGTCACGCTTTCCGCCCGAAGCGGGACTCGAACTCAGGACGCTAAGACAGAAGCACCTCCTCCGAAGAGGAGTCAAGGGAAGCTGGAGCCAATCACAGAAGCACTTTCCCAAGGGCGGGAATTCAAATGGGAGAGTGACACCCGGCAGGGCCAATGAGGGGACGGGATGGCACCGAGGGAGCGGGGCCACCTGAGGCAAGCGATGCGGGCTCCCTGAGGGAGCGACTCCATCTCCAGCGGGGCCTTCCTGGTCCCTGTTGTGCGGCGCCCCGGCGCTTACCTTCTCAAAGCGTGGCCTGCCCAGCTGGAAGGGCAGACCCTCCTCGGCGCCGTCCGCCATCCCCACGAGTCCGCTCTCTCTCCGCCGCCCGGCCACGCCCCCTGGCTTCGCCCTCACCGCCTCCCATTGGCCCGGTCCCACCGCAGCCCCCGCAGGGCATGCCAGGAGGCGGAGCGGAGAGAGGAGCACGACGGGAAGTGTAGTCTTCAGGACAGGGCCCGCTGTCATAGACATCTATGGGCGAGGCTGAGGGAGGGTGGGAAAAACGCGTTGCGTTTTTATTTGTTTCAACAATATTTTTGGTCCGTGATCTGCGCCCCCCCCCCCCCTGGCTTGCGCCCCTAGGCCATGGCCTAGGTTGGCCTTATGGGTAATCCGGGCCTAAGCAAGAGGGTTTTAAAAGATACATCTTGTTTGCTGTGTGCTGATCCTGTTGTGTATCAAATACTAAGAGAAACCCCAGGGACCATTCTGTCCAACCCCCTTTATTCTGCCATGCAGGAAAAGCACCCCCAACATATTGCCACCCAGCCTTTGTAATAATAATAATAATAATAATAATAATAATAATGTCTACTAATCCTTTGTGTATAATAATAATACGTTTAATTACAGTATGTGGGTGGGTGTATATATATATATAATTATTAATAATTATTATACTTACAGTTTAATTACAGTAAGTATATTTATGTATATAATTACTATTGTTATCACATTATCATAATTGTCACTGATATATACTCACGCGTACACACATATGTATGTGTGTGAGTGTGTATTACTATTTCGGAAACACCCAAAATTATTCGCCCCCCTCCCCAATTTTGTAATAATAATAATAATTTTATTCCTTACCCACCTCTCCTTTTGATTCCTTTCCTCCCCCCCCCCCCGAAAGTGTGTCCCTGGAAGCCTGGAGGACCCCAAATGCATCACGCACCATAAGCTGATTCACGCGGCTTCGGAGAAGGTGCTGAGCGACACCAAGACGGTGCTGGAAGAGAACATCCAAGACAGAGGTACATGGGGCAAACGCCTAGAGAAGCAGCTTCGGGAGCTCCTCTTTGAGGGGGCGTCACTTCTCATTTAATGGCCATGGCTCAATGCTATGCCATCCTGGGATTTGTAGTTTGGTCAGGTATCCGCACCCTTTGGCAGAGAAGCCTCAAGGCCTTGTGAAACGATATTCCCCGTGACGCCAGGGACCATTCAGTCCAACCCAAGCACCCCCAACATATTGCCACCCAGCCTTTGTAATAATAATAATAATGTATACTAATATTTTGTGTATCTAATAATAATAAGTTTAATTACAATATGTGGGTGGGTGTGTATATATATAATTATTAATAATTATTATACTTACAGTTTAAATACAGTAAGTGTATTTATGTATATAATTACTATTATTTTTTTGCTGCCATTTTATTTATTGTTTCAGAAGCAAATTGAGAACACAGTTCTAATGCATACAGAAAGCACAAAATTAAACGTTTGGCATTGTACTTTGACCACTTGGTGTCACTGTAATTAGGAAGTTTCCCATTCAGTATCAGCCATGGCTTGAGTTTCCGGGTTTTCGACTGCCACCTTTGGACTCTTACTTACTGAGGTGTTCCTGCAAGTATCACTGTAGATTGTAGAAAGCTTTTTATAGATTTAAGAAGTTGGCATGATAGCTGATACCTAAACAAGGGATGGGCCAGAGATATCAATTCCTCGGTTCTTTCGTTGTTGGCTGCTACTTCCCAATGAGTATCAGGTGGTGCAATACCGGGTAAACAGTATAATTTCTCCAGTGGCATAGGGCATAGACATCCTGTGAAACTGCGGCATGTACCTTGGAAGACACAGCTGGACTTGATCCCTACCAGTCCGGCTTCCGTATTGGGCACGGGACGGAGACCGTGCTTGTCGCCATTACAGACCAACCGCGCCAGCTGGACCAGGGCGGATCAGCACTGCTCGTCTAGTTAGATCTGACGGCAGCTTTCGACACTGTAGATCACGCCTTGTTAACCCACCGTTTAGCCGGCGCCGGGGTTGGGGACTGCCCTAAATGGGTGGCCTCCTTCCTCCGGGCCGGGGACAACGTGTGGAGGGGGGAGGGAGGTCTCCGGAGATCCTCACTTGATTGTGGGGTCCCAGGGGCCATCCTCTCCCTTATTATTCAACGTGTACATGCGCCCCCTGGCCCAGCTGGCCCGCGACTTTGGTCTGGAGTGTTATCAGTATGCGGATGACACCCAGCTTTTGCTGAGAATGGACGGCAGGCCGGATACCGTACCCGATTGTTTCCATCGGTGCCTTGAAGCCGTGACTGGTTGGCTGCGAGCCAGCCGGCTGAAGGTGAACCCGTCGAAGACGGAGATCTTGTGGCCTGGTCGGCCTGGGGGGGGGGGGGGTGAGTGCCGGTTGCCTACCCTGGACGGCGAACGGCTTAACCCGTCGCCGGTTGTTAAGAGCCTAGGCGTTCAGTTGGACCCCTGCTGACCATGGAGACCCAGGTCTCTGCGGCCAGCAGGCGTCGTTCTTCCACCTACGACAGGCTAGGCGACTGGCACCCTACCTCTCCAGGGATGACCTGGCCACGGTGATCCAAGCGACGGTCATCTCGAGACTAGACTACTGTAACGCCCTCTACGTTGGCCTTCCCCTGGCGACAATTCGGAAACTCAAGCTAGTGCAGAATGCCGCTGCTCGCTTGCTGACGGGAACGCCAGTAAGGGAGCACATCACGCCCATCCTTCGGCAACTGCACTGGCTGCCTGTTGAGTACCGATTGCCTTCAAGGTGTCGGTGTTAACCTTTAAGGCCTTACACGGCTAGGGCCTGCATACCAGAGGGACTGCCTTGCCCCATATGTACCCCCGAGATCACTACGTTCAGGGGAGTCTAATCTTCTCCTAATTCCATCGGTCCGCGCCTGCCATTTGTCCGTGACTAGGCGGCCCTTTTCCGTGGCGGCACCGGTACTCTGGAACTCTCTCCCAGATGACGTCCGTGCCGCCAGGGAGCTCATTTCGTTCCGCAGGGCCTGTAAAACCGCCCTGTTTAGACTGGCCTTCGGCTAGGTGAATAATGCCGAACGTATCCATCTCTTGACCAGTACCCCAACACTGGAATGCCATGGTTTGACACAATTGTTAATCTCGGGACCAATGTGTATGTTTTCTGCTCTATGCTTTTATTGCTCTATGCTTTTATTGTACGGCGACATGAATGCTACATGTTAGCCGGGTTTTTATGCTGTGATCCGCCCCGAGCCTGCTGGGAGGAGCGGAATATAAGAAGGAATAATAAATAAATAAATAATAAATACCTTTAAGACCCACATCCACTCTTTCAACGTGGTGAGATGTCTTCCACACTGGGCATGTGTATTCAGCAGCAGAGTAGCCAAACGCAAGGGCAGATGCCTTCACGGTGTCTGGTTTTGATCCCCAGGTTGTGCCAGTCAGATTCCTTATGATACTATTTTATTTTACTTTATTTTAGGTTATTTGAGTTTTATAGGAGTACTGGAAATATTTGGTAGAGGATAATTTTATAAACAATTATTTTATTTAAATAAATAATTTTATTTATTATGTTATAATAATATAATATAATGTTATATTATACTATATTGAGTTTTATAGGAATAGTGGAAATATTTGGTAGAGGATAATTTTATAAAAAGGGACTCAGAGCGGATTACAGGTACACATACTTAGCAGACAATCCCTGCCATTTTCCACAATACACACACATAAACAAACAGAGGCAAACTCTGGCCACCAGGGGGAGCTGATGCACTCCTCATCTATCTATATCTATCTATCTATATAAAATAATTGACATTATAATATAATACATTATATTATATTATTATTATAAGATAATAAATAAAATTATTTATTTAAATAAAATAATTTTTATATAAAATTATCCTCTACCAAATATTTTCATTACTCCTATAAAACTCAAATAGATTTTATTTTTTATTATTTATATATTATCTTATATGTTCTTGCATTGCTTATATTATATTTATGTTAATGTAACGTAATATATTATAGTACCGTATATATTCCCCCACCCACCCCACAACATAGTTAACCTGGTTTGTGTTTTGGATATGGAAGTCCCAAAGCTGTATTTAAATAATTCACCCAGAATTATAATGGTGTTATTCTACTTTATCAACCATGGTAACTTCCTATGGAATCCTGGGATTGACAGAACAGGGAAGGGACATGTAGTAACCTCTCTTTGATATCCCAGATCTTGTTTATGTTTATTTTACTGTTTTGCCTTCCCAGATGTGTTGGTGCTGGTGAGGAAAAGAGCGCCCCCGGCTCCCCCCAAAATGGCGGACGTTTCAGCAGAAGAGAAAGTGAGTCTGGGATCTGGGAGTTTGAGTGGACCCCAAGTTGAGCATGAGCTATAGAGTGTGATGGGGCGGCAGAAATGTCCAACGCAATCCTAGGCTGCATCCAGAGGAAGATAGTAGAAACTCTTCCAGTAGTTTAAGGAGGCGAGGAGCCCTATGCCAGTTTTGGCAAAATGATAATAATAAAGGTTTTTTAAATAGTAGTAGTAGTAGTAGCAGTACAGTTAATAATAATAACAACAACAATAACAAATAATGGACTCAATAGAACCATGGGTTCAAATGACAGGAGAGGAGATTCCATTGAACACAAGGAAGAATTACCTGACTGTAATACGAGCTGTTCTGCGGTGGAACTCTCTGCCTCAGAGTCCGGTGGAAGCTCCTTCCTTAAAAGCTTTTTAACGGGCTGGATGGCCATCTGGTTCCTACCGTAGCTCGTCATCTTGAGTTTATTTAATTTAATTTATTGTATTGTATTTTATTTTTGTGGTTTTTGATGGTTTTGAAATGTGATTGAAGGTCTTTGTAGGGTTTTGGAATGTGATTGATGGTTTTTGTATGTTATTTTATTTGCTTAATTGCGTGTTATATATATATATAATTTTTATTTAAATAAATAATTTTATTATTTTAATAATATAATGTAATATGATATAATATTTATTTATTTATTTGTTGGATTTATTGACCGCCACTCCCAGCCGGCTCGGGGCAGTTTACATATAGTATAATATGGTATGGTATAATATTGTATATGCATATAATATTGATAATGCTGTGATGTAATACAGAACATCAATACTGCAATATTATTAGTAATATTACCTGTAACATAAAATATGCAATTATAATATCATATTATTATTAGTACTACTACTAATAATAATATGATATTATAATTGTATATTTTATGTTACAGCTAATATTACTAATATTACTATTAATATTGCGGTATGATTGTAACGGTATGATGTTGTATAGGCAGGTATAACATAGTATGTTGTATTTGCATTTTGCTTGTCCAAGGGATGTGACCTCATGGCCCCATGAGTCTGAGTCCCCTTTGGAGGAGTTGAGAAGCCTTGGTGGCATAGAAACTGTCAGTCTTAAAACTAAATAAAATAAATCTGTAGGGGGTGCTTTGATTGTGCCTTTCCTACATGGAAGGGGATTGGACTAGATGGCCCATGTGGTCTCTTCAACTCTGTTATTCTAGGCTGGAAAAGCACCATCAAAACCCTCTCGACAGATGGCCACCCAATCCCTAAAAGTGAATGGAGTGTTGATTCCCCCTTTTGCATCAGAGGAAGGAAGTCACCTTCAAGGCTTCTCCTCTGGGTCCATCTGAGCGCATAGTTCATGTGTGCAGCTTCTTGCGTGTTCCTATTTCGGACACGGGACGTCACTCCGGAGTGCTATCTTTAGTCGGCTGCTGGCAAGCTTCTCCTTTTGCCTGGCCTGACCTTCAAAGGGGTTTGCCCTTTCTTTTCCATATGCAAAACGGAACTTGGGAGACCTTTTCAAATCCTGCTAATATGATGTATGGTTTATTATTCGTGCTTTTCACGAGATATCTGCCATCCCAACACCTATTTGTGATGTGTGTGTGTGTGTGTGTGTGTGTGTGTGTATATATATATATATATATATATACACTTGAGTATATGCCAACCCAAATATAAGCCGAGGGACCTAATTTTACCACAAAAATCTGGGAAAACATATAGACTCGAGTATAAACAAAGGGTGAGATATGCAGCGGTTACTGGTCAATTTCAAAATAAAAATAGATCCCAATATGTTATTATTATTTTGGAATATTTTTCATTGAGGCATCAGTAGGTTAAATGCTTTGGAATATTTACATAAAACTGTAATTTAAGATACAACTGTCCAAGTCTTCAATATAAATGTGTTTACGTGTCCTTCCGATCATAATAGAGTAAAATAATAAATCATCACAATAAGAGTAAAATAATAAATGTAATAAAACAATAATAAATACAGAAAAATAATAGAGTACAATAATGTAAATATAATAATAATAGAGTAACATAATAAATGTAATAAAATAATACTAAGAGTAAAATAATAAATGCAATAAAACAATAATAAATACAGAAAAATATTGTTTTATTACATTTATTATTTTACTCTGTTATTAGTATTATTTTATTACATTTATTATGTTACTCTATTATTATTATATTTACAACTCCCAAATGTCAAGGTCTCTTCCTCCCAAACTCCATCTGTGTTCACATTTGGGCCTATGGAGCATTGGTCCAGATCCTTCATTGCATGAGTCCACAGTGCTCTCTGGATGTAGGTGAACTACAACTCCCAAACTCAGGGTCAATGCCCACCACACCCTTCTAGTGTTTTTTTTTTTTTGTTGGTCATGGGGAATCTGTGTGCCAAGTTTGGTTCAATTCCATTGTTGGGGGAGTTCAGAATGCTCTTTGATTGTAGGTGAACTATAAATCCCAGCAACTACAACTCCCAAATGACAAAATCAAGAGGGGTTTTTTTTTGGGGGGGGGGGGTGATGGTGTCTTATGGCCAGATTTGGCGGCAATTCATCCAGCGGATTTTATTTATTTATTTATTTATTACTTCGACTTATTAGTCGCCCTATCCCACAGGCTCAGGGCGACTTACATATAAGTCATAAAACGGAACAAAACAGAACATGGTTAAAATTGCTACTACCAGTGCGCAGCATGGTTTAGGCACAGCCTAACACACATATGTCTCTAAACACCGAACGCCTGAGCAAAGAGGAAGGTTTTACAGGCCCTGCGGAATGTTAGTAGATCGGCCTGTGCCGGACTGTGGGGAAGAGCATTCCACAGTACCGGCGCCGCGGCACTGAATGCCCTCCTCCGCGTTGATCCTAGGTGGATGGATCGTTGGCTAGGCACCACCAGGAGGTTTTGGGACTCGGATCGCAGTGGTCGTGGTGGACTGTAATGGAGAGGCGGTCCCTTAGATACACTGGCCCCAGACCATTCAAGGCCTTAAAGGTCAAGACCAGCACCTTGAAGGTGATCCGGTGCTCTATCGGAAGCCAGTGCAGTTCACGCAGCACAGGCGTGATGTGGCAGCGTGATGGAGAACCTGCCACCAGCCGTGCTGCCGCGTTCTGCACCAGCTTGAGCTTCCGGATCACTGCCAAAGGAAGGCCAATGTAGAGGGCATTACAGTAGTCTAACCTTGAGATGACCGTGGCTTGGACCACTGTGGCTAGGTCGTGACGGGACAGGTAGGGAGCCAGTCTCCTCGCCTGTCGGAGATGGTGAAAAGCCACACCGCTGACGATGGAAATATGCTTCTCCATCGACAGCTCGGAGTCAAGCGTGACTCCCAGGCTCTTTACCGAGGAAGACGGGCGGTATCGCCCGTCCAGGGTCGGGAAGGCGGATCCCCGTACCCGGACGACCCAGCCACAGGATCTCCGTCTTGTCGGATTCACCTTCAACTACTGGCTCGCAGCCATCCAGTGACGGCTTCGAGGCAACGATGGAAATTATCGGGTACGGAGTCCGGCTGGCCCTCCATCCCCAGAATGAGCTGGGTGTCATCCGCATACTGGTGACACTCCAGCCCGAGCTGCGTGCCAACCGGGCAAGTGGTCGGACATAGATGTTAAATAATAAAGGGGAGAGAGAATTGCCCCTGAGGCACCCCACAATGAAGTGGGGCGCCCCCGACAACCTCACCCCTTCTCACTCGCTGGGACCGGTTCCGGAGGAAGGAGGACAGCCAGCTAAGGGCTGACCCCCTCACCCCGGCCCCGGCCAGTCGGTGGGTCAAAAGATCATAATCGACAGTATCGAACGCTGCCGTGAGGTCCAATAACACGAGCAGCGCCGATCCACCTTGATCTAGTTGGCGACGCAGCTTGTCTGTGATAGCGACCAGCACAGTCTCCGTCCCATGCCCCGAACGGAAGCCGGACTGGAAGGGGTCGAACCAAGTTGCATCATCTAGGTAGGACTGCAACTGCTCCATTGCTGCCCTTTCAACCACCTTGCCCAGGAACGACAAATTCGATACTGGGCGGTAGTTGGAAGGGACCGACGGATCTAAGTTCGGCTTCTTCAGCAATGGAGTGACCACTGCCTCTTTCAATCCCCCTGGAAAAACTCCTTGCTCAAGGGAGCTGTTAACTAATTTCAACAGGGGGTCACGTAACCCCTCCAGGCAAGCTTTCACCAGCCAGGAGGGGCACGGATCGAGGGAGCAAGTGGTCGGTCTAGTTGCAGTGACTATCCTATCAACAGCTTCTGCGTCCAGTGGTCGAAACCGGTCGAAGGTGGGCCCGGCAAGAGGCCACGGAGTCTCAAGTTCGCTAACTGTATCAAGAGTAGGAGGAAGGTCCCGGCGGAGGGCCGAAATCTTGTCCGCAAAGTAGCTCTGAAAAACCTCGGCAGTTAGGGCCTGATCATCATTTTTTTTGGGATGGTAGGAACCATCGTCAAAGACCTAATCACTTTAAACAATTGAGCCGGGCGTGAGCTAGCGGACGCTATCAAGGTTGCATAGTATGAATTTTTCGCGGCCTTGACAGCTTGCTCATAAGTCTCCATAATAAGCTTATAAGCCGATTTCGAGCCTTCGTCACGGAGCCTCCTCCACTTGCCCTCATTTTGAGTTATGATGTCACTCAAAACGATCAGAGCATTGTGTGTGTGTGTGTATGTATATATACTATATGTTATTTATTTTTTATTTATTTGCGACATTTATATGCTGCCTTTCTCACCCCGAAGGGGACTCAGAGCAGCTTACAAGTAAAATGTAAATACAATATATTATATTATTGCCATAGCACAATATTAATATTATATTGTTATTGTATTGTATTACATTATATATTATAATTATATTATTGTATTGTATTACATTATATGACCCTCCCCCCACACACACACATCTTTAACCTGAACTTAATTATTATTTGTGCTTGGAAACTCTTCCAGCGGAAGCAGGAGCAGAAAGCGCCCGACAAGGAGGCCATATTGAAAGCCACTACCAGCCTCCCGTCCCATAGCGTGGACCGCAGCGTGGCTCACCACAACATGCGGGATGTGAGTACGGGAACGTTCACATTTTGCATGACCAGACAATTTGTTGACGGTCTCCAACAACGTCCCCTCCTTCCTTCCAGTTCCAGACCGAACTCCGGAAGATCTTAGTCTCGCTGATCGAAGTTGCCCAGAAGCTCTTGGCGCTGAACCCGGACGCGGTGGAGCTCTTCAAGAAGGCAAACGGTATGCGGCAGTCTTGTAATCCCAAAGGTTTGGAACAATATTTGTAATCCAAACAGGAGGCAGGAAAACATAAACAGAACTCCTAACTCGGAGCCACCAAGACATGAAATCCAGCGTTGATCTCCCCACCAAACATTGACTCCAATTCCTTAAGAATATTCCCTCTTGCCCAGGGGTGGGCAATTATTTTTTCCAAGGGGCTACACGAGAGCTAAAAAATATTATGGAGGGCACACCTAAAGGCTGAACTACAGTCTAATCTACATTATTTATTTATTTATTTACTATATATTACACATCATTAATATTAACATATTAATACATCAAGAAATATCCATATATTATTAGTATTGATATCATAATTATTATATTATAGTGTGTATATATAGACATTATAATATAACATTATATTATATTATTTATTATATTATTATTATAAAATTATTATAAAATAATAATAAAAACCACTAAAATAAAATGAAATTCAAGAAGACAAGGTGTGATCCAAGATGGAGGCTGACATCCTCAAGACAGGAAGGATCCCAAGATGGAATGGCCTAATGGACCCAGCCCAGAGGATGGCAAAGCGGACCCAGCCGCCGGCACAGCAGAGCAGCAGACGATCGGAGGCTGCAGGCCTCCGCCCACTCTCGCCCCCAGCTGTTCCGTCAGAGGCGTTCCCGATCGGCTAATCGCCCTGCCATGGAGTGCCTCCCGGGGGAGGCGATCTGGACCTGCAGCGGGAGCAGTCGGCGACCTGCGGCGGCTGATTGTCTTTTGGGTCGCCAGGGCAATCAGTTGCCGCAGGTCGTCGACTGCTCCCACTGCAGGACCGGATCGCCTCCCGGAATGGCAGGCACTCCAAGGCCGCCGCTCCTTCGATCGTTCTCCGACGCAGGCCCCACAGCCCGTGATGGGATGGCAGCAGCAGCAGCCCTTCCTCTTGCAGAAATGGACCCGCCCCCGACGCCCTTCTCCCCGGGCCAGTCGGCCTTAAGATGCCCAGGTCTGCTCTTGCCCATGACGTTAACCTTTCTCTTACCTGGGTTTCCTTTGTTTATCTTTCAGTCTCAGGGAACACCAGGTTTGTTTCTGTTTTGCACTGTCCCTTCTGATCTGTAAATGCTGGATTAGGGGTAACCCTTCTCCACATTCCTTTCAGAGTCCATCCCTGGCCAATTTCCCCAACAACAGATCTACCCAAAACATTCCCATCGTCTCACAAAACCCTTTTCCCAACAGAAACACCAGGCTCAACCAGAAAATCCTCGTTCTCATCCTTAGAGGCCTCACAGGCCTCAACAGACGTAGGTTTCCTAATGTCCTGACCTGCCCCTCTTTGTCCGCAGCCATGTTGGACGAAGACGAGGATGAGCGAGTGGACGAGATCGCCTTGCGCCAGCTGACAGAAATGGGCTTCCCGGAGAGCCGGGCCATCAAGTCCCTTCGCTTGAACCAGTAAGTGGAAAGGGCCACTCCGTGACATTAGGGTCTCCGCTCATGGATTTGCATTTTGAGTGATGTGTGTGACCCTCTGCCATTGCAGCATGTCTGTGACGCAGGCCATGGAGTGGCTGATTGAACATGCCGACGACCCCGCAGTTGACGCCCCTCTGCCCGGTCAGCAACCCTCAGTGGCTGAGGAGAACCACGCCAACGGAGCCGGGACCTCCTCCTCCTCCTTGTCAGTGGGGCAAGCATCCGGTGGGGCCGGCACCGAGTCGAGCCAAGAGGAGCCCAAGGACGAGCTGACGGAGATCTTCAAGAAAATCCGACGGAAAAGAGAGTTCCGCCCCGATCCCCGGGTATTTATTGATTGATTGATTGATTTGCTTCATTTATATTCCGCCCTTCTCACCTCGCAGGGGACTCAGGGCGGATCACAATGCACATATACAGGCAAACATTCAATGTCATAGACATACAACATATATAGACAGACAACGAGCTACACAATGGGTTGAGAGCACACCCGACCCGGGCAGGCCTCGAACTCATGACCTTCTGGTCAGTAGAGATCTTATGCAGCTGACTCCCAGCCAGCTGCGCCACATTTCCGGATACGTTCAGACATCCCTCTGCGCAAGGAGTGTCTCGGGACTCATATGTCTTTTATACAACTACGTTTTACTATGTGTTTGTAGAATTTTTTGCAATGTTTGTATGTTTCTACTTTGTTGTGACCCACTTACGTGTGCTTATATATGTGCGCGCACGTGTGTGTGTGTATATATCAAATATTACAATAAAATTTATATATATATATGGAAAATTTGCCTATACACACACACACTTTTCCAAATATATATTATATTATAGGATACTAGCTGTACCCGGCACGCGTTGCTGTGCCCTATTTAGGAGATGCGAGAAAGTCTGAGTATGTAAGGGTTGGAAATGATGTTAGTTATGGTGTTGAAGTGAATTGGGTGTTTTATGTTAGTGCCTCAGCTCTTTGCCTGCAGTCCTTGGGGTTTGACTTGTACCATGGCCAGGAGGGATCAGCTTGGGGAGGGCTTGTCCTGTCAGGGGATCTCTATCTTCACAGGTGCGTCCAGTGTCTGTTGGGGGACTGTTAAAAACCCTTTCCGTATCCTTTTTAGCCACCTTTCTCAAGATCTTCATGTCTAGCTTACTTTCTGCTCCTCTCTTTTTCAAGATGTCCTGCTCTGTGTCTTTTGCACCCATTGGTCGATGTCCGATGAGGCTTTCCTCATGGACAGGCCATCTGAGGGAGCTCTTCCAGCGCTGGGCATCAGAAGGTACTTGGTGATGACCTCCATCCCTTGGAGCCAGCATATAGAGGGGCTGGAGCACCCTCCTTGGCAAACCCCATTGTTGCTGGATGGTCCTCTTATTAATGTGGAATTCCAAGCCACTGGAGATCTTTTGGGAAAGGAAGAAGAGCTCCCTTGAATGGTGTTGATCTCCATCATGGTCTTCTGATTTGAAAGTGTTGGAGGAGGCTCTGGCAGTCATCTGACAGTTTGTTATGGGTCGGAATGTTCGTGTTGGCTGGCCAGTACAGCAGTTATGCAAATCTGCCCTTATTGGCAGCCAATCATGTGGTCAGAATGTAGAGGCTGGGGGAGTCTTTGGCAGCCCCGGAGGATGCTAGGAAATGTAGTTTTTTTACTCGGTGTTTTGGGGGCCTTTTAGGTTTTTTTTGGGGGGGGGGGAGTTTCTTTGCTACAAACGTACCTTGCTTGAGGCCTATTTCTGTTGGCAAATTTTGTGTTTCTGCGTTGTAAGGTTTCTCTGTTTGAGGTAGTCTTCACTCGTCCTTTATATATATAGATACTGTATGTGTGTGTGTGTATATATATATATATCCTATAATATAATATATATGTGGAAAGCATGTGTGTGTATAGGCAAATTATCCAAATATATATAAAATACATTTTATTATAATTTTGATATATATATATATATATATATATCTCAAATATTACAATAAAATGTAAAATATATATTTGGAAAATTTGCCTATACACACACTTTCCAAATATATATTATAGGAGATAGATAGATAGATAGATAGATAGATAGATAGATAGATCTCAAAATTACAATAAAATGTAAAATATACTTTTTTTTTGGAAAATTTGCCTATAGACACACACACTTTTATATATATATATATATATGGAAAATTTGCCTATACACACACACACTTTTCCACATATATGTTATATTCATGATTTTATATATATACTAGTGTGCACTATTTAGGAGATGCTGTGGCATAGTCTTCTTTCCTTCCATCCATCCATCCTTCCTTCTATCCTTCCTTCCTTTTTTCTTCCCTCTTTCCTGGTATTCTTCCTTTTTCCTCCCGTCCTTCCTTGCTTTCTTCCATCCTTCATGCCTTCTACCTTTACTTTCCCATGACCTCATCTTCTTCCAAAGGCCTGGGCAAACTTGGGCCTTTTTGGGATTGTAGACCTGAACTCCCACATCTCCTCACAGCCCCAGGCCCCTTCCACAGGCCTCACAGGGGGTTTTGGACTTCACAACTGGGAAACTTTGGCCTGTGGGAGTTGAAGGGGCCTTTGGAAGGGGGTTGGGTTTGTGAGGAATTGTGGGAGTTCAGGTCCAAAACCCCTAAGAGGCTCAAGTTTCGCTGGCCAAACTTGGGCCTTTCAGGGTTTTTCACTTGAACTCCTACAACTGGGGAAACGTGGGCCTGTGGGAGTTGAAGTCCAAAAACCCTTGTTAGGCCCAAGTTTGGCCAGGCCTTTGGAAGGGGACTGGTGTGCAGGAAAGATATGGGGGGTGAAGTGGCTGCCGGCAGCCCCAAATCATCCAAAGGGGGGGTGGGAGAGCGGCAGCGGCCTCTCAGTAGGCGGCTGGCGAGGGATGGAGGGAGGAGGATGGATGGCGCTGGGCACCTTCTTCCGCCCACCCCCTCCGGGCTGGGCCGCCGCTGCGGAGGAGGCGGGCCTAAGGAAAGGGGAAGTAGGCGCCCCTGCTTCCCCGGCTTCCTGAACGGAGGGCCTATAGGCCCACCCCTCCGTCCCTGGCTCCCAGGGCACCGCGGATCGCGATTTGGGGGGAAGCGCCGCTTCTCCCTTCCTTAGGAGCCGGGACGGAGGAGGCGGGTCTAAGGAAGGGGGGAAAGGAGGCGCCTGCTTTCCCCTTCCTAGGCCCACCCCTCCTTCCCTGGCTCCCAGGGCGCCGCGTCGGGCCGGCTCGCTGGCCGCCATGTGCTTTGGAACGGGGAGGGTATGTTGTTGATTTGTTGTTTAGGGGTTTGGGAAGGGGTTTTTGGGACGAGGAAGGGGCGGGGGTTTTGGGGACGTTTTGTGGCGAAGTATATGGGATCGGGCTGCCTCTTTTTGGCCGCCATGTGCGGTCGGTGGCGAAGTGTTTGGGATGGGGCCGGGCGCTCTGGCTGGCATGCATGAACGTTCTAAACGTTTGTGCTGGCAGCGGAGAGGCCGGGATGGGAATTCCGTTGCCCGTTTTTGGGGGCTGGTGTTTGGGGGTGTTGCGAGGTTCCTAGGGGCGATTTTTTTGGCTCTGGTTGTACCTAGTGATATGGCTAATGGGGCTGTCGAGTTTGGTGTTTCTGAGGCTTATAGTTTCTTTGTCTATATCTCCCGTTGCACGACGTGAAGAAATATATGTATATAGATACACGCACACGCACATATATACATACATTCACTGCACCGGGAATGTGGCGCAGCTGGCTGGGTGTGAGCTGCATAAGATCTCTACTAACCAGAAGGTCATGAGTTTGAGGCCTGCCCGGGTCGGGGTGAGCTCTCGACTAATTTGTGTAGCTCGTTGTCGACCTTTGCAACCCGAAAGACAGTTGCATCCGTCAAGTAGGAAATTTAGGGACCACTTTGTGGGGAGGCTAAATTTAACTGATTTACGAGGCCATAAAATCCAGGAAGTACACAAAAAGAATGAAGGAATGTGACAGCTCCTCCTGGTGGCCGGAAGCTGGAATGTTAAATTGCCTCTATGTCTGTCTATATATGTTGCATGTCAATGGCATTGAATGTTTGCCTCTTTGTGTGCATTGTGATCCGCCCTGAGTCCCCTGAGGGGTGAGAAGGACGGAATATAAATTATTTATATACATACATACACACACACACACACACATATATATATAAATACACACACACTTAGTTTTCCAAATGTATATTATATGGTTTCCATAAAATTGCTTATTTATGTGTGTGTGTGTGTGTGTGTGTGATTTTCCTAAAGATACTACCTTTATTTATACCCTGCTTTCTCTCTCTACAAATTTTTATGGAAAATCATATAATACACATTTGTGAAACTAAGTGTGTGTGTGTGTGTGTGTGTATATACATATGTATGTGTGTATATATGTGTGTGTGTGTATATATACAGTATGTGTGTGTGTGTATATATGTGTGTATATATGTGTGTGTATATATATGTGTGCATATGTGTGTGTGTATATATGTGTGTGTGTGTATGTATACAAATAATTTATATTCCGCCCTTCTCACAATTAAAACCAATTTAATACCATTTAAAATCCAGATTAAAATCCGTAATACATGCAGATTAAAATTCATAATAAAATTTATAATAAATACAGTCTGAAATTCATAATAAATCAATATTATAATACATCCTAAAATAAATAATTGCATCGCAACCTGTCCACCTTTGTCGGCCAGTTCAAAATAAATAAGCCAAACTGCTTTTGTAATGGTTCCAGGCCGTCGTTGCCTTGATGGAGATGGGCTTCGACGAGAGAGAAGTGGTGGACGCCCTCCGAGTCAACAACAACCAGCAGAACGCTGCTGTGAGTATCCTCTCTCGGTGCGAGGTGAACTATAACTCCCATCACCCAGGGTGTTTTCCCTTCAAACCACTCAAAACCTAGGCTGATCCTGGGGTTTGTTTTATTATTATTACTAGCTTGGGGACCCAGCAGTGCCCGGGTTATATGAGAAAGGCATTGTGTGCCAAGGTTGATGTGCCTCAGTGGCAACCAATCATGTTGTTTGAATGTAGAGGCTTGGATTCTTGGATGTTGGCCAATCAGAGTCCTTTATGCAAATACTCCCTCAGTGGCAACCAGTCTCCTCTGTCTGGTGCCTTAGAATGTTGGAGTTCTGAGGCTGGCCAATCAGAGTCCTTTATGCAAATAATCCCACAGTGGCAACCAATCAACGCTGCAACATATTCCTCCGCACCTCCCGTCCTCCGCAAACACTGACTTTTATTATATACATAGATTATTATTATTATTTCTCAGTGTGAGTGGCTGCTGGGCGACCGGAAGCCCACCCCGGAGGATCTGGACAAAGGCATCGACCCCGCCAGCCCCCTCTTCCAAGCCATTTTGGAAAACCCAGTGGTGCAGCTGGGCCTCACCAACCCCAAAACGCTCCTGGGTAAGTGCCACTTAGGATCCTAGGGCTGGGAGAGGCCCACCAGGGCCATCTAGACCTGTCCCTATTCTTTCATCCGGCAGGACACAATCCAACTCCTCCCAGCAGATGACCATCCAGTCACAGACAAGATAGATAGACCGACAGATATGATGTGGAAACAATATTGTCCTTTTTCACTGCAGAATCAGACTGTTGGATCATCTGTGTCCTCTATTATACATTTGTATTGATGGACCTAGCATCGCATTAGCCTTTTTGGCTGCAGCATCACGGTCTTTTTTAAAAAAAATATCTTGACTCATGTTCAGCTTGACATAATAATAACAACAACAACAGTAATTGTGTTAATGGAGCCTACATTTATATTATTATTATTTGTCAAGCCAAGTGTCAGTCATCTATTATTATTATTATTATACCCCGGTTTATCTCCTATATTATATATTTATATTGATGCCTAGCATCACATTGGCCTTTTTGGCTGCAGAATCACACTCTTGACTCACATAAAGCTTGTGGTCTACTAAGAAATCATCATCATCATCACACAGTCTTAGATGCTTAAGAAGTGTTTGACTTGTGATTTTGTAATACGAAACCCAGCATATATATATATATATATCGTTTGCTGTGACATACTGTGTTTTTGTGTCAATAATAATAATAATAGCAATAACAATTTGCTGGAGCCTACATTTATCATTAAATTCTATTATTATTAATATTATTTTACTGACACAAAATAACAACAACTGTATTGCTGAAGCCTATATTTATCTTATTATTATTTGTCAAGCCTAGTATCGCATTAGCCTTTTTCGCTGCAGCGTCACATTCTTGACTCACATTCATTTTGTGGTCTACTAAAAAATAATAATAACACTAATTGTATTGATGGAACCTATAATAATAATATAATAATTGTCACAGCAGGTGTCAGTTGTGTATATTTTATATTATGTATTTGTATTGATGCAGTCTACGATGGCATTGGCCTTCTTTGCTGCAGAATCATACTCTTGACTCATGCTTAGCTTGTGGTATACTAAGACATAATATTAATAATAATTAATAATATAAGTGTATTGCTGGAGCCTACATTTATCATTATTATTATTATTATTATGTGTCAAGCCGGGTGTCAGTCATCTATATATTATATATTATTTCTATTGCCGGAGCCTACCATGACATTGACATTTTTGGCTGCAGCATCTCACTCTTGACTCATGTTCAGCTTGTAATATGCTAAGACGTAATAACAATAATAATAATAATAAGTCAAGCCTGGTGTCAGTCATCTATGTCTTGTATTATATATTTGTATTGATGCCGCTTAGGATCGTATTGCCCTTTTTTAGCTGCAGCGTCACACTCTTGACCAATGCAAAGGCGCCAAACAGATTTGGGTTCGCCCAAAAAGACTTATGGAACCTGAAAGGTTCCTGAATGCTCTGAGGGATCTGGAGTCTATCAACGTCTCACTCGATGAGCAAGTTCTTTCCAAAGCTCTCAATGAGATTGCCCCTACGCGCCCTCTCCGGCCTCGCAAACATCGATCCCCCTGGTATACTGAAGATCTTAGATTGATGAAGCGGGAAAGGAGACAGCTAGAGAGCGTGTGGAGGGAACTCCGTGACGGAGGATCATTATCAGCTTATAAGCTATTCAAAAAAGCTTATGAGCGTGCTGTCAAGGCAACAAAAAATTCTCATTACGCTGCCCTGATAGCGTCTGCAGACTCGCGCCCGGCACAATTGTCCAAAATTATTCGGTCATTGATGACAGTCCCTACCGTCCCAAAAAATGATGATCAGGCCCTTACAGCCGATGCGTTTCAGAGTTTCTTTGCAGACAAGATTCTGAACCTCCGCCGGGACCTCCCAGCCACGATTGATACAGTAAGGGAGCTTGAGACTCCGTGGCCCTCCGCTGGGCCCACCCTCGACTGGTTTTGGCCACTGGACACAGATGCTGTCAATAAGATTGTGGCTGCAACCAGGCCTACCACCTGCTCCCTCGACCCGTGCCCCTCCTGGCTTGTTAGATCTTGCCTGGAGGGGTTACGTGGGCCTCTGTTGAACATCGTAAACAGCTCCCTTGAGCAAGGAGTGTTTCCAGAGAGCTTAAAAGAGGTGGTGGTAGCTCCATTGCTGAAAAAGCTGACGTTAGATCCCGCGGTCCCTTCCAACTACCGACCAGTGTCGAATCTTTCGATCCTGGGGAAGGTAGTTGAGAGGGCAGCAATGGAGCAGTTGCAGTCCTTCTTAAATGACACAGCATGGCTAGACCCCTTCCAGTCCGGCTTCCGTTCTGGGCATGGGACGGAGACGGTCCTGGTCTCCATCACAGACCAACTCCGCTGCCAGCTTGACCAAGGCGGGTCTGCGCTGCTTGTGTTATTGGACCTCACAGCAGCGTTTGACACAGTCGATCACAATCTTTTGACCCACCGCCTTGCCATGGCTGGAGTGAGGGGGACAGCCCTGAAATGGCTGACCTCCTTCCTCCACCATCGGTCTCAGCGAGTGAGGAGGGGAGAAGTGGTCCCCGTTAGTTTGTGGAGTTCCTCAGGGGGCCATTCTTTCCCCTTTGTTATTTAACATCTATATGCAGCCGCTTGCACACCTGGTGCGGAGTTTTGGGCTTGAGTGCCATCAGTACGCTGATGACACTCAGCTCATTCTGAGGATGGAGGGCAGGCCTGGATCCGTACCCGATAATTTCCAACACTGCCTTGAGGCTGTTACTGGATGGCTGCGAGCCAGTAGGTTGAGGGTGAATCCAGCGAAGATGGAGATCTTGTGGCTGGGTCGTCCGGGTGATGGGGATGTCCAGCTTCCGACCCTGGACGGTGTGGCGTTATGCCCATCGCCTTCTGTAAAGAGCTTGGGAGTTCACTTGGACTCCCAACTGACCATGGAAATCTCCATGGTCAGTAAAACAGCTTTTTTCCATCTAAGACAGGCAAGGCGGCTGGCCCCTTATCTATCCCAGAACGACCTGGCCACAGTGATCCAAGCCATGGTCATCTCGAGACTTGACTACTGTAACGCGCTCTACGTTGGCCTTCCTCTGTCGGTGACCCGGAAGCTCAAGCTGATGCAGAACACTGCCGCCTGACTCCTGTCTGGTTCTCCAGCAGGTTGTCACATTACACCTTCTTTGCAGGATCTGCACTGGCTTCCAATTGGGCACCGGATCACCTTCAAAGTGTTGGTGCTCACCCTTAAGGCCTTACGCGGCATGGGGCCAATGTACCTGAGGGACCGGCTTTTCCCATATTGCCCTACGAGATCACTGTGGTCAGAAAACACCAACTTGCTGGCTATTCCATCTGCGAAGTCACTCAGGCTAACTGCAACCCGTAGGAGAGCATTCTCCAAGACCTCATGCTCCAACGCTGTGGAACGCTCTCCCGGCCGAGCCACAAGCTCTCCAAGACCTCATATCCTTCAGGCGGTCTTGTAAGACATTCCTTTTTCAGCTTAGGATCATATTGGCCTTTTTAGCTGCAGCATCACACTCTTGACTCATGTTCGGCTTGTAATAGGCTAAGACGTAATAACAATGATGATAATAATAATAATAAGTCAAGCCTGGTGTCAGTCATCTATGTCTTGTATTACATATTTGTATTGATGCAGCTTAGGATCGCATTGGCCTTTTTAGCTGCAGTATCACACTCTTGACTCATGTTCAGTTTGTAATAGGCTAAGACGTAATAACGATGATGATAATAATAATAGTAAGTCAAGCCTGGTGTGTCAGGAGCCTGTCTCCCCAGCCAGGGCCAGGCTTGGGAGCCAAGGCCCTAACACATTCCTCCCCCACGGCAACATCTGATAAACACCTGGCAGCTGACCTTGGGGAGCTACACCTGGGGGGAAGCTCTAGCTGGGCTGTTACATGTGGTTGCATCAGACTGGGCGTGGCTCTAGCTGGGGTGTTACATGTGATTGCATCAGACTGGATGTGGGTATAAAAGCCAGGTACGGCCTTGCACGGGCGTTCTTGGCATTAAGCTTCTTGATCCTTTAATAAAGAAGATGGATTTACCGGTCGTCTGCTGTGTGGTCCTTCTTCGAAGTTAGAGTGGCCTGACACTGGTGTCAGTCATCTGGGAAATGTCCAACTCTGGGGTTTGTGCTCATCTCTAAGCCAAAGAGCCGGCATTGTCCATAGACACCTCCTAGGTCACGTGGCCACTGGCATGACCGCAGGGAGCACTGTTACCTTCCCACCAAGTTACTGTTTCAAAAGGAAATGCGTAATGGTTTCAAGGATACAAAATGCGTAATGGTTTCAAGGATACAAAAGCTTGGTGGTTACAAGATGTGTATATTCTCTTAGAACAGTCCTGGGCAAACTTTGGCCCTCCAGGTGTTTTGGACTTCAACTCCCACAATTATATATTTGTATTGATGCAGCTTAGGATCGCATTGGCCTTTTTAGCTGCAGCATCACACTCTTGACTCATGTTCAGCTTGTAATATTCGAAGATGCAATAACGATGATAATAATAATAAGTCTAGGCTGGTGTCAGTCATCTATGTCCTATTGACGCAACCTAGGACTGTATTGGGCCTCATTGTCCACGTGCCATTCATTCGGGATGTATTCTTCTCCTCCTCCTCACCGCCTTCCCTTTCTCTCACCTCAGCCTTTGAAGACATGCTGGAAAACCCGTTGAACAGCACGCAGTGGATGAACGACCCCGAAACGGGGCCCGTCATGCTGCAAATCTCCCGCATCTTCCAGACGTTGAACCGCACGTAGGAACCAAGGGGTGTGGAAGCCCTATCCATCCGCTGTGCCATTTTTGAAGGACTTTTTGGGAGAGGGCAGAAATCCGTGTGTTGGGTGTGTCATTATTATTATTATTACGATAATTATTTTACCCTTCTCCCTCCATTATGAACTTTTTATTTCCGTTTGCAGTGTGGCTTTCATTTTCCTTTGAGCAGAAAAAGGGCCTGAGTCACGCATCCCCCTTTTTTTTTAAAAAAAAAAGTAGCTCTTTTTGGGAGGAGGCCCTGGCTGTACTATACATCCCATTACAGGGCAACTCTTTTAAACTTATTGGAGCGTGGCCACGTCGTCGGCATTCAAGCTATTCAGGCAGTATTCGAAATGCCTTCTTAAGCGATGTCTGTGTTGAAAATGCAGAAAGAAGGCTTTTTAAAACCGGCTTTTTGTGTGCGTTGTTTTATTATCATCATCACCGTATTATTCAATGGGGATCATAGGAGTGAATTAACCCCTCAAACAAGATCAAGTCACAGAGAGAAGCCAGTAATACATATTGTTGTTATTTCATCGATTCTAAAAGATAAAGGTTTTCCCCTGGCATTAAGTCCAGTCGTGTCCAACTCTGCGGGTTGGTGCTCATCTCTAAGCTGAAGAGCCGGTGTTGTCCATAGACACCTCCTAGGTCAGTGTTTCCCAACCGGTGTGCCGTGAGTGATCATCAAGACTGCTGTGAGCGATCATCAGGTGTGCCGTGGGAAATTGGAACCTCCAATACCCTTTCTTCCTCCTCCTGCCGAACACTTTTTCTTCTCCTCTCAGCTCCCTTCTTCCCAGCCTCGCTCTGCTCGCTTTGCTCACGCTGCCGCTTCTGCTGCCATTTTGATCCGAGGGGGCAGCATGAGCGTGTTCAGGAGGGGAGGGGGGGTGCGGAAGACGTGACCCATTTGGGTGCTACTGCACAGCCTTGCCCCACGTCTTCCTCTCTCCCCCTCCTTTCCTGAACACGCTCACGCTGCCCCTCGGATCAAAATGGCGGCGGAAGAAGCAGCGTGAGCAGAGTGAGGCAAAGGTAGCAGAGCGAGGCTGGGAAGAAGGGAGCCCGAGTGGAGAAGAAAAAGTGTTCGGCAGGAGGGGAAAGAAAGGGCGTGAAGGGGAAGGGGGAGGAAGAGGTCTCTGTCGAAAGCTGGCATGAGCAAACTGGGACCTTCCAACTCCCAACATTTCTAGCAACCTCAGGCTCTTTTCCTTTGCCCCCCTCAGCCACTTAAGCAGGAAAGGGCCTCAGGCTGTTAGGAATGGTGGGAGTTGAAGTCCAAAGCACCCAGAGGGCTGAGGTTTTCCCATGCCTGTTTTAGGGACCTTAAAGTGGTGAGCCTCCTTCCAACATTGTGATTCTGGATAGAAAACAAACAACAACATAACATAACATTGTTTGAGTCCACAGTGCTCTCTGGGTGTAAGTGAACTACAACTTCCAAACTCAAGGTCAATTCCCAAGCAAACCCTTTCAGTACTTTCTGTTGGTAATGAAAGTTCAATATGCCAAGTTTGGTTCAATTCCATTGTTGCAAGATTTCAGGATGCTCTTTGATTGTAGGTGAACTATAAATCCCAGCAACTACAACTCCCAGCTGTCAAGGTCTATTTTCCCCAAACTCCATCTGTGTTCACATTTGGGCATATTGAGTATTCATGCCAAGTTTGGTCCTGATCCAACATTGTTTGAGTCCACAGTGCTCTCTGGGTATAGGTGAACTACAACTCCAAAACCCAAGGTCAATGCCCACCAAACTCTTGGTTATGGAGTTCTGTGTGGGAAGTTTGATTCCATTCCATCATTGGTGGAGTTCAGAATGCTCTTTGATTGCGGGTGAACTATAACTCCCAGCAACTACAACTCCCAAATGACAAAATCAATTTTTTGACTGATGGTCCCTCCTTGGGTTAGTAGAGACAGACAGCTGTTGAGCAAGACCTTCGTGTGTGTGTTTCTGCCATTCCTGCCAGGATATCTATGTTGTGTTCATCGAAACAGGCCCAGGTTTCATACTGAGTGTATAAATACATTTTAAAACATATTAACTATATGTATGACTGTGTTAGAGTGTCCTTTTGTGTCATTTTGGTTGGTGGTGTGCCCCAGGATTTTGTAAACGTAAAAAATGTGCCGCGGCTCAAAAAGGTTGGAAAACACTGGCCTAGGTCCCCCTGGCACGACTGCATGGAGCACCGTTACCTTCCCGCCAAGTTACTGTTTCAAAACCAAGATACTGTTTCAAAAAGAAACAGTCGATTGGTTTATTTGTAGCATACTTGTGACAAATGCGTCATGGTTTCAAGGATACAAAAGCTTGGTGGTTACAAGATGTGTATACTTCTTAGGAAGACGTTAGCAAACAAGGATTCAGTAGAATAACACTTGCCAACTGAATCCTGACTAACTTTAGCCTGGCAAAGAGATTCCCTCTCTATTGCCATCAGCCTCCTGTTATCCGTTACTATCCTGGCTATTCCCTAGCTAGTTCTTTAACTGGGTTCAGCTAACCACTTAACTCCAGCTCCCTGGCTAACAGGTTTCTTCTGGCCGCAGCTAACTCCGAACTTTGCTACCTCTTCCTTCAGCTCCGACTGCCAGACTCCCACTGCCAGGCTAATATTTAAAGCCAAACTCTTTCCAGTGACAGTTGGGCCCACAGCTTAATAGAATAATTAATATTAATTATTAATCATAGAATAAATAATATTAATTATTAGTAAGCAGTTATTAATAATAATAATATATTGCTTTTTACTACTACTAATTTTCTCAACAATACCATGTGTACATTAAAACATAATAAAGAGTGCCTGGAATGAGAACAGCAGTGTGTATTAAGCAATAGGCCACGCCCCTCGCTCCGCCCATTAGAAGTGCTGGAACGGGAAGGTCTGCGTTTGGGAATAGGCCACGCCCCTCGCTCCGCCCATTAGGGTTACTAGAATGGGGAAGGCGGGGCCTCTTGAGGAGTAGGCCACGCCCCTCGTTCCTCCAGTGTGTTTGGGAATAGGCCACGCATGCTCTTCCCATTAGGGTCACTAGAATGGAGAAGGCTGGATGTATTGAGGAATAGGCCACGCCTCTCGCTCCGCCCATTAGAAGTGCTGGAATAGGACAGTCTGTATTGAGGAATAGGCCACGCCCCTCGCTCCGCCCATTAGGGATAGTAGAATGGGCAGGCGGGGCCTCTTGAGGAATAGGCCTCGCCCCTGGCTCCGCCCATTAGGGATAGTAGAATGGGAAGGCGGGGCCTCTTGAGGAATAGGCCACGCCCCTAGCTCCGCCCATTAGAGTGGCTGGCACGGGAAAGTCAGTGTGTTTGGGAATAGGCCACGCCCCTGGCTCCGCCCATTAGAGTGGCTGAACGGGACTGTCTGTATTGAGGAATAGGCCACGCCCCTCGCTCCGCCTGTTGCTGGAATTGGAAAGGCGGTGAGTTTAAGCCCCGCCCCTTAATTCCCCGCGGGCCAATCCCGTCGCGGCGGCCTCGCACTCCCGCCCGGCACCAAGAAGGCGGCGGCGGAGTCGGCGGCGGGGGGACCGGAAGCGCCTTCCCTGAGGGGACGCCAGCGGAGCGGAAGTGCCTGTCCTGAGGCGATGCGGCGGCGGGAGTGGCTGGCGCTGCTGGGCTTGGCGGCGGGCCTGGCGCTGGTCCGGCCGGCCGGGGCGGTGGAGCCCTTGAGCCTGAGCCTGGCCCTGGCCGGCGCCGCCGCCTCCGCCTTCACGGGCTTCCTCTCCTACCCGCGGCTCTACTGCCTCTTCGCCCACTGCTGCCACGACGCCACGCTTTCTACAAGCGCGTTGATGACTTTAAAAGGCCAATCTGAGATAGGCAAGTCCGGTTGCAGAAAGCACAGCTGAAAGTCTCCATGGGTGAAGTCGTTTCCAAGTTGCGGTTCTTTCTGCGTTGTCGTGACTCATTCGGCGTGACTTCTCGCATTGCGGACAGTGCGTCTCCATGCCTCCCGATGTGAGGTCAGGGTGGACCATTGCTGGTGATCAATCTGGCCGAGCCTGAGATGTTGTTTCAGGGAGTCCTCATATCCCTTTTGGGGGCCCCTCTCTTGCGAGTTCACCATAGAGTAGTATCTTTGGGAGGCGGTGGTCCTCCATGCTAGAGACGTGCCCTGCCCAGCGCGGCCGTGTTCTCAATAGCATGGCCTCAACGCTGGTGATCCCTGCTTGCTCAAGGACAGCAACATTCGCCACATAGTCGGTCCAGTGTATATTTAGGATTGTGCGAAGACAGCGCTGATGAAAGCCTTCGAGGAGTCATAGGTGTTGGCGATAGGTGACTCATGTTTCAGACCCATATAGGAGAATAGACATTACGATAGCTCTGTACACACAGATTTTGGTGCTTTGCCTCAGGTGCTTGTTGCTCCAGACTTTTGTGAAGCCTTCCAAATGCACTCTATGCCTTTACTAATCTGTGATCGATCTCTTTATCAATCTTGGCGTCTGAAGAGATGATGCTTCCCAGGGAGGTGAACTGCTGAACGGACCTAAGCATAGATGTGCCTATGCTGACGTGGGGATGATGGTGTTCTTCCTGTGGTGCGGGCTGGTAGAGGACTTCCGTTTTCTTCAGGCTGACTTCCAGCCCAAAGAACTCTGCAGCTGTTGCAAAGCAGGATGTGAGGCACTGCAGTCCTTAGTAAAGAGCCTGGGAGTCCACTTGGACTCCCAGCTGACCATGGAGACCCAGGTCTCTATGACCAGCAAGTCCGCCTTTTTCCATCTCAGACAGGCGAGGAGGCTGGCCCCCTATCTATCCCGGAAAGACCTGGCCACGGTGATCCAAGCCACGGTCATCTCGAGACTGGACTACTGCAACGCACTCTATGTTGGCCTTCCTCTGTCAGTGACCCGGAAGCTCAGGCTGGTGCAGAATTCTGCCGCCCGACTCCTGTCTGGAACCCCAGCAGGTAGTCACATAACACCTACCTTGCAGGACCTGCACTGGCTGCCAATTGAGCACCGGATCACTTTCAAAGTGCTGGTTCTTATCTTCAAGGCCTTACACGGTTTGGGGCCAACGTACCTGAGGGACCGTCTCTCCCCTTATTGCCCAATGAGATCACTGCGGTCAGAGGGAGCCTATCTTTTAGACGTCCCCTCAGTGAGGCTCGTGCGTTTGACTTCAACCCGCAGGAGGGCGTTCTCCGTCATCGCGCCCACACTGTGGAACGCCCTCCCGGCAGAAACACATGCGATCCAGGACTTGCTTGCATTCAGCCTGCAAGACCCATCTTTTCCGCCAGGCGTTCGACCTGTAGGTCTTACTTTGTGCAGCCTCGTGTTTTAAGTGCTATCTGTGGTAGCATGTTGCATCACAGTTTTTAATGATTTTATGGAGTGTACTGTTCTTAGCTAATTTGCTGTTGTTTTAATCATTGCCATTGTTTTTATTGTGCCTTGTTTGGCTCCTGTGAGCCGCCCCGAGCCCTCCCGGGAGTGGCGGCATAGAAGCACGCTTAATAAATAAATAAATAAATAAAGAAGGACAATTATATGTGGCATGTTCCAAAGTAGGCAAACCAGACAATCTCGACATCAACACAGCAAAAAATACTGTTTACCCACAAGAATAAATAAATTACATATATTAGAAAGCAACACTTTCTAATTACTTCATTTTCCAGATCACCAGACAGCAATGTGTGGCAGGGGATGGCTAGTGTTATTATATTGTTATAATAATATTATTGTCATCGTCATGGTGTATCTCATTGTGACTATGACAGAAATGATAACAGTCAGTATTAACATAATATATGACTATATGTATTAGTTTCTGTTCCTGTCGAGCTGACCGGTGTGTCTTTTTCTCTCCCACCTGCAGTGCTAGAGGAGGATTTGAGAAAGAAGCTCTTTGGGCAGCATTTGGCCCAGAAGGTGATTGTGAAGGCCGTGACGGGGTTTCTGAACAACTCCAACCCCAAGAAGCCCTTGACACTTTCCCTGCACGGCTGGACCGGGACCGGGAAAAACTTTGCCAGCAAAATCTTGGCCGAGAGCCTCTACAAAGAGGGCCTCAACAGCAAATACGTCCACCAGTTCATATCCACCTTGCATTTCCCTCACCTGCAGAACCTCACCCAGTACAAGGTAAGGCACAGAGTCAACGATCTGGGCATCCTTCTGGTGGGGTTTAGTCCAAAATATGCTCAGGAAAGTCTGCAGTTGCCTCATTGGTGGCACACAGGGGACAGCCGCCCCTTCACATTATTAATAATAAGCAGCTCAGGGTATTTGTATATTATTGTTGTTGTTATTAATACATTTATATCCCACTTTTTTTCTCTGGATTGATACCCAAAGCAGCTCAGGCTATATGTATTTTATTATTATTATCATTATTATTATTATTGTACCCCACTTACCTATTTGAATCCAGACCCAAGCTGCTTGGGCTTTGTGTATTATTATATTTATATTCCACTTTTATCTCTGGACCCAAAGCAGAAAAGGTGACACTCTGAACCGCATTTTTTTTTATTCATTCATTCATTCATTTGACTTGTACACCGCCATTCCCAGAGGCTCGGGGCAGTTTACAGAACTCAGTAAAACAATACAACAATACATATTAAAATCAGGGCTGTCCAACTGGCGGCCCTGGGGGCGCACAGGGCCCCCCAGCCCCTTTCCTACGGCCCCCTCATCTTTTTAATAAAAAATAAAAATAGGAAAATAAATTACATAATAAAAATAAAAAAAATTACCCACTTCCGGGTTCCGGAGGAAGTCTCGCGTGTTGAGAGCGAAATCCCGTGTATCTGGCATAGTCTCGCGATAGTTAATACAGTTGCCGAAATCTTGGGATTCAGCGGCTATGCCAGAGCGAGGCCGTACAAGGCCAAGGCGAGGCCTGCGAGGAGCTCCGCCTGGGCCTGCTCTAGCTCCTGGCCGCCCTGCTTGGCGCCAGCGAGGGCCTGGCCCTGGTTTCCTTCCTGCCCGAGGCCTCTGCCGCCTTCCGCGCCAGCCTCCGGGACCCCTTCCCGCCCGCACAGAGGCAGGCCTGCGATGCTATCGCCGCCTCCGCCCGCACCTCCCCAGGTAATGAACCCACAGCCTCAGGGGTTGGGAGGGTTCCCCCAGGCAGGAAGCATTAATTATATTTTATTAATGTATGTATATCCCCTCCCTCCATCCATTTCCCTTTCTGATATTATTATATTTTAGTAATGTATTTATATTCCCTCCCTGGAGCTGGGGAGGGGGCGGAGCATAACATCCCATTACGACTCAAAGGCTTGTTTGAACAAGAAGGTTTTGCAGGCTTTGCAAAACGTTACCAGGTTTCTCATAGCCCGAGTCTCGGATGGTAGATTGTTCCAGAGAATTGGGCAATGATAGAAAAAGCCCTCCGATGGGTTGCTGTTAAACAATAGGATTTCACGCTAGGAACGACCAAAAGGTTCTGATCTTCAGACCGTAGCGATCTCGAGGGGCTATATGGGAACAGGCGATCCCTCAAGTACACTGGCCCCAGACCATGTAAGGCCTTGAAAGTTAAGACTAATACTTTGAATGTAATCCGGTACTCAGTTGGTAGCCAGTGCAGACCCTGCAGGACCAGGGTTATGCGACAACTCACGGGCTCCCTGCGAGTAGCCGGGCTGCAGCGTTCTGCACTAGCTTGAGTTTCCGGGTCACTGTCAAAGGCAGACCAATGTAGAGAGCGTTACAGTAGTCAAGTCTTGAGATGACCGTAGCCTGGGTCACCGAGGCCAGGTCGTTCCGAGACAAATAGGGGGCCAACCGCCTAGCCCAGGGGTTGTCAACTTACGGCCCACAGGCCGAATCCGGCCCGGCAACTGCTTCTGTCCAACCCGGGGAGAAGGGCGTCGGGGGCGGGACCAAGAGGAAGGGGTGCCGCTGCCGCCATCCCATCGCGGGCTCTGTGAGGCCTGCGTCGGCAGACAGGCTTGAGGAGCGGCAGCTTTGGAGTGCCTGCATCCCTGCAGGCGATCTGGGCCTGCAGCGGGAGAACTCCGCGACCTGCGGGGGCTTATCGCCCTGGCAACCCGGAAGACTTGATCGTCTTCTGGGTCGCCAGGGCGATGAGCCGCCTCCGATCGCCTGCTGCTCTCCTCTTTTCTTTTCTTTTTGTCCTGGCGGAGGGACACGGGGACAGAGCGGTGTGCTGCATCCCTGCAGTGAGCGGCGGAGGCAGAGAGAGGGAGGAAGGAAGGAGGGAGGCGGCCAGGAAGACCTGCCTCCTGCCCCGAGGGGCCGCTGACCTCCACGTTCAAAGAAGTCCCCAGGTAGGCAGTCCTCTGAGGCAGGCTCCTGGGTTCGGATTTTATCTATTTATTATTTTATTATTTGGCGGGTGAGTGGCAGGCAAGCAGAGAGGGTGAGCAAAGAAAACAGGCAGGTAACAACAGCAGTCTCTCTGAGGCAGGCCACATACATGCTGGGTTCGGTTTGTCATCCTCTGGGCTGGGGTCATTGGGCCATTCCATCTTGGGATCCTTCCTCTCTTCAGGATGCCAGCCTTCATCTTGGTTTGCACCTTGCCTTCTTGAATTTTATTTTATTTTATTTTAGTGGTTTTTATTATTATTTTATAATAATTTTATTATAATAATATAATAAATAATATAATATAATGTTATATTATAATTTCAACATATTATAATGTCTATATATATATACTATAATATAATAATTATGATATTAATACGAATAATATATGAATATTTCTTGATATATTAATATGTTAATATTAATGATGTGTAATATATAGTAAATATAGTAAATAAATAATGTAGATTAGAATGTAGTTCAGCCTTTAGGTGCGGCCCTCCATAATATTTTTTGGCTCTCGTGTGGCCCCTTGGAAAAAATAATTGCCCACCCCTGGCCTAGCCTGTCACAGATGGAAGAATGCTGTTCTGCTGACCATGGAGATTTGAGCCTCCACAGATAGCAGAGGGTCCAAAAGGACTCCCAGGCTTTTTACTGATTATGACGGGCATAATGCCATGCCATCCAGGGTTGGTAGCTGGACATCCCTATCGCCTGGACGGCCCAGCCAAAGGATTTCCGTCTTCGCTGGATTCACCTTCAACCTACTGGCCCGCAGCCATCCAGTAACGGCTTCAAGGCACAGATGGAAATTATTGGGTACGGAGTCCGGTTGGCCATCCATCTTCAGAATGAGTTGAGTGTCATCAGCATACTGATGACACTCAAGCCCAAAGCTACGCACCAGCCGAGCAAGTGGCCTCATATAGATGTTAAATAACAGCGGGGAGAGTATGGCCCCCTGAGGAACCCCACAGACCAGGGGGGAGCCCCCAGAGGTCAACTCTCCCCACCTCACTCGCTGTATCCGATTGTGGAGGAAGGAGGACAGCCAATTTAAGGCCGTCCCTCTCACTCCAACCACGACAAGGCGGTGAGTCAAAAGACCGTAATCGACAGTATCAAACGCTGCTGTGAGGTCCAATAACACAAGCAGTGCCGATCCGCCTTGATCAAGCTGGCAGCGGAGCTGATCTGTGATGGAAACCAAAACTGTCTCTGTCCCATGCCGGACTGGAAGGGATGTAATCTGGCTGTATCTGTTAGGAAGGACTATAACTGCTCCACTGCTGCCTTCTCAATTACAGTACCTTACTGAGAAACGACAGATTCAAAACCGGACGGTAATTGGAGGGACCGAAGGATCTAACCCTGGTTTTTTCAGCAGCGGAGAAGCCACTGCTTCTTTTAAACCCTCCAGAAAAACTCCTTGCTCAAGGGAGCTGTTGACTATGTTCAACAGAGGGCCACGCAAGATTTCACAAGCCAGGAGGGGCATGGGTCGAGGGAGCATGTGGTTGGTCTCATTGCAGTTACAATCCTGTCAACAGCCTCTGCGTCCAGTGGGTGGAACCGGTCGAAGGTGGGCCCAGCGAGTGGCCACAGAGTCTCAAGTTCGCTCACTGTATCAATTGTGGCTGGGAGGTCCTGGCGGAGGGTCAAGATCTTGTCTGCAAAAAAGCTCTGAAAAGCCTCGGCAGTGAGGGCCCGATCGTCATTTTTTTGGATGGTAGGGACCATCGTCAATGTCCGAATTACCTTGAATAATTGTGCCGGGCGTGAGCTTGCAGGCGCTATCATGGATGCGTAGTGTCATTTTTTCGCCTCCTTGATAGCATGCTCATAATGATCCATAAACTGCTTATAATGTATTATTAGTATTATTATTAGTATTTTATTAGTATTTTAAATTTCAGAATTCCAAATAAGGCATATTCAATAATAATAATAATAATAATAATAGACTGCAAAGACTGGCACAAGTCAGTAAAGGTGGTCTCTGGGTACAGTGCCTCAAGACCTTGGCCTGCACTTAAACACAATCGGCGCCGACAAAATGACCACCTGTCAGCTGCAAAAGGCTACCCTACTAGGATCTGCACGCATTATTTGCCGATACATCACACAGTCCTAGACACTTGGGAAGTGTCCAGTGTGTGATCCAATACAACAGCCAGCAGAGTGATCTTGTTTGCTGTGTACTCGTCTTGTAATGTTTCAAATAATAATAATGGCATGTAGTTTCCACAGTGACACACAGAACAGTTGTCCCTTCATGTCTAATAACAATAACAATAATGGTAATGTCTGCAGTTGGTTCAGTGGTACTCGTCAGTCATGCCTTCAAATTTATAATAATTACTAGCTGAACCCGGCACGCATTGCTGTGCCCTATGTTGGTGATGTGAGAATGTCAGGGTATGTAAGTTGTGGAAATGATGTGAGCATGTTTGTTGTGTGTGTATATATGTGTGTGTATGTGTGTTTATAGTTGTATGTGTGGTTTTGGGGTGTGTGTGTGTATGTGTGTGTGCAGGTATTGGTTTGTGTTTATTTGTGTGTGTGTATATGTGTGTGTGTGTGTATATAGTTCTTGGTATGTGTGTATATATTTGTGTGTATTCATCTGTGGGTTTTTTGTGTTTGAGTACGTGTATATATATATGTGTGTTTGTGTATGTATATGTATGTATGTGTGTATATGGAGAGGTGCTGATATGTGTGTGTATATATGTGTATGTATTAGTGCGGATGTGTATGTATAGGTGTGTAGATATATGTGTTTGTATGTGGTTGTGTATTTATATGTGTTTGTATGTTTGTGTTTATATGTTGTTGTGTATATGTGTGTGTGTGTGTGTGTGTGTAGAGGAGGAGGCCGAAGAGGAGGGCGATGGGGAACCGCTCTTTCTCCCTCCCTCGTGGCCCTCTCCTCGGGCAGTGGAGGAGAGGCGGTTGAGGGCTCTCCCACGCCGGCCGCCGCCTCCCTTCCGCTGGCCGAAGAGGAGGCCGCAGGGAAAGAGACGGTGCGGCTCCCCTCGGCCTCGTCCCCGGGTATCAGGAGGCGGCGGGTAGCGGCGGAGAGCCCTTTGCCGCCTCTCTTCCGCTGCCCGAAGAGGAGGCCGAAGGGGAACCGGGCAACCCCTCTCCCTGCGGCCTCCTCCTCGGGCAGCGGAAGAGAGGCGGCAGAGGGCTCTCCGCCGCTACCCGCGAAGAGGAGGCCGCAGGGAGAGAGATGGCGCGGCTTCCCCCCCCGGCCCCATCCCCGGGGGAGGACGGGAGGAGGCAGCGGAGGGTGCGGAGGAAGCGGGCATGGCGGCGGTCGCCTGAGGCTGGTCCGGAAAGTCCTTGGAGATGGCGGAGAAGGCGTGTCCGGCCAGGGGACTACAGCTCCCAGAATGCTCTGTGGGGCCATTGTGGCCTATTTCCGGTGCTGTCTCCGCCCTTCTTCCGAGTGAGCCGCGCGGAGCCTTCTGGGAGTTGTAGTCCCGTGGGTGCGCTGTTCTCCCTCGCCGTTTCGTTGGCTCTCCTGGTGGAGGGTCATGTGGGCGGGACCGCGGCGGCGTCCTCCCGGGATGTTGGTGTTGGGTTGCATGCGGCGGCCGTGCTGGTGGGGTCCGGGAGCCGCGTGGAGGATGTCGCCTCCTTGGTCTCAGGAGTGTTCTGTAAGCGGCAGAGGAGGGGGGCATGGCGTCGGATGTTGCGCATGGTTGGTATTGTGATGTGTTTATGGTGGCCATTTTGTGTGTCTGGGGTGTTTTGCGCATGCGTTGTAATGTTGTGTTTTGGGGGATGTTTTGGGGGTGTTGTGTTGTGTTTAGGGGTGTTTCAGTGGGTGGAGTTTGTACCTCGGGGTGCGGATGAGTGGCCCTGTGTTTTTTGTGTGTGTGGGAAATGTAGTTTGGCGTGCATTTGCCCCGTTGCACAACCACTTCCCTTTTATATATATAGATAACAACAACAGCCGGGACTGTGGCGCAGCTGGCTAAGTGTCAGCTGCATTATTTATTTATTTATTATTCGATCTTATATTCCGCTCCTCCCTGCAGGCTCGGGGCGGATTACATACAATAAAAACATGCTGCGCATACAACCAGCAGCCATACAACAAACATAAAACCTAAAAACAAAAAGCCAATATACAGTAAAATCAACAGGATTTCAATTTCTAGAACTCAAGGCATGGACCCCTCAGGGCAGCTCAATTAGTCGAAAGCCAGTTTGAAGAGGGCAGTTTTACAAGCCCTTCGAAATGGACCGAGCTCTGGGATCGCTCGGGTAGCATCTGGCAAGGAGTTCCACCATACTGGGGCCGCCACGGAGAAAGCTCTCTGCCTAGTTGTGGATAGATGGCAGGTGCGGATTGATGGAATCAGTAGCAAATTTTGCTCTTCTGAACGTAGTGATCTCGGGGGAACGTACGGGGCAAGGCTGTCCCTCAGGTGCCCCATTAAAGATCACTACTGACCGAAGGTCATGAGTTCGAAGCCAGCCCGGGTTGGAGTGAGCTTCCGGCCAATTGTGTAGCTTGTTGTCGATCTTTGCAACCCGAAAGACAGTTGCATCTGTCAAGTAGAAAATTTAGTTACCACCTATGTGTGGGGAGGCTAATTTAACAAAATTTACAAGGCCATAAACAAATCTCCAGCAAAAAGCCTGCAGGGAATGCGGAAAGTACTTCATCAGTGTCGCAGATGGACAGTGAAGCGACAGCTCCCCTGGTGGCCAGAAAAAAGTTAAATAGCCTCTGACTGTCTGTCTATATGTGTTGTGTGTCTATGGCATTGAATGTTTGCCATGTATGTGTACATTGTAATCCACCTTGAGTCCCCTGCGGGGTGGGAAGGGCGGAATATAAATACTGTAAATAAATAAATAACAACAATGTTGTCTGCATATTTGTCAGTGCCATACAAAGGACAGTCACCCTTTCCCTTTTATAATAATAATGATAACTATTAACAGTATTAAGAGTAATAAGAACAATTAAATTGTTTAAAATATATTAAAATACACAAATGACAATCAGTATTTTTTAAAGTACTGTGTGCTTTTTATCTTCTAAGTTGCATTTAATTCCTGTACTGTAACTATAATAATAATGATGGTGATTATGAAAATAATGATAATAATATTTTAATTATTAGATGCCTCTGCTGACTGCTTGAAACGGGGTACAACAAAGTCAAAAACATATGAACATAAAGTACAAACAATAACATACATTACTATTTGTATTTAATGTGGTTTTTAATCTGATTTTAATGTATTATTCTAATGTATTATTTTAATGTATTAATGTATTATTTATGACATCATTGTTGTTTTATTGACAGTACATGTGGCATTGAATCGCTGCCCTGAGTCCCCCTTCGGGGGTAGAGAAGGGCGGGTTATAAATAATTGAAATAAATAAATAATTAAAAACAGATATACTGTATATATATTTAAAAACATACACCAGATACAGGTATAAAAGTAATGTATAGCAGCAATAGGATTAGAAGTTGAGTGGTTCAGCCAGAAGAGATGGGCCTTCCAACAGCTTGTTTAGCTTGTTGTTGTTATTATTATTATTATTATTGCATAATTCTCTAGATTTGTTTGGTAAATAGTCAGCCACTTAGACTCTAGTTCTGTATGTGAAACGAATCCTGAGACTGTTTATAAGGAACCTTTGGCCTGTTGGACGTTGCTGGACTTTGGTGCCTGGAAATCTCAATTACTATCTGGTGTATATCTACTAAAAAGTCTTACCCGTCCGCTTAACGACGGCACCCAGAGCAGCTCAAAGCTCTTTGCACCAATAAGGAAGTGTGTTACAACGCAACGAAATCCACACAATGCTCAAAGGGAGGGGAGTCAAGCTGCAGCTGTGACTCATGTTAACCAGGTGACACTAAGAGTAAATACTCAGAAAATAGGGGAATTCCAGACAGAAAACAATCGGGGCCAGCTAAAAGCCTCCCAACAAAGGATCCACAGGCAGGAAGCAGCCAGGCTTTGAAGCTGCAAGGCTATTCAATGCTAATCAAGGTGGCCAAGTGCAAAATTCACCCTTGCCTCCGACACACAAGAGTTCTTTCTCCTGCCCTGGACATCATTCCATCCTTCCTTGCCTAGTTTCCAACAGACCTCACAACCTCTGAGGATGCCTGCCATCGATGTGGGCGAAACGTCAGGAGAGAATGCTTCTGGAACATGGCCAGGCAGCCCGGAAAACACACAGCAAACACATTATTATTATTATTTACACCCCGCTTCTTCTCTCCCGAAGGAGACCCAAAGCACTAACAATAAAAATCCATTATTATTATTATTATTATTTACACCCCACTTCTTCTCTCCCAAAAGAGACCCAACGCATCTAACAATAAAAATCCATTATTATTAGTATTATTATTTACACCCCGCTTCTTCTCTCCCAAAGGAGACCCAAAGCATCTAACAATAAAAATCCATTATTATTATTAGTATTATTATTTACACCCCGCTTTTTCTCTCCCAAAGGAGACTCAAAGCATCTAACAATAAAAATCCATTATTATTATTATTATTATTATTATTTACACCCCGCTTCTTCTCTCCCATAAGAGACCCAAAGCATCTAACAATAAAAATCCATTATTATTATTATTTACACCCCGCTTCTTCTCTCCCAAAGGAGACTCAAAGCATTTAACAATAAAAATCCATTATTATTATTATTATTATTTACACCCCTCTTCTTCTCTCCCAAAAGAGACCCAAAGCATCTAACAATAAAAATCCATTATTATTATTATTATTATTATTTACACCTCGCTTCTTCTCTCCCAAAGGAGACCCAAAGCATCTAACAATAAAAATCCATTATTATTATTATTTACACCCCGCTTCTTCTCTCCCAAAGGAGACTCAAAGCATCTAACAATAAAAATCCATTATTATTATTATTATTATTTACACCCCGCTTCTTCTCTCCCAAAGGAGACCCAAAGCATCTAACAATAAAAATCCATTATTATTATTATTATTATTTACACCTCGCTTCTTCTCTCCCAAAGGAGACCCAAAGCATCTAACAATAAAAATCCATTATTATTATTATTTACACCCCGCTTCTTCTCTCCCAAAGGAGAATAAAAGCATCTAACAATAAAAATCCATTATTATTATTATTATTTACACCCCGCTTCTTCTCTCCCAAAGGAGACCCAAAGCATCTAACAATAAAAATCCATTATTATTATTATTATTTACACCCCTCTTCTTCTCTCCCAAAAGAGACCCAAAGCATCTAACAATAAAAATCCATTATTATTATTATTATTATTTACACCTCGCTTCTTCTCTCCCAAAGGAGACCCAAAGCATCTAACAATAAAAATCCATTATTATTATTATTATTTGTATTGGGTGACTGAGTTTTCTGGGCTGTGTGGCCATGTTCCAGAAGCATCCGCTCCTGACATTCCGCCCACATCTATGGCAGGCATCCTCAGAGGTTGGCTGCCATAGATGTGAATGAAACGCCGGGAAAGAATGATTCTGGAACATGGCCAGAGAGCCCAGAAAACTCAGCAACCCAGTGATTCCGGTCATGATAGCCTTGGACAACACATTGTTTGTATGTATGCCCCACTCCTTCACTTTAACTGCCCTGACCCTTTGATATAGAATCAGGGGACCTGTTGTTTTCATGCCAAAGAGTGCCAAAGGGCTATAGCAGTTCAATCGAGTGTCAAACCGCATTCATTCTGCAGTGCGGATGGCTTCACCAACCCCAGATCTGATTTGAAATAAACCTCCTTTCCAGGACCAGTTGCAGATGTGGATCCGGGGCAACGTGAGCGCCTGCGCGAGGTCTGTCTTCATCTTCGACGAAATGGACAAGATGCCTGCCGGGCTCATTGACTCCATCAAGCCTTTCCTCGACTATTACGACGAGTTGGAGGGCGTCTCCTACCGGAAGGCCATCTTCCTCTTCCTCAGGTAAGCAGCACAAATCACGCTTCCCGAACTGTGGTTTGGAAGCGATGTCTCTTCAAGCTGTCTCCTCTTGATGCCTCCTTCCATCCATCTTGCAGCAATGCTGGGGCCGAGAAGATCACCGAAGTGGTGCTCGACTTTTGGCGGAAAGGGAAGAAAAGGACTGACCTGGAGCTCCGAGACGTGGAGGCCACTGTCTCCGTCTCTGTCTTCAACAACAAAAATAGTGAGTTGTGCAAGTTTATAATATATGTTTATATTATAATATTTTTATTATATTATAATAATATTGTTTAATGTGTTTTATTGATTTATGGTTGTTTTATTTGTGGTAGCGCTTTACCGCCCTGAGTCCCAAGGGGAAGATAGGGCAGGATATAAATAAAGTTTTTATTATTTGTATTATTCTGTAATAATAATAATATAATTATAATTATTATATATTATTATAATGTAATAATTATTATATACTAGCTTGGGGACCCGGCGCTGCCCGGGTTATTTGAGGAAAGCATTGTTTATCTGTACTCCCAAGTTTAGTCTAGATAAATGTCAGATGAGTTCAGTGGATGTGGGTGAACTACAACTTCCATATTAGAGTCCAATAGTCCATTCTCCTCCAAACTGCACCAGTGGGTCATGGGTAGAGTGGGTCATGGGGGCTCTGTGTGCCAAGTTTGGGCCAGGACGGTGATTTGTAGGGGCTGCAATGTTCTGTGGGGAATGAATCAGGTGGAGGTACTGCAAATCCCATCATTTGTGAGCCATGCCGTACACCGCAGCAGGTTGTAAAGTGGGCCATTGGGCCTCTGTGTGCCAAGTTTGGTCCTGATTTGTCATTGGTGTGGGCCACAGTGCTCTAAGGAAGTGAATTAAAGTACTGCAAGTCCCATCATCCATGGTCCATCCTCCCACAAACTTCACCAGGATGTAGGGTGCATGGGGGGGGGGGGTCTGTGTGCCAAGTTTGGTCTTGTTCTGTATTGTTGGGGGCCTAGTCAGGAAAGTCAAGTTGAGGAA
>JARBWK010000018.1:15576567-15602466 GCA_030556195.1 Anolis apletophallus
CCTCCCTAAAGACATCAGATCGGCCCCTCCCTCCTGACATTTCGCAAGAAGGTCAAGACCTGGCTGTTTGAGCAGGCATTTGCTGATGAAATGTAACGGTTTAATTAGATATATGGAATGACGACGATGCGACGGAAACTGATTTCAACATGACGCTGAGACTGCAATTGTATGTTTTTAATTGTTAATTTGTTATATGATTTTTTTGGTTTGTTTGCTTGGGTTGTATTGAGGGCAGAGACTGCCTTGTGTAAACCGTCCCGAGTCGCCTTCGGGCTGAGAGGGGCGGTATAGAAACGTGACAAATAAATAAATAATAAATAGTAGGCAAGTGGGAAAGTTGCAATTGGCCAGCTTGGTTAGCATTTAATAGCCTGGCTGCTTCAAAGCCTGGCTGCTTCCTGCTTGGGGGGAATCCTCTGTTGGGAAGTGTTAGCTGGCCCTGATTGAATTCAAGCCTCTTTCGCCCAGGACTCCTATGTGTAATCCTTTGCCGCCCTCCCGTGGACACATCACACATTGCGCCCTCTTAGTATTCTGCTCCTCCATTGAAGCCTGAGGCACCTTTTTGCCCAGGACTCCTATGTGTAATCCTTTGCCACTCTCCGGTGGACACAGCGAGCATTGCGCCCCCTTAGTATTCTGCTCCTCCATTGAAGCACCTTTTTGCCCAGGACTCCTATGTGTAATCTTTTGCCGCCCTCCAGTGGACACATCACTTAGTATTCTGCTCCTCATTGCGCACCTTTTTGCCCCTCTTAGTATTCTGGCCCTCCATTGAAGCCTGAGGCAGGACTTTGTAATCCTTTGCTGCCCAGGACTGCGCCCTATAGTATTCTGCCCTCCATTAATGAGGCCTTTGCCGCCCTCCAGTGGACACATCATACATTACACCCCCTTAGTATTTTGGCCCTCCATTGAAATCTGAGGCACCTTTGTCGCCCTCCAATGGACATATCGAGTATTGCACCCTATGTATTCTGCCCTTCTTCCCTTTCTTTCCTCCCCCTTTATTTCCTTCCCTTCCCTCCTCCCTCCCTCTCTTCCCTTCCTTCGCCTTCACTTCTCACTCAGCCTACTGGAGGGGTTTGAGGGTCTGACTCACCATAGTGGGAGTTGTAGTTCACCCTACAGCCAGAGCACACTGAACCCCACCGGTAATGCATCTAGATCAGGGGTGGGCAATTACCAGCCCTCCAGGTGTTTTGGACTTCAACTCCCAGACATCCTAACAGCTGGTAAACTGGCTAGGATTTCTGGGAGTTGAAGTCCAAAACACCTGGAGGGCCGGTAATTGCCCACCCCTGATCTAGAGCAAACTTGCCCAATAATGAAAAAAGTACTGGAGTTTCAGGGGTTAACCTGGCATGATGGGAGTCGTAGTTCACCCACAAGGTTATGAATTTTGGACTATTAAAAATTGACTTTTTCAACACTAGGGACCCAAACTAACACACACATATATATATGTGTATATATATATGGTAAAGGTTTTCCCCTGACATTTAAGTCCAGTAACGTCTAACTTCTGGGGGTTGTTGCTCATCTCCATTTCTAATCTGAAGAGCCAGCGTTGTCCGTAGACACCTCCAAGGTCATGTGACCAGCATAACTGCCAGAGCGGTACCTATTGGTCTACTGATATTTGTATGTTTTCAAACTGCTAGGTTGGCAGAAGCTGGGGCTGACAGCGGGAGCTCACGCCGCTCCCCGGATTCAAACCGGCAACCTTTCAGTTGACAAGCTCAGCGGTTAAACCCACTGCACCACCGCGCAGTAGGTTAAACCGCTGCCACATAATCCAGTTCCTATTGATCGGCTCACATTTGCATGTTTTCAAACTGCTAGGTTGGCAGAAGCTGGAGCTGACAGCGGGAGCTCACCCTGCTCCCCGGATTCAAACCTGCAACCTATTGATCTGCAAGTTCAGCAGCTCAGCAGTTTAATCCACTGCCCCCCACCGGGGCGCCGTCTCTCTCTCTCTCTCTCTATATATATATATATATTACACACATGGCAATAAAGCCTTGCAAAAGGTTTCCTTCCTTCCTCGGTCCTTCTTAGCAATTTTCCCGCCCTTCAAAAACCACCAGAGACTTCCAAATTCGAAGGGGACACATATTCCTTTTATTGCAGCCATCGGAAGACAATCCAGGAACGTTTCTCGCATTCAGAGCCATTGCGACAACGGAAGGAAACTTCTTGGATCCAAAGCGGCTCAATGTAAACAGACTGCCCATAAACAGATGACCCAACCCCTTTTATACATAGTTCTCTTTTCATTTCCTGTTATCAAATATATATATTTTTTACAGCTACTTCCGTATACAGCAGTGGTTCTCAGCCTTCCCTTTAATGCCACGTCCCCTTAATGCAGTTCCTCGTGTTGTGACTGCCAACGTAAAATTATTTTCGTCGCTACTTCCTGTCATTTTGCGACAGTTATGAGTCATAATGTAAATATCTGAAAGGCAGGGTGTATTTTCATTGTTACTTCTCTTCCTCCCTGGGATTGGGCCATGGAGGGGCCACTCCACCCTTCTCTAAGCCCTGCACTCCCTAGATCAGCCCTCCCTCAACCTCCACTTCCTCCTTCCTCACGGCGCCAAAGCAAACCTTGTCCCCATCAGTCCTAAAATGATGGAGGGGCTGAGTGACGTTGCCCCTCCCTCCAGCGAAGAAGCTCGTTGCCGACCTTTGCAACCCGAAAGACAGTTGCATCTATCACGTAGGAAATTTAGGGACCACTTTGTGGTTCCTAAATTTAATTCAATTGATTTACAAGGCCATTAAAAATCTCCAGGAAGTATGCAAAAGGATGAAGGAATGCGATAGCTCCCCCTGGTGGCCAGAAGCTGGAATGTTAAATTGCTTCTGAGTGTTTGTCTATATATGTTGTGTGTCTATGGCATTGAATGTTTGCCTGTATATGTGCATTGTGATCCGCCCTGAGTCCCCTGCAGGGTGAGAAGGGCAGAATGTAAATGATGTAAATAAATAAAGTGACGGGGGCGGGTTCCTAAAACCATTGGAAATATGTGTTTTCCAAAGGGGGGCACCGGATAAGAGCGTTGGATATGACGGAATGTCAGATAAGCGAGACTCTACTCGAGGCCTGGGGAAAGTTGGGCCTCCCAAGTGTTTTGGACTCCAACTCTCAGCATTCCTAGCAGTCTCAGCAAAAGGAAGGGACCTGAGGCTGCTAGGAATGCTGGGAGTTGGAGTACAAAACACCTGGTAGGCCCAACTTTGCCCAGGCCTGCTCTACTCTGTGTGTGTGTGTCTGTATATATATATATATATATATATATATATATATATATGTCACACAGATATATATCTATATATGCATACACACACTCATATACTAAACAAATATGGGAAAGAATGACATTATGCACCCCATGCATTGTTGGCTGCATGTTACACAAGACTACCTGTCGTTGACCGCTATTCAGATATTTACACCACACCGAGGCCATATTGCAGCCTAAGAATCCTATGAAAATCTACTATATATATGACCTGGGCAATCATGGTTCTAAAGTACTTCCAAAACTAAAGTTCTGGTGGTGAACACTAGGTGGTGCTGGTGCTTTGCTTCTACAGTGTTGCTGAAGTTCTGGTGGTGAACATTTCAGAACTGTAACAAAACTCAAAATTTCGTTCCTAATTGGTTGTCTTAAAAATCACCAATAATGAAATAATAACGAAGTTTTGAAAGTTTTGTTAGCGTTCTGAAATGTTCACCACCAGAACTTTAGCCACACTGTAGAAGCAAAGCACTAGCGCCACCTAGTATTCACCACCAGAACTTTAGTTTTGTAAATACTTTAGAACCATTTAGAACCATGATTGCCCAGGCCATCCATATATATATATATATATAAATAATTCCAAAGGCAACCCCTTGCAAAGGCCACTATTATGCACACCATAATTCCCCACCAACTGAAGAAGGCACTCCCTAGTTTGCTCCTGACTGGAGTCAATTTGTTGAATCCACAGGATCAACTCATCCATTGACTTCCGTTTTGTTATATATTGGCGTTTCTTTCCTTCCGACGTCAACCCGTTGGGGGGTCATTCTGTGTCTGGGGGAGCGGAAGGAGATTGCAAATAGATCTATGGCTGTGTCCCTGTTGCCGGATGTGAATCCATGGCATTGGTTGTGGGAAATGTCGCCGTTTTGCGTCCGGGTACGGAGACACAGCCAGAATCGCCTGCGATTCCCGTCCGCTTTCCTCCAGTTATGGATATCCCTCAATACCAGCAACTCTGTGATAAATCTGTGACGTAGTTTGGCAAGGTTTAGGGTCAGATAGCCAAGGAGGGGGAAAGAAAGAAGGAAATGGGAGGGGAGGAAAGGAAAGGGTGGGGGAAAGAAAGGGAGTGGGGGAAAAGTAAACTAATGAAGGGAAAAGAAAAAAAGAAAGAAGGGGAGAGGGAGGGAAGCGAAAAGAAAGGAAGGAGAAGGAAAGGAAGACTTGGGGAAAAAGAAGAGGAAGGAAGTGGGAGGGAGAATGGAGGAAATAAAGGGAGAGAGGGAGGGAAAAGGAGGGAGAGAGGAAAAGGGTGAAGGGGGAGAAAGGAAGAGGGAGAATAGAGAAATGGAAGGGGAGAGAGGGAGGGAAAAGGAAGGAGAGAAGGAAAGAATGGAAGAGGAAGGAAGGAACGAAGAGGGAGGGAGGGAGGAAAAATAATGAAAGAAAAAGAGAAAGGAAGAGGAAGGAAGGAAGGGGGAGGGCGCGGGGCAAAGGCGGACCTTGGTGTCAACGTCGGCAAGGTAGTCTCTCCGGAATGCGTCGAAGAGGCAGCGACTCGAGCTGCCCGATGATGCGGGGGATGAGCTGGGCACCCCCCTTCCCAAGGCCCATGGCGGAGGACGAAGAGGAAGCTGAGGACGAGGCACCGCCGGTGGGCTCCGCCATCCCCGGGCCCCAAGAGCAGCGGGGGATGAGGAAGAGGCAGCGATAGTAGCGCAGAAGCGGCAGTCACGCGCATTTGCGTCACTCCTCCCCGCTGCATGATGGGAAACCGAGGCCCAGGGCTGCTCTGGAGAGTCAGATGCAGTCATGAAAAGAGCCACTTCTGGCTCCCGAGCCATAGGTTCCCTGCACTAGAAGGATATATTTTTGTATCCAGAGGCTACTGGACTCCAACTCCCAGCATGCCTTGCCACTGGGTGAGCTGGACAAGCCTGCTGGGACTTGTAGTCCCGCCGATCTATCAGTCGTTTTGATTGTCAATGTTTACCAAGGATTTTTATAGCACAAACAACCGCATTTGAGACCAAACCGCGACCCTAAAAAAACCCCACCGGCTCCGAAGAAAGGTCCGTTGATTTCTCTCGGATCCAGAAGCGCGTCCTTTTGGAGAAACCCCTCGTCCTGAAACCTGCCTTCAGTAGAAGTCCAGCTTGGTCTGCACCGTCTTGCAGCCCTTGTCGGAGAAGATCCGCTCGTCTTTGGGGAAGAAGGTCATCTCGTCGGCCACCATCCGGACGATTTCTTCGTCGACCCGGTTGCCGCGAGAGGCCATCTCCGCCCGGACGCACATCTTGACGTGTTTGTACTCCAAGGGCAGGAAGGGCACGAAATAGTCAATGAGGTTCCGGTCGATGAGGCTGCTGTGCCAGAGACCACCTGGTCGAAACAAAACAGCGTCGATCGTTCAGAAAGAGAATTCAAGTATCCGGGAGAAAATAAGAATATGCGTGATGACGATAAATGAAGAAAACACACACGTTTTGAGAAACCGCCCAGTATGCTTTTCCCGTCTATTGAGAACGTCAAAAGTTATATTATTATATCTTTATATATTATTAATTATTAATAATATATAATTATTAATTATATATTAATTATATATTATTATTAATTATTAATAATATAATTATATATTATTATTCCTACCTTCCTCAAACGCAAAGCAATTACAAAACCACAAAAAAAGTCTCTGAAGCTCCACTCTTCTCTCTTTTCTCCTCCCTCCAAGGCCTTGAGGCCGCTTACAAATCCCGGAATGGAGTTCTCTGCGACTTGGATCTTTCTCCAAATAACTCAGTTCCAAGTTTTATAAGCTGTCTTAAGGCCTCGGAGGAAATGAGGGAGGAGAGAAGAGTGAAGTTTCAGGGAACTCTATTTCATAGTGTCTACATTGCCTAGGCCAGGGCTGTCCAACCGGCGGCCCGGGGGGGGGCCCCCAGCCCCTTCCCCTACGACCCCGCGCCACCCTGCAAAAATTTTTTTAAAAAAATTCGATCTCGGGGGGGGGGCAGGGGCGGGGGCAGCGTGGCGCCAGCGTCAAGCCAGACATCCCCGCCTGCGCCCCTTCCTCCTCCTCCGTCCCGCCTCTCCCCCCGCCGCACCAATCGAGAACGCCGGGGGGAGGGGGCGGGCCTAAAGGGGAGGAAGGGAAGCGCTTCCCTTCTTCCTCCATAGGCCCACCTCCTCTGTCCTGCCTCTCCCCCCAGCGCTCCAATCGGTGCGCCAGGGGGAGAGGCGGGACGGAGGAGGAGGCTGGCGTGTCCCTTTAGCTGGAAGGGCGAAGCCATGGAGAGCTCTCCTCGGCTTTGCCCTCCCTCTTACAACCTCAGCCGGGGCAGCAGAACCGGGAGAAATCGCCGGTTCTGCCTCCCTGGCTGTCACTGTAGGAGGGAGGGAGGCGGGGCGGGGGGCTGACGGGCGTGCTGCGTCACCAAGAGCTGCGTCGGCAGGGCTTGGTGACGCGTCAGCAAGCCTCGCCGAAAAGGGCGGGCCGCACAGGACGCCGGCGTGGTGACGTCAGACGTCGTGACGTCAGCGCGTCATCAGGAGCGGCCAGCCCCCCCTGCTCCGGCCCCCCAAGTCATCAGTGACCAGAACTTCGGCCCTTGGGCTAAAAGAAGTTGGACAGCCCTGGCCTAGGCTTTGGAGAGAGAAAAAGAAGGGATAACAGGCCACGAATGGAGGTGCAACTATTATGTGAGAAAAACAAAAATAATTTTGGGCGTCCCCAAACAATGGAGTGTGACTATTATGAGGTGGTGATTATTATGGAATTAAATTGGTATTTATTTATTTATTATATTTTTATATAATAAAAATATAAGCCCGAAGGTGACTTGAGGCGGTGCACACGTAGCAACAAATGCCCACAGATAAAATACATAACAATTAATAAAACAATCATATAATAGCAAACATTTGCAGTTAAAAATATTATTAGTACAATGTTATTACAAGCTCCACTCTTCTCTCCTCCCTCCAAGGCCTTAGGGCAGGGGTAGGGAACCTATGGCTCGGGAGCCAGATGTGGCTCTTTTCATGATTGCATCTGGCTCTCCCATTCCTTCTTCCCTCCATTCTCCCCCTTCCTTCCTCTTCCATTCTTTCCTTCTCTCCTTCCTTTTTTCATCATTCTCCCTCTTCCTTCCTTTCTCCCCCTTGCATCTTCCTTCCTTCCTCTTCCATTCCTTCCTCTTCCATTCTTTCCTTCTCTCCTTCCTTTCCCCCTCTCCCTTCCTTCTTTCCTCTATTCTTCTCCCTTCCTTCCTTCCTTCCTTCCTTCCTCTTCCATTCTTTCCTTCTCTCCATCCTTTTCTCTCCCTCTCTCCCCTTCCTTCCTTCCACCATTCTCCCTCTTCCTTCCTTTCTCCCCTTCCCCCTTTCCTTCTTCCTTTTCCTTCCCTCTCTCCCCTTCCTTCTTTCCTCCATTCTCCCTCTTCCTTCCTTTCCCTTCTCCCTTTCCTTCTCCTTCTCTCCTTCCTTTTCCTTCCCTCTCTCCCCTTCCTTCTTTCCTCCATTCTCCCGCCCTCCCTCCCTCCCTCTTCCTTCCTTCCTCCTCTATTCTTTTCCCCCAAGTCTTTCTTTCCTTCTCCTTCCTTTCTTTTCACTTCCCCCTCTCTCCTTCTTTCTTTTCTTCTTTTCCCTTCATTATTTTACTTTTTCCTCACTCCCTTTCCTCCCTTCCCATTTCCTTCTTTCTTTTCCCCTCCTTGTCTCTCTCCTGCTTTTCTTTTCTTCCTTTTCAATAGTTAGTTCTTTTCTTCCTCTCCCGCTCCCTCCTTTCTTTCCTCTGTCTGTCTTTCTTTCCTTCCGCCTTCTCTTCCTTCCCAGAGTCCTGAGCGTGCCTTTTGCAGAGCCAGTTCTGAAGCGTCCTGTCATTCTGCCTGGGAATCCTTTCCTCATAGTATGTACGTATAGACTCACATTTTGTTGAATTCAGTCTTAAAATATATTATATATCTATTATACGGCTCTCACTGAAATACATTTCCAAATATTTTGCTTTCATGGCTCTCCAAAAGGTTCCCGACCCCTGCTATAAGGCAATTTTCAAAAGCTGGAATGGAGTTGAGGATCCAAGTCCCAGAGGCCTCCATTCCAGGTTTTGTAAATGGCCTTGGAGGAAGGAGGGAAGAGAGAAAAGTGGAGCTTCACAGACCTCCCGTTCTGTAGTTTTTAAGCTGCCCAAAATGCTCTACAGTAGAGAACATTTGAGAAAAGATAATATATGTTTATTATATATTTTTATTTCTCGTGTAATAGTCCCACCCCCTTTTTTGATTTGGAAAGGGGTATGCGACTACTACGTAATGGAAGACGGCATGTTTTAAGGCAGCAATAATATTATTTCCGGCTCACTGTTCTTGTTGTTGAAAACGCCGACGGACAGCGCGGACTCCAGGTCTCTGAGCTGGATCTTGTCTCTGTCTTCGCCTCTCAGCCAGAAGTCGAGGGCCACTTTGGTGATGAGGTCCCCCCCTGCATTACTAGAGGAGGAAAAGCAAAACCTTAGCGAGAGCCTTGAGCTTGAGCGGCGTCGGGCCGTGTGCGTCCGACTGTGTGGACCACACTCACCTGAGGAAGAGGAAGATGGCCTTCCGGTAGGAGACGCCGTCGATGTTGTCGTAATAGTCGAGGAAGGGCTTGATGGCGTCGAGGAGCCCCGGGTGGAGCTTGTCCATTTCGTCGAAGATGAAGACGGACCTCGCGCAGGCACTGACGTTGCCCCGGATCCACCGCTGCAACTGGTCCTGAAGGCGGAGAGGTGACACGGAAGGAGGCATGTTTCAAACATAGTTAGGAACGACAACTTTCCTCAAGCCTCCTCGAGTAATGTTTATGTATGACCCTGTTGCTTACTGTTTCCTGTATGTACAGCTTCCTTTATGGTTCCTGAGAAGTTATAGAACACGCTGCAGACCACATGCTCTTTTCTATTATTATTATTATTATTATTATTATTATTATTAGTCTGACCTGCCTCATGGTGGGGCACATAGTTTAAGTGCAAGGGATCAATTTTATGGGTCCCTGGGATTTGTAATTTTGTAGGTCCCAGCAATCTCTGGCAGAGGAGGCTCAAAGGGCCTTGTCAAACTGGAACTCCCAGGGTTCTATTATTATTATTACTATTATTATTATTATTATTAGTCTGACCTGCCTCAAGGTGGGGCACATAGTTTAACTGCCATAGGTCGGTTCTACAGAACCTGAGACTTGTAGAGAAGGCTCAAAGGGCCTTGTCAAACTAGAACTAGAACTCCCAGGGTTCCATTATTATTATATTATTATTATTATTATTAGTCTGACCTGCCTCAAGGTAGGGCACATAGTTTAACTGCCATAAGTCAGTTCTACAGAACCCAAGACTTGTAGAGAAGGCTCAAAGAGCCTTGTCAAACTAGAACTCTCAGGGTTTCATAATAATAATAATTATTATTATCTATATATATAAAGGAGGACCCATCACGGAACGACTGCCATAGGCAGAGAAACCTTCCAAGACAGAGACACCAAACTTGGCAACAAAGATAGGCCTCAGGCAAGGAAGGTTTTTAGCAAAGAAACTTTCCCCTCCAAAACCTAGAAGGCCTCCAAAACAATGATTAAAAAAACTACATTTCCCAGCGTCCTCCGCGGCCACCAGCGAATCCCATTGGCCGACATCGGCCCACACAAAATGCCGGCGCCGCTTCCCAACTCGCGATGCCTACCTCTACAGACCCACAACACAACTCACACACAACACACACAATGCATACATACCACTGCTAAACAGAAACCAGCACAGTACAACCAACTAACACACCCCACATACACATCGTACATCCACACCACACTACCACTGTACACTCACAACAACAAACTACACACTCAACACCACAAACTTTTCTCCAAGCACCATCCCACCCACACACCACCAATCCTCCACATTACAAACACCACACCCACAACATGACAGCCACACAACTCACGATGCCTACCTCTACAGACCCACAACACAACAGACACAAAACACACACAACGCATACATACCACTGCTAAACAGAAACCAGCACAGTACAACCAACTAACACAGGAGGACATAACAACTACCAGGAGGACATAACACTAACACAAATAGGGCACCAGGGACACAGGCACCACTGACAAACACATACCGCCGGAATAACACAAACTTGCAAAACCCACCAAAAAAACCCAAATAATCCTACAACACAAAAACCCACCCCATCTCCTAAATAGGGCACAGCAACGCGTGCCGGGTACAGCTAGTTATTATTATTCATCTGACCTGCCTCAAGGTGGGGCACATAGTTTAACTGCCATAGGTCAGTTCTACAGAACCTGAGATTTGAAGAGAAGGCTCAAAGGGCCTTGTCAAACTAGAACTCCCAGGAGCCTATTATTATTGTTTTCACCTGCCTCAAATTGAGGTATATAGGTCTCCATAAATGAGTTCTATGGAACCCTGGGATTTGTCATTTTGTAGGTCCCAGCACTCTCTGGCAGGGGAGGCTCAAGGGGCTTTGTCAAACTAGAAAAATCAGGATCCTGTTGTTGTGGTGGCTATTATTATTATTAGTAGTAGTATTAGTATTACCTGCCTCAAGTTGGGGTGCATAGGACTCAATAGATTTGGGATTTGTCATTTTGTCGGTCCCAGCACTCTCTGGCAGAGGAGGCTCAAAGGGCCTTGTCAAACTAGAACTCCCAGAATCATCATCTTATTATTATTACCTGCCACAAGTTGGGGGTACATAGGACTCCATAGATTTGGGATTTGTCATTTCGTCGGTCCCAGTACTGTCTGGCAGGGAGGCTCAAAGGGCCTTGTCAAACTAGAACTCCCAGAATCCCATTATTATTATTATTATTATTATTACTACTACTACCTGCAACAAGTTGGGGTATATAGAACTCCATAGATTTGGGATTTGTCATTTTGAAGGTCCCAGCACTCTCTGGCAGGGGAGGCTCAAAGGGCCTTGTCAAACTAGAACTCCAGGGATTCCATTATTGTTGTTGTTAATATTAGTCTGACCTGCCTCAAGTGAGTTCAATGAGGCCCTAGGTGCTTCCTCCTCCTCTGGCGGGGCTGCCCTGCTAGTCCTGAGGAGAGAAGGCCGCAGCCTTGGGGCGCAACTACTACTACGTCTCTCTCTCTCTCTCTCTCCAGCCTGCCCACCTTGTAGAGCTTGACCTGGTGCTGGTGGGGGAAGTGTAGGGTGGCCAGGAAGAGGTGGACGAAGGCGCTGCGCAGGCCCCGCGGGTGGAGGTTCTCGGCCAGGATCTGGCTGAGCAGGTTCTTCCCGGTGCCGGCCCAGCCGTGGAGGGAGAGCGCCAGGGGCTTCTTGGGCTCCGGGTTCTGGACGAAGCCCGAGACGGCCTTCAGGACCACCTCCGAGGCCAGGTGCTGCCCAAAGAGCCTCTTGTCCAAGGCCAGCCGCAGCGCTGGAAGAGAGGAGAGGCAGCCGGAAAGGCAGGCATTGAGAAGGACACCCTCCAAAGGCCACCCGGCCCAACCCCCTCCTCCCATTATGTAGGAAAGGCACCATCTAATCCCTCCCGACAGATGGCCATCCCGCCTCACAGGCTCGTAAGGAGGAGGGCTACAGAATCACCAGGGTCGGAAGGGACCCCAAAGGCCATCTCATCCAACTGTGCTTTACTAATAGATATACTGTATTTACATACAATAGTTATAAAATTATAATGTAATACAATGTAATACTAATAATAATACAATATTATAATTACATATTTTATATTACATGTAATATTGCGAATAATATTACAACATTTTTATTACATACTTTATATTACTTGTAATATTGCTAATAATATGACATATTTTAAATTACATATTTTATATTACTTGTAATATTGCTAATAATATTACATTTTAATTACATATTTTATATTACATGTAATATTGCTAATAATATTACAACATTTTATTATTATTTTTATTATTTATGGACAGGCAGCCAGTGGAGCTGACACAGCAGGGGGGTGGCATGCTCCCTGTATGTCGCCCCAGTTAGCATTCTGGCTGCTGCCCGTTGGACCAACTGAAGTTTCCGAACTGTCTTCAAAGGCAGCCCCATGTAGAGTGCGTTGCAGTAGTCTATTCGGGATGTAACCAGAGCGTGGACCACTGTGCCCAAGTCAGACTTCCCAAGGTACGGGCGCAGCTGGCGCACGAGTCTTAACTGTGCAAAAGCTCTCCTGGCCACCGCTGAGACCTGGGGCTCCAGGCTCAGCGATGAGTCCAGGATCACTCCCAAGCTGCGAACCTGCGTCTTCAGGGGGAGTGTAACCCCATCCATCACAGGCTGTAACCCTGTGCCCTGTTCGGCCTTTCGACTGACCAGGAGAACCTCTGTCTTGTCAGGATCCAGTTTCAATTTGCTAGCCCTCATCCAGTCCGACACAGCAGCCAAGCACTGGTTCAAGGTATGGACAGCCTCCTTAGTGACCGGTGGGAAGGAGTGACAGATCTGGACGTCATCTGCGTACAGATAACACCTTACTCCAAAACTCCGGATGATCTCTCCCAGCGGTTTCATGTAGATGTTGAATAACATCGGGGACAGAACTGAACCCTGAGGGACTCCACAAGTCAACAGTTGTGGAGCCGAACAGGTGTCACCCAATAACACCTCTGGGACTGACCCTCCAGGAAGGACTGGAGCCATTGCAAAGCGATGCCCCCAAGCCCCATATCTGCAAGGCGACACAGAAGGATACCGTGGTCAACGGTATCGAAGGCCGCTGAGAGGTCCAGCAGAACCAACAGGGACACACTCCCCCTGTCTAGCTCTCGGCGTAGATCATCCACTAAGGGTGACCAAGGCTGTTTCAATGCCATGTCTCAGCCTGAAACCAGACTGTGCCAGATCTATATAATCAGTGTCTACCAAGAATTCCTGGAGTTGCGAGGCCACCACACGTTCCATGACTTTGCCCAAATAGGGGAGATTGGAAACTGGCCGATAGTTCACTAATTGAGTGGGGTCCAGGGATGGTTTTTTCAACAGCGGTTTTATCACAGCGTGTTTAAGGCTGGCTGGAATCTTGCCCTCCTGTAAGGAGGCGTTCACCACCACCTTCACCCACTCTGCCAAACCCCCTCTGGCTTCTTTGATCAGCCAGGATGGGCAGGGGTCTAGGATGCCTGTGGTCGGCCTCGCCTCTCCAAGGATCCTGTCCACATCCTCGAGCTGAACCAATTGAAAGGAATCCAACAAAACCGGACAGACAGGTGCTCGTGTTACATTCTCAGAGACGGCCGTTAACTTGGTGTCGAAGTCAGAACGGATCAGAGCGACTTTGTCCGCAAATAACCGAGCAATACAGAACAGCTCAGCCAGACGGTTCTTCGCAGACGCAATATTGGATTTTTAATTACATATTTTATATTACATGTAATATTGCTAATAATATTACAATATAATGGTGTAGTGCAATATAGTAATATACAATACTGATATTGTACTATGCTAATAATTTAATATATTGTGGGTGTGGGTGTGTGTGTGTAAAGTTGTTTATTATTATTATTATTATGACAACAACAGCAACAACCAGGGGAGATGGTGGCGGGGTATAAAGTTGTTTATTATTGTTATTATTATTATTATTATGACAACAACCAGTGGAGATGGTGGCGGGGTATAAAGTAGCAACAACCAGGGAGATGGTGGCGGGGTATAAAAGGTTTTATTATTTTATTATTATGACAACAACAGCAACAACCAGGGAGATGGTGGGGGGTATAAAGTTGTTTATTATTATTATTATCATCATTATTATGACAACAACAGCAACAACCAGGGGAGATGGTGGCGGGGTATAAAGTTGTTTATTATTATTATCATCATTATTATGACAACAACAGCAACAACCAGGGAGATGGTGGCGGGGTATAAAGTTGTTTTTATTATTATTATTATTATGACAACAACAGCAACAACCAGGGGAGATGGTGGCGGGGTATAAAGTTGTTTATTATTATTATCATCATTATTATGACAACAACAGCAACAACCAGGGGAGATGGTGGCGGGGTATAAAGTTGTTTATTATTATTATTATGACAACAACAACCAGTGGGGATGGTGGCGGGGTATAAAGGTTTTTTATTATTATTATTCTGATGCCTATGAAGCTGGATGGCCATCTGTCGGGGTGGATTTGATGGTGCTTTTCCTGCAGGAAAGGGGGTTGGCCTTTGGGGGTACCTTTCAACTCTATGACTCTATAGCCCTATAACTCGCATACATCACCTTAGATCAGTGTTTATATATCTTGTAAGCCCCTCTGAGTCACCTTTGGGGTGAGAAGGGCAGCATATAAATGCCGTAAACAAACAAACAAACAAATAAACAAACCCCCTTCTAATAGAAAAACACAATCCAATCCCTCCAAACAGATGGCCATCCAACCTCACAGACAATCTAAGGCAGTGTTTCCCAACCAGTGTGCTGTGAGCGATCAGCAGGTGTGCCGTGGGAAATTGGCACTCTTCCCCCTCCTAGAAGCACTTTCTCCCTCTTTCCCTCCCCAATAATCCTCCCCGAGGCAAAGGAAGGGCTCCGTCAAATGCCGGAAGCTCCACATCGATGAATTGGGCAGGGAGCGAACCTGGGAGCATCGGGAGGCTGAAGCATTCACAGGTTTCCCAGAAACAAGTTGAGCCTCTCCGCTTGGAAATGTTTATTTTTTTACTATTTTACTGTATTTTTCTAGAGTCCCCCCCCCCCCTAGAACTGTTTATAACAGCTTCGTGACATCTGGAAGCAAGTTTCACTCAGGGTGAAATTTCACAAGGGTCTGGAGAACAAGCCCTATGAAGAGCGGCTTGAAGAGCTGGGCATTTTTAGCTTTAAGAAGAGAAGGCTGAGGGAAGACATGATAGCCATGTATAAGTATGTGAGAGAAAGTCATATATATGTTGTGTTCATCGAAACAGGTCCAGGTTTCACACTGAGTGTATAAATACATTTAAAAACATACTAACTATGTGTATTACTGTGTTAGAGTGTCATTTTGGTTGGTGGTGTGCCCCAGGATTTTGTAAATGTTAAAAGTGTGCCGCGGCTCAAAAAAGGTTGAAAAACACTGATCTAAGGTGATGTATGAGAGTTATAGGGCTGTAGAGTTGGAAGGGACCCCCAAATGCCATCCAGCCCAACCCCCTTTCCTGCAGGAAAAGCACCATCAAATCCCTCCCGACAGATGGCCATCCAGCCTCATAGGCATCAGAATAATTATAATAATAATAAAAAACCTTTATACCCCGCCCCCATCTCCCCTGGTTGTTGTTGTCATAATAATAATAATAATAATAATAATAAACAACTTTATACCCCGCCACCATCTCCCCTGGTTGTTGTTGTCATAATAATAAGAAGAATAAACAACTTTATACCCCGTCACCATTTCCCCTGGTTGTTGTTGTCATAATAATAATAATAATAATAAACAACTTTATACCCCGCCACCATTTCCCCTGGTTGTTGTTGTCATAATAATAATAATAATAAACAACTTTATACCCCGCCACCATCTCCCCTGGTTGTTGTTGTCATAATAATAATAATAATAATAATAATAATAAACTGGTTTTATATTATTATTATTAGGGCTATTTCCACTGAATCCCTTGAGAGATGCCATCCAGCCTCATAATAATAACAATAATAATAATCAACTTTATACCCCGCCACCATCTCCCCTGGTTGTTGTTGTCATAATAATAATAATAATAATAATAAACAACTTTATACCCTGCCACCATCTTCCCTGATTATTATTACTATTATTATTATCATTAGGGCTGTAGAATTAGGAGGGACCCCAAAGGAAAAGGAAAGAAAAGCACTATCAAACCACACCTGACAGATGGCCACCCAGCCTCCCAGTATATGAGGGCTACAGGGCTGTAGAGAAGAGTCCTAGGGTTGGAAGGGACCCCGGGGAGCATCCAGCCCAGGCCCCTCCTGCCATCCATTGTGAAGGGGAAGCACCACCCAACCCCTCCCGGCAGATGGCCATCCAACCTGACAGACAATGTAAGAGAGTTTAGCCTTAGAGTCCTAGAGTTGGAAGGAAAGGACCCCAAAGGCCACCCGGCCCGGCCCTGTTGTCTGCAGGGGAGGCACCGCCGAACCCCTCCGGGCAGAGGGCGGGCGGGCTCCTCCTCGCGCCGCGCACTGCGCACGCGCCGCCGCGCAGCTGCGCCGCCATCTTCCTCCAGGGCAATTTTAGTCGTAACGAAAGCTTGGGAGGACGTTGCGGCGCCATCTTGGTTGAGGGCAGCAGTTGTGGAAAAGCGCCGTCGCCATCTTTCTCAAGGGCAAATGAAGCATCGTCGCCATCTTGGTCGAGGGCGGCTTTAGTCATAACGAAAGCTGAAGAGGAAGTAGCGCCGCCATCTTGGTCGAGGGCAACTGGAGTCTCTTACAGGCTGGGCAAGCAGAACTCGCCATTTTGGTCGAGGGCAACTACACTCCAATGCAGAGGAAGCAGCACTGCCACCTTGCTCAAGGGCAACTACAGTCTTGTGTGTGTGTGTGTGTGTGTATATATTAATTAAAATATGTAACTGTCCATTATTACTTAGTTTAAAAAAGAATAAATAAATAATAATTGATAATAAATAAATAATAATAACAATTAATAATAATAAATAATTGATAATGATAAATAAAAATAATAAGTAATAATAATTGATAATAATAAGTAATAATAACAAATAAATAAATAATATATGTGTGTATATATATATATATGAATTAAAATATGTAACTGTCCATTATTACTTAGTAAATTTTTTAAAGAATGAATAAATAATAATAAATAATTGATAATTGATAATAATAAATAATAATAACAATTAATAATAATAATAACAAATTGATAATGATAAATAATAAGTAATAATAATTAATAATAATAAATAATAACGAATAAACAATATATGTGTTTATATATATATATGAATTAAAATATGTAACTGTCCATTATTACTTAGTAAAAAAAATTAGGAATGAATGAATAATAAATAAATAAATAATAATAACAATAATAAATATGTGTGCGTATATATATGAATTAAAATATGTAGCTGTCCATTATTACTTAGTAAAAAAAATTAAGAATGAATGGATAATAATAAATAATTGATAAATAATAATAATAAATGCTAAGGTAGAAAAGAGAAAGGAAAAAAATGTAGTAGAGTGGTATGTTTATTTATTTATTTATTATTCAGTTTATATTCCGCTCCTCCCTGCAGGCTCGGGCGGATCACAACAAGAATAAAATGCACAATAAAAATATACACAACAAAGTTCCATAAAAACAATAAAAACATAGTCAATAGCCAACTAGATACAGATCCTGGTCTCATGTTGATGGACTTCCTGGCATAGTCTAGACCAGGCCTGGGCAAACTTGGGCCCTCCAGGTGTTTTGGACTTCAACCGGCTGTTAGGAATTGTGGGAGTTGGGAGTCCAAAACACCTGGAGGGCCAAAGTTTGCCCAGGCCTGGTCTAGGGTGTCCTCCCAAATTCCTCAAAATGATTATCTTGCTCCAGGAGGGCCAGCGCGGTCAAGTCAGACACGGCGATGCTCTCTCGGAGCCCTTTCTCATAACTAATGGAGAGAAACAAGGTTGTGTTCTTGCACCAACCCTATTTACAATCTTCTTCAGCATGATGCTCCAAAGGGCTATGGCAGACCTCGAAGAAGAAGACGCCATATATATACGCAACTGTACTGATGGTAGCTTGTTCAACTTAAGCCGCCTGAGGGCTCGCACTAAGACTCTAAACTATCTAGTCCGTGAGCTGCTTTTTGCTGACGATGCTGCCCTTGTCGCCCAAACAGATGCAGCCCTGCAGCGCCTCACGTCCTGCTTTGCAACAGCTGCAGAGCTGTTTGTGCTGGAAGTCAGCCTGAAGAAAACAGAAGTCCTCTACCAGCCCGCACCACAGGAAGAACACCACCATCCCCATGTCAGCATAGGCACATTTGTGCTTAAGTCTGCCCAGCAGTTCCCCTACCTGGGAAGCATCATCTCTTCAGGCGCCAAGATTGATAAAGAGATAGATCACAGACTAGCAAAGGCATAGAGTGCATTCGGAAGGCTTCACAAAAGAGTCTGGAGCAACAAGCACCTGAGGCAAAGGACCAAAACCAGTGTGTACAGAGCTATCGTACTGTCTATTCTCTATGGGTCTGAAACATGGGTCACCTATCGTCAACACCTACGACTCCTCGAACGTCTTCATCTGTGCTGTCTTCGCACAATCCTAAATATACACTGGACCGACTATGTGACGAATGTTGTTGTCCTTGAGCAAGCAGGGATCACCAGCATTGAGGCCATGCTATTGAGAACACAGCTGCGCTGGGCAGGGCACGTCTCTAGGATGGAGGACCACCGCCTCCCAAAGTAACTACTCTATGGTGAACTCACCACGGGTCAGCGCAAGAGAGGCGCCCCCAAAAAGAGATATAAGGACTTCCTGAAACAACATTTCAGGCTCGGCCAGATTGACCACCAACAATGGTCCACCCTGGCCTCACTTCGGGAGGCATGGAGACACACTCTCCACAATGCTGCGGACATGCCGAACGAATCTCGAAGAGAAATGACAACGCAGAAAGAACCGCAACTTGGAAACAATATCACCCAAGGAGACTTTCCACTGTGCTTTCTGCAACCGGACTTGTCTATCTCAGATTGGCCTTTTTAGTCATCAACGCGCTTGTAAAAAGCGTGGGACGAGTCCTTCCTGAATCTGAATCTTCGTTCGCAAAGAAAAGCCACTACTGAGGAAGCAGCGCCACCATCTTGCTCAAGGGCAACTGAGGTATCTTAAGTCCTGGGGAAGCAGCGCTACCATCTTTGTCGAGGGCAGCTCTTGTTACTTGCTGGGGGAATTGCGCCATCTTGTTCAAGGGCATCTCCAGCCTCTTGTTGAATGCTGCGGAAGCAGCTCCGCCATCTTGCTCAAGGGCAGCTCTAGTGTTCGAGGGCAACTAAAGTCTCTTAAAGGCTGGGGGAACAGCGGCCTTCTTCCCTCAAAGTGTGGTCAAATCGACTTAAATCTACAATGTGGATGCAGCCAGAGCTAAACCCCTGAAGCGCAGAATAATCTCTGAGGGTAAACCCTGGGGTTGCAATCGCATTGGCTCTTTTTGCCGCAGCATCACGTTGCTGTATCTATGGAAGGCTTCTTCTAACTGGAGGCCTCAAGATGTAGTAGTGGCACCTGCGCGTACAGTGCATCCAGCTCAATTATGCACAGATTTATTGCAATTTTTAAAAACTCTCTTGAATCCAGAAGCTGCAGGTTTCAATGGGCAACGCCAAGCCTGGAGGCCTGGTTTGATGACTCAGTGGGATGGATTTGCAGTCTAGACGCGGTTTCATCATACATTCACAAAGAGGCCCATCATTGTAATCCATGAGGTGTTTATATCTTTCTGGGAAGCGAGTTCAGCTGAGGTTCAAGAAGCAGAAGCCTCCCATTTTCGATGAAGATTAGAAAAGCTGGGTTCAATTAGAGAGCTTACACTGAGATTTGGGTGGGACTAGGCCTAGGCCAGGCCAGGTGTTTTGGGCATTCCTTACAGCAGTGTTTCCCAACCAGTGAGCCGTGGCACACCAGTGTGCTGTGAGCAATCATCAGGTGTGCCGTGGGAAATTGGAACCTCCAATACCCTTTCTTCCCCCTCCTGCCCACAGTGCTCTCTGGGTGTAGGTGAACTACAACTTCCAAATTCAAGGTCAATTCCCAAGCAAACCCTTTCAGTACTTTCTGTTGGTAATGAGAGTTCAATATGCCAAGTTTGGTTCAATTCCATTGTTGCAAGAATTCAGGATGCTCTTTGATTGTGTGTTAACTATAAATCCCAGAAACTGTAACTCCCAAATGTCAAGGTCTATTTTCCCCAAACTCCATCTGTGTTCACATTTGGGCATATTGAGTATTCATGCCAAGTTTGGTCCTGATCCAACATTGTTTGAGTCCACAGTGCTCTCTGGATATAGGTGAACTACAACTCCAAAACCCAAGGTCAATGCCCACCAAACTCTTATAATATTTTCTCTTGGTCATGGGAGTTCTGTGTGGGAAGTTGGTGTCTTTCTGCCATTCCTGCCAGGATATCTATGTTGTGTTCATCGAAACAGGCCCAGGTTTCACACTGAGTGTATAAATACATTTAAAAACATATTAACTATATGTATTACTGTGTTAGAGTGTCATTTTGTGTCATTTTGGTTGGTGGTGTGCCCCAAGGATTTTGTAAATGTAAAAAATGTGCCACCGCTCAAAAAAGGTTGAAAAACACTGCCTTACAGCCTACTAAAATTGAGCAATTACATTATCTGTGGCCCGGATAGTGAGATCCGGGCCACGGATAGTGAAACCTAAAGGTTTCGTTATCCGCGGCAATACCCACTCGCCCTGATTAGCTGAGCTCCGTCGACGTCATGATCAGCTGGGCGGGATTCTCTTGGAGAGGCGGGACTGCGGTGCCCGGCAGCCAATCAGAGAGCATTCCCCGCTTCCGATGCAGATTTATGGCTGACCAGGGGGCAAGTTGATGTGCTCGGTGGGAGGGGGAGCTGGGCGGAAGGGCAGAAGCTCACCCTGACCTGGTTTCGAACTGTCAGGAGGGAGGAGGGACTTTCCTGGGTCATGAGGTGCTCACGAAAGATCTGGATTTTATATTTATATGTTTTTATGCATTGAAATATAAAATGTACACATTAAATGGGGAAAATAGGGATCCGTGGATACCGGGGGATCACGGCGAGGGAACCAGGGCACCCACAGGGTTGGCAAAGAGGTTCGGGGGCAACCAAAGGGTGGCTGACACTGCTTCAACTGCCACGGCTTAGAGCTTTGGGATGCTGGGCATTGTAGTTTGTAGAGGCCTTGGGAAATTACAACTTCAATGCTGCACTGCATGTGCCGAACTGCATTTGAAGCCAACGCGAAAGAGTTAATGGCTTATGCTATGCGCTACGTCTGTTTTTTTCCAGAAATATGAGCTCTTCACACCTGGATTGAATTACGAAGCTGTGAAAGGAAGCCAAGGGAAAAAAGGGACTGCAATGGGATGATCTACCTGGACAGGTAAGAGACCTTGGCCTTCCTTACCCTTTGCTCTTCATAAGTATAGTTATAGTTATTGCTACATATTGCTATTACAAGTAATAGTGGAAGTATTTGTGTCATTTGTATTCAATAGCCGTATTATTACTGTGATTGCTATTGTCATTAGAGAGTACTAGCACCTATTATTATTAGAAATATTAGTATTAGTATTATTAGTATGAGCTATTGTTATTGTTGTTAGTAGTGATTGTTGTTGTTATTCTTATTGTTAGTAGCAGTAGTATTATTTATTTATTTTATTTATTTATTTATTATTTGCATTTGTATTCCGCCTCTTCCCGAGGGCTCGTGGCGGGTTACAAGACATACATAGTGATCGGCAGGCAACACTCATGCCGACTCACGAACAAAATAAAACAATGCTATAACCATAAAAATAACAAAAATGATACTAAAAACCTCATTAAAACATTGTTAAAATTACACTAAGTGACAAAAAACGGTAACACAGAGTCATAAGTCGATTGAAAGCAAGAGGCGTTATATGTCAACCGAAGGCCTGCTTGAAAAGGAAGGTCTTACAGGCCCTGCGGAAGGGGGCGAGCTCCCGTATGGCTCTAGCCTCCTCCGGCAGGGCATTCCAGGCCGTTGGAGCTGCTACTGAGAAGGAGCGCTGCCTAGTTGATGATAGGCGGCAGAGGCGGATCGGTGGAATCTCCAGCAGGTTTTGCTCTGCTGAGCGGAGTGATCTCGGGGGATCGTATGGGGCAAGGCGGTCCAAGAGGTACGCAGGCCCTAGACCGTACAAGGCCTTAAAGGTCAACACCAGCACCTTGAAGGTGATTCGGTACTCAATTGGCAGCCAGTGCAGTTGCTGGAGGATGGGCGTAATGTGCTGCCTCACCGGCACTCCTGCCAGCAGGCGAGCAGCGGCATTCTGCACTAGCTTGAGTTTCCGAATCGTCGCCAAGGGAAGGCCAACGTAGAGAGGCGTTACAGTAGTCTAGTCTCGAGATGACCGTCGCTTGGATCACCGTAGCCAGGTCATTCCTGGACAGGTAGGGGGCCAGTCGCCTAGCCTGACGTAGGTGGTAGAACGCCACCCTGCTGACCGCGGAGACCTGGGTCTCCATGGTCAGCAGGGGAGTAGAACTGAACACCCAAGCTCTTAACAATTGACGACGTGCTTAATTGCCGCCGTCCAGAGTAGGCAACCGGCACTCATCCGGCCAGGCCGACCAGGCCATAGGATCTCCGTCTTCGACGGATTCACCTTCAGCCGGCTGGCCCGCAGCCAACCAGTCACGGCTTCGAGGCACAGATGGAAGCAATCGGTACGGTATCCGGCCTGCCGTCCATTCGCAGCAGAAGCTGGGTGTCATCAGCGTACTGATAACACTCCAGACCAAAGTCGCGGGCCAGCTGGGCCAGGGGGCATATAAACGTTGAATAATAAGGGGAGAGAATGGCCCCTGGGGACCCACAGTTAAGTGGGAGCCGCCTGGAGACCATCCGCCCCCTCCACCGCTGTCCCCGATCCCGGAGAAAGGAGGCCACCCATTTAAGGGCAGTCCCCTGACTCCCGGAAGCGGATAGGCGGTGGGTCAACAATGCATGGTCTACTGTATCAAACGCTGCTGTCAGATCTAACAAGACAAGCAGTGCCGATCCACCCTGGTCCAGCTGGCGGCGAAGTTGGTCTGTAATGGCGACAAGCACGGTCTCCGTCCCCGTGCCCAATACGGAAGCCGGACTGGAAGGGATCAAATCCAGCTGTGTCTTCTAAGAACTGCTGCAGCTGATCCGCTGCTGCCCTCTCAATCACCTTGCCCAGGAAGGGCAAGTTGGAAACAGGCCGGTATGGTGGAGGGAGCCGAAGGGTCTAAATTCGGCTTCTTCAGCAGCGGTCTTACCATAGCCTCTTTTAATCCCCTTGGGAAGACTCCTTGCTCAAGGGAGCTATTTAAGATCGTGCCCAGGGGCCGCGTAACCTCTCCTGGCAAGGTCTAATAAGCCAGGAGGGGCACGGGTCGAGGGAGCAAGTAGTTGGTCTAGCTGCAACAAGTAACTTATCGACAGCTGCTGCGTCCAGCAATTGGAAACGGGTGAAGGTGGGCCCGCCGAGTGGCGGCGGAGTCTCGAGTTCGCTAACTGTAGCAAAAGTAGCGGGGATATCCCGGCGGAGCAACGAAATCTTGTCGGTGAAATAGTATTAGTATGAGATATTATTTTTCATTGTTGGGTAGAATTAGTATTAGTATTAGATATTGTTGTTAGTAGTATTGCATTACTATTATTAGTATGATATATTATTTTTATTGTTGTTGGGTAGAATTAGTATAGATATTGTTGTTAGTAGTAGTATTGTATTAGTATTATTAGTATGGTATTTTATGTTTATTGTTGTTGTTGGGTAGAATTAGTATACTGTAGATATTGTTGTTGTTAGTAGTAGTATTGTATTAGTATTATTAGTATGATATATTATTTTTATTGTTGTTGGGTAGAATTAGTATAGATATTGTTGCTGTTAGTAGTAGTATTGTATTCGCATTATTACTATGATATATTATGTTTATTGTTGTTGGGTAGAATTAGTATTAGATATTATTATTAGTAGTAGTAGTAATAGTACTAGCAGCACTAGTATTACTATTATTAGTATGAGATATTATTATTGATAGCAGAAACATTAGTATTAGTAGTATTAGTCTGAAATACTATTAGTCGTAGTAGTTGTTTATTTGTTCTGTCACTCCCAACTTTTTTGTGACCTCATGGACCAGTCCATGCCAGAACGACCTGTCTACTAATTAGTACTAATTACTAATAATTTGTAGTAGTAGTTATTATTAATGTTATTATTATTGTTAGTAGTTATTATTGTTTCTCTTGTTAGTACCGTAATAATTATTATGATTGTTAGTAGCATTTGTATTATTAGTATGAGATACTGTTATTGTTGTTGTTGGGTAGAATTAATATTAGTATTAGATATTATTATTATTTGAATTATTATGTGATATTGTTGTTGGGTTGAATTATTATTTTTATTATTTTTAATTATTGGGTTTCAGGCAGAAAGCACCTCTGCTTCGCTGAACCTTGTCTACTAATGATGGGAAGTGCTCTCTGTTCGCCTTTGGTCGACATCTGGGACCCGACCCACAAACCCATTGTCCCCGATTCCTTTGCACTCTCTAGTTTCCCCAAGTTCCCTCACCCTCAACCGGCCTCCGACATCCCCGTTATTCCATCATTTCCGGTACCGAACGGAGACCCATTGCCTGCATCTTCTCCAGATATTATGCCCAGCCGTCCATCCGTCTGATCTCGGATGCTAAGCAGGGTCAGCCATGGTTGGGACTTGGATGGGAATCCAGCAATGAACTCAAGGCTGTATTTTCGACCCCGTAAAGACCACAAATAAACAAACAAGTTGAAGTTTTCTGCTGCTTCACCAACTACTACATGAGTGGGCTCAAATGACGTATAGATTCCACCTAAACATTAGGAAGGATGTCCTGAAGGTAAGAACTGTTCAACTGAGGAACATGTTGTGTTGCAGTTCTCCTGTCTCCTTACCTGGCAGAATGGGGTTGGATTAGATGGCCTTTAGGGTTCCCCTTTGAGAGTCTATGAAATGATATAGCAGCTGTACAAAACAGGATTTGAATCTCCCTTTCCGGCCACCAGGTGGCAGCACGCACAGCTGGGATGAGAATAAGGTCCAAATCAAGATAAGATACTTGATTTGTACTATAATTAATATATTAGTAGTATTATATTCCAGTATTATGATTATATACTATTATATTGTCTTGGTATTATATTGTATTACATTACACCATTAGTATTATAAATTATTATATTGTACTATACTGCAATATTATTAGTATATTATTATGTTTTATTATATTGTACTATATTGTTATGCTACAACACATATAATACGCCAAAAGTATATTACACTATTAGTATTTATTTATACACTGCTTTATCTCTCCCAAAGGAGATTCCAAGTGGCTTAACATAAAAGCATCAACATACAATGTGTTGTCAAAGGCTTTCATGACTGGAATCACTGGGTTACTGTTCCAGAAGCATTCTCTTCTGATGTTTCGCCCACATCTATGGCAGGCATCCCCAGCGGTTGTGAAGTCTGTTAGAAACTAGGCAAGTGGGGTTTATATGTCTGTGGAATAATGTCCAGGGTGTGAGGAAGGACTCTTGTCTGTTGGAAGGCAAGAGTGAATGTTGCAATTAACCTGCTTGATTAGCATTGAATAGCCTCGCAGCTTCAAAGCCTGGCTGCTTTCTGTCTGGGGGAATCCTCGGTTGGGAGGTGTTCTTTCTCCCACCCTATTAGTGTTAGTGGGCCAAAGCTAGCATCATCCTGAGAGGAGCGAGTAGGCCAAAGCCAGTTAGAGTCAGTGGGCCAAAGCTAGTGTCACCTTGAGGAGAGTGAGTAGACAAAAGCTAC
>JARBWK010000018.1:15602566-15689197 GCA_030556195.1 Anolis apletophallus
CCATTATTACTTAGTAAAAAAAATTAGGAATGAATGAATAATAAATAAATAATAATAATAACAATAATAAATATGTGTGCGTATATATATGAATTAAAATATGTAGCTGTCCATTATTACTTAGGTAAAAAAATTAAGAATGAATGGATAATAATAAATAATTGATAAATAATAATAATAAATGCTAAGGTAGAAAAGAGAAAGGAAAAAAATGTAGTAGAGTGGTATGTTGATGGACTTCCTGGCATAGTCTAGACCAGACCTGGGCAAACTTTGGCCCTCCAGGTGTTTTGGACTCCAACCGGCTGTTAGGAATTGTGGGAGTTGGGAGTCCAAAACACCTGGAGGGCCAAAGTTTGCCCAGGCCTGGTCTTGGGTGTCCCTCCAAATTCCTCAAAATGATTACCCTGTTACATGAGGGCCAGCACGGTCAAGTCAGAGACGGCGATGCTCTCTCGGAGCCCTTTCTCATAACTAATGGAGTGAAACAAGGTTGTGTTCTTGCACCAACCCTATTTACAATCTTCTTCGGCATGATGCTCCAAAGGGCTATGGCAGACCTCGAAGAAGAAGACGCCATATATATACGCAACTGTACTGATGGTAGCTTGTTCAACTTAAGCCGCCTGAGGGCTCGCACTAAGACTCTAAACTATCTAGTCCGTGAACTGCTTTTTGCTGACGATGCTGCCCTTGTCGCCCAAACAGATGCAGCCCTGCAGCGCCTCACGTCCTGCAGAGCTGTTTGTGCTTGAAGTCAGCCTGAAGAAAACAGAAGTCCTCTACCAGCCTGCACCACAGGAAGAACACCACCATCCACACGTCAACATAGGCACAATTGTGCTTAAGTCTGCCCAGCAGTTCCCCTACCTGGGAAGCATCATCTCTTCAGACGCCAAGATTGATAAAGAGATAGATCACAGATTAACAAAGGCATAGAGTGCATTCGGAAGGCTTCACAAAAGAGTCTGGAGCAACAAGCACCTGAGGCAAAGGACCAAAACCAGTGTGTACAGAGCTATCGTACTGTCTATTCTCCTCTATGGGTCTGAAACATGGGTCACCTATCGCCAACACCTATGACTCCTCGAACATCTTCATCTGTGCTGTCTTCGCACAATCCTAAATATACACTGGACGGACTATGTGACGACTGTTGCTGTCCTTGAGCAAGCAGGGATCACCAGCATTGAGGCCATGCTATTGAGAACACAGCTGCGCTGGGCAGGGCACGTCTCTAGGATGGAGGACCACCCCCTCCCAAAGATACTACTCTACGGTGAACTCGCAAGAGAGGCGCCCAAAAAGGACTCCCTGAAACAATATCTCAGGCTCGGCCAGATTGATCACCAACAATGGTCCACCCTGGCCTCACATCGGGAGGCATGGAGACGCACTATCCACAATGCTGTAGCCCCTTTCGAGAAAACACGACGAATGGGTCTCGAAGAGAAACAACAACAGAGAAAGAACCGCAACTTGGAAACAAGATCACCCAAGGAGACTTTCTGCTGTGCTTTCTGCAACCGAACTTGCCTATCTCACATTGGCCTTTTTCGTCATCAACGCACTTGTAGAAAGCGTGGGACGAGTCCTTCCTGAATCTGAATCTTCATTCGTGAAGAAAAGCTACTACTGAGGAAGCAGCACCGCCATCTTGGTCGAGCTCTTGTTACTTGTTGGGGGGAATTGCACCATCTTGTTCAAGGGCAATTCCAGCCTCTTGTTAATGATGGAAGGATCAGCTCCGCCATCTTGGTCGAGGGCATCTCCAGCCGCATGTTAAATGCTGTGGAAGCAGCTCCGCCATCTTGGTCGAGGGCATCTCCAGCCGCATGTTAAATGCTGTGGAAGCAGCTCCGCCATCTTGGTCGAGGGCATCTCCAGCCGCATGTTAAATGCTGTGGAAGCAGCTCCGCCATCTTGGTCGAGGGCATCTCCAGCCGCATGTTAAATGCTGTGGAAGCAGCTCCGCCATCTTGGTCGAGGGCAGCTCTAGTGTTCGAGGGCAACTGAAGTCTCTTAAAGGCTGGGGAAGCAGCGCCCTTCTTCCCCCAAAGTGTGGTCAAACCGACTTAAATCTACAATGTGGATGCAGCCAGAGATAAACCCCTGAAGGGCAGAATAATCTCTGAGGGTAAACCCTGGGGTTGCAATCGCATTGGCTCTTTTTGCCGCAGCATCACGTTGCTGTATCTATGGAAGGCTTCTTCTAACTGGAGGCATCAAGATGTAGTAGTGGCACCTGCGCATACAGTGCATCCAGCTCAATTATGCACAGATTTATTGCAATTTTTAAAAACTCTCTTGAATCCAGAAGCTGCAGGTTTCAATGGGCAACGCCAAGCCTGGAGGCCTGGTCTGATGACTCAGTGGGATTTGCAGTCTAGACGCGGTTTCATCATACATTCACAAAGAGGCCCATCATTGTAATCCACGAGGTGTTTATATCTTTCTGGGAAGCGAGTTCAGATGAGGTTCAAGAAGCAGAAGCCTTCCATTTTCGATGAAGATTAGAAAAGCTGGGTTCAATTAGAGAGCTTACACTGAGATTTGGGTGGGACTAGGCCTAGGCCAGGCCAGGTGTTTTGGACATTCCTTACAGCAGTGTTTCCCAACCAGTGAGCCGTGGCACACCAGTGTGCCGTGAGCAATCATCAGGTGTGCCGTGGGAAATTGGAACCTCCAATACCCTTTCTTCCCCCTCCTGCCCACAGTGCTCTCTGGGTGTAGGTGAACTACAATTTCCAAACTCAAGGTCAATTTCCAAGCAAACCCTTTCAGTACTTTCTGTTGGTAATGAGAGTTCAATAGGCCAAGTTTGGTTCAATTCCATTGTTGCAAGAGTTCAGGATGCTCTTTGATTGTGTGTTAACTATAAATCCCAGAAACTGTAACTCCCAAATGTCAAGGTCTATTTCCCCTGAACTCCATCTGCGTTCATATTTGGGCATATTGAGTATTTATGCCAAGTTTGGTCCTGATCCAACATTGTTTCAGTCCACAGTGCTCTCTTGGATATAGGTGAACTACAACTCCAAAACCCAAGGTCAATGCCCACCAAACTCTTATAGTATTTTCTCTTGGTTATGGGAGTTCTGTGTGGGAAGTTTGTGTCTTTCTGCCATTCCTGCCAGGATATCTATGTTGTGTTCATCGAAACAGGCCCAGGTTTCACACTGAGTGTATAAATACATTTAAAACATATTAACTATATGTATTACTGTGTTAGAGTGTCATTTTGTGTCATTTGGTTGGTGGTGTGCCCCAAGGATTTTGTAAATGTAAAAAATGTGCCACAGCTCAAAAAAGGTTGGGAAACACTGCCTTACAGCCTACTAAAATTGAGCAATTACATTATCTGTGGCCCGGATAGTGAGATCCGGGCCACGGATAGTGAAACCTAAAGGTTTCGTTATCCGCGGCAATACCCACTCGCCCTGATTAGCTGAGCTCCGTCGACGTCATGATCAGCTGGGCGGGATTCTCTTGGAGAGGCGGGACTGCGGTGCCCGGCAGCCAATCAGAGAGCATTCCCGCTCCGATGCAGATTTATGGCTGACCAGGGGCAAGTTGATGTGCTCGTGGGAGGGGAGCTGGGCGGAAGGGCAGAAGCTCACCCTGACCTGGTTTCGAACTGTCAGGAGGGAGGAGGGACTTTCCTGGGTCATGAGGTGCTCACGAAAGATCTGGATTTTATATTTATATGTTTTTATGCATTGAAATATAAAATGTACACATTAAATGGGAAATAGGGATCCGTGGATACCGGGGATCACGGCGAGGGAACCAGGGCACCCACAGGGTTGGCAAAGAGGTTCGGGGGCAACCAAAGGGTGGCTGACACTGCTTCAACTGCCACGGCTTAGAGCTTTGGGATGCTGGGCATTGTAGTTTGTAGAGGCCTTGGGAAATTACAACTTCAATGCTGCACTGCATGTGGCAAACTGCATTTGAAGCCAACGCGAAAGAGTTAATGGCTTATGCTATGCGCTACGTCTGTTTTTTTCCAGAAAGGTGAGCTCTTCACACCTGGATTGAATTACGAAGCTGTGAAAGGAAGCCAAGGGAAAAAAGGGACTGCAATGGATGATCTACCTGGACAGGTAAGAGACCTTGGCCTTCCTTACCCTTTGCTCTTCATAAGTATAGTTATAGTTATTGCTACATATTGCTATTACAAGTAATAGTGGAAGTATTTGTGTCATTTGTATTCAATAGCCGTATTATTACTGTGATTGCTATTGTCATTCGAGAGTACGGTACTAGCACCTATTATTATTAGCAATATTAGTATTAGTATTATTAGTATGAGCTATTGTTATTGTTGTTAGTAGTGATTGTTGTTATTATTATTGTTAGTAGCAGTAGTATTATTAGTATAAGATATTATTTTTCATTGTTGGGTAGAATAGTATTAGTATTAGATATTGTTGTTAGTAGTATTGCATTACTATTTTTAGTATGATATATTATTTTTATTGTTGTTGGGTAGAATTAGTATAGATATTGTTGTTAGTAGTAGTATTGTATTAGTATTATTAGTATGGTATTTTATGTTTATTGTTGTTGTTGGGTAGAATTAGTATACTGTAGATATTGTTGTTGTTAGTAGTAGTATTGTATTAGTATTATTAGTATGATATATTATTTTTATTGTTGTTGGGTAGAATTAGTATAGATATTGTTGCTGTTAGTAGTAGTATTGTATTCGCATTATTACTATGATATATTATGTTTATTGTTGTTGGGTAGAATTAGTATTAGATATTATTATTAGTAGTAGTAGTAATAGTACTAGCAGCACTAGTATTACTATTATTAGTATGAGATATTATTATTGATAGCAGAAACATTAGTATTAGTAGTATTAGTCTGAAATACTATTAGTCGTAGTAGTTGTTTATTTGTTCTGTCACTCCCAACTTTTTTGTGACCTCATGGACCAGTCCATGCCAGAACGACCTGTCTACTAATTAGTACTAATTACTAATAATTTGTAGTAGTAGTTATTATTAATGTAATTATTATTGTTAGTAGTTATTATTGTTTCTCTTGTTAGTACTGTCATAATTATTATGATTGTTAGTAGCATTTGTATTATTAGTATGACATACTGTTATTGTTGTTGTTAGGTAGAATTAATATTAGTATTAGATATTATTATTATTTGTATTATTATGTGATATTGTTGTTGGGTTGAATTATTATTTTTATTATTTTTAATTATTATTGGGTTTCAGGCAGAAAGCACTTCTGCTTCGCTGAACCTTGTCTACTAATGATGGGAAGTGCTGTCTGTTCGCCTTTGGTCGACATCTGGGACCCGACCCACAAACCCATTGTCCCCGATTCCTTTGCACTCTCTAGTTTCCCCAAGTTCCCTCACCCTCAACCGGCCTCCGACATCCCCGTTATTCCATCATTTCCGGTACCGAACGGAGACCCATTGCCTGCATCTTCTCTGGATATTATTCCCAGCCGTCCATCCGTCTGATCTCAGATGCTAAGCAGGGTCAGCCATGGTTGGGACTTGGATGGGAATCCAGCAATGAACTCAAGGCTGTATTTCGGACCCCGTAAAGACCACAAATAAACAAACAAGTTGAAGTTTTCTGCTGCTTCACCAACTACTACATGAGTGGGCTCAAATGACGTATAGATTCCACCTAAACATTAGGAAGGATGTCCTGAAGGTAAGAACTGTTCAACTGAGGAACATGTTGTGTTGCAGTTCTCCTGTCTCCTTACCTGGCAGAATGGGGTTGGATTAGATGGCCTTTAGGGGCCCCCTTTGAGAGTCTATGAAATGATATAGCAGCTGTACAAAACAGGATTTGTATTTCTCTTTCCGGCCACCAGGTGGCAGCATGCACAACTGGGATGAGAATAAGGTCCAAATCAAGATAAGATACTTGATTTGTACTATAATTAATATATTAGTAGTATTATATTCCAGTATTATGATTATATACTATTATATTGTCTTGGTATTATATTGTATTACATTACACCATTAGTATTATAAATTATTATATTGTACTATACTGCAATATTATTAGTATATTATTATGTTTTATTATATTGTACTATATTGTTATGCTACAACACATATAATACGCCAAAAGTATATTACACTATTAGTATTTATTTATACACTGCTTTATCTCTCCCAAAGGAGATTCCAAGTGGCTTAACATAAAAGCATCAACATACAATGTGTTGTCAAAGGCTTTCATGGCTGGAATCACTGGGTTACTGTTCCAGAAGCATTCTCTTCTGATATTTCGCCCACATCTATGGCAGGCATCGCCAGCGGTTGTGAAGTCTGTTAGAAACTAGGCAAGTGGGGTTTATATGTCTGTGGAATAATGTCCAGGGTGTGAGGAAGGACTCTTGTCTGTTGGAAGGCAAGAGTGAATGTTGCAATTAACCTGCTTGATTAGCATTGAATAGCCTCGCAGCTTCAAAGCCTGGCTGCTTCCTGTCTGGGGGAATCCTCGGTTGGGAGGTGTTCTTTCTCCCACCCTGTTAGTGTTAGTGGGCCAAAGCTAGCGTCATCCTGAGAGGAGCGAGTAGGCCAAAGCCAGTTAGAGTCAGTGGGCCAAAGCTAGTGTCACCTTGAGGAGAGTGAGTAGACAAAAGCTACCGTAGTGTCACCCTGAGGTGAATGAGTAGGCAGAAGCCTGTTAGAGTCAGTGGGCCAAAGCTAGTGTCGTCCTGAGGGGAGCAAGTAGACAGAAGCCTGTTAGAGTCAGTGGGCCAAAGCTAGCGTCGTCCTGAGGGGAATGAGTAGGCAGAAGCCTGTTAGAGTCACTGGGCCAAAGCTAGCGTCGTCCTGAGGGGAATGAGTAGGCAGAAGCCTGTTAGAGTGAGTGGGCCAAAGCTAGTGTCGTCCTAAGGGGAGTGAGTAGGCCAAAGCCTGTTACAGTCAGTGGGCCAAAGCTAGCGTCGTCCTAAGGAGAGTGAGTAGGCCGAAGCCTGTTACAGTCAGTGGGCCAAAGCTAGCGTCGTCCTGAGGAGAGTGAGTAGGCCGAAGCCTGTTACAGTCAGTGGGCCAAAGCTAGCGTCGCCCTAAGGAGAGTGAGTAGGCCGAAGCCTGTTAGAGTCAGTGGGCCAAAGCTAGTGTCGCCCTGAGGAGAGTGCGTAGGCCGAAGCCTGTTACAGTCAGTGGGCTGAAGCTAGCGTCATTCTGAGGAGAGTGAGTGCCTGTTAGAGTCAGTGGGCCAGAGCTAGCGTCGTCCTGAAGGGAGCGAGTAGGCCGAAGCCTGTTACAGTCAGTGGGCCAAAGCTGGCGCCGTCCTGAGGAGAGCGAGTAGGCCAAGCCTGTTACAGTCAGTGGGCCAAAGCTAGCGTCGTCCTGAGGAGAGTGAGTAGGCCGAAGCCTGTTACAGTCAGTGGGCCAAAGCTAGCGTCGTCCTGAGGGGAATGAGTAGGCAGAAGCCTGTTAGAGTGAGTGGGCCAAAGCTAGTGTCGTCCTGAGGGGAGCGAGTAGGCCGAAGCCTGTTACAGTCAGTGGGCCAAAGCTAGCGTCATTCTGAGGGGAATGAGTAGGCAGAAGCCTGTTAGAGTGAGTGGGCCAAAGCTAGTGTCGTCCTAAGGAGAGTGAGTAGGCCGAAGCCTGTTACAGTCAGTGGGCCAAAGCTAGTGTCGTCCTGAGGAGAGTGAGTAGGCCGAAGCCTGTTACAGTCAGTGGGCCAAAGCTAGTGTCGTCCTGAGGAGAGTGAGTAGGCCGAAGCCTGTTAGAGTCAGTGGGCCAAAGCTAGTGTCGCCCTGAGGAGAGTGCGTAGGCCGAAGCCTGTTACAGTCAGTGGGCCGAAGCTAGCGTCATTCTGAGGAGAGTGAGTGCCTGTTAGAGTCAGTGGGCCAGAGCTAGCGTCGTCCTGAGGAGAGTGAGTAGGCCGAAGCCTGTTACAGTCAGTGGGCCAAAGCTAGTGTCGTCCTGAGGAGAGTGAGTAGGCCGAAGCCTGTTACAGTCAGTGGGCCAAAGCTAGTGTCGTCCTGAGGAGAGTGAGTAGGCCGAAGCCTGTTACAGTCAGTGGGCCAAAGCTAGTGTCGTCCTAAGGAGAGCGAGTAGGCCGAAACCTGTTACAATCAGTGGGCCAAAGTTAGTGTGAGTAGGCCAAACCTGAGCCAAAGAGTCGCCCTGAGGAGAGCGAGTAGGCCGAAGCCTGTTACAGTCAGTGGGCCAAACCAGTGAGGAGAGTGTAGGCCAAAGCCTGTTAGAATCAGTGGGCCAAAGCTAGTGTCGCCCTGAGGGAGAGAGCCTGTTAGAGTCAGGCCGAAGCCTGTAGGCCAAGTCAGTGGGCCAAACCTAGGGCCAAGCCTGTAGAGTCCTGAGGAGAGTGAGTAGTTAGAGTCAGAAGCCTGTTAGAAGCCTGTTAGAGTCAGTCAGTGGGCCAAAGCTAGGAATCAGTGGGCCAAAGCTAGTGAGGAGAGTGAGTAGGCCAAGCCTGAGGAGAGTGGGCCAAAGTAGGGGCCTGAGGAGAGTGAGTAGCCTGTCGTCCTGAAGAGAGAGTCAGTGGGCCAAAGCCGAAGCCTGAGTAGGCCGAAGCCTGTTAGAATCAGTGGGCCAAAGCCTGTAAGCCTGTTAGAGTCAGTGGGCCAAAGCTAGTGTCGCCTGAGGAGAGTGAGTAGGCAGAAGCCTGTTAGGAGAGTGAGAATAGGCCTGAGGAGAGTGAGTAGGAAGCCTGTTAGAGTCAGTCAGTGGGCCAAAGCTAGTGTCGCCCTGAGGGAGTAGGCAGAAGCCTGTTAGAATCAGTGGGCCAAAGTAGGGGCCCTGAGGGGGAGAGTGAGTAGAAGCCTGTTAGAGAGTCAGTGGGCCAAAGCTGAGTGGGCCAAAGAGTGTCGTGAAGAGGCAGAAGCCTAGAGCGGCGCTTGTCAGTGGGCCAAAGAGCTTGTCCATGTCCTGACTGTTGGGAGAGTGAGCTGTAGGCCAAAGAAGGAAGCCTGTTGGCTCTTTGGGGGAGAGTCAGTGGGCCAAAGCTAGTGTCGCCCTGAGTCAGTGGGCCAAAGAGAAGCCTGTTAGAGTCAGTGGGCCAAAGTAGCGCCGTCCTGAGGAGAGGAATCAGTGGGCCAAAAGCCTGTTAGAGTCAGTGGGCCAAAAGCTAGTGTCGCCCTAGGCAGAGGAGAGTGGGAGTAGGGGCCTGAGGAGAGTGAGTAGGCCGAAGCCTGTTAGAGTCAGTGGGCCAAAGCTAGTGTCTGAAGTCCTGAGGAGAGTGAGTAGGCCGAAGCCTGTTAGAGTCAGAGGGGCCAAAGCTAGTGTCGTCCTGAGAAGAGTGAGTAGGCCGAAGCCTGTTAGAGTCAGTGGGCCAAAGCTAGTGTCGCCCTGAGGAGAGTGAGTAGGCCGAAGCCTGTTACAGTCAGTGGGCCAAAGCTTCCTCATCGTCCTGAGGAGAGTGAGTAGGCCAAAGCCTGTTAGAATCAGTGGGCCAAAGTTAGTGTCGCCTGAGGAGAGTGAGTAGGGCGAAGCCTGTTAGAGTCAGTGGGCCAAAGCTAGTGTCGTCCTGAGGAGAGTGAGTAGGCCGAAGCCTGTTAGAGTCAGTGGGCCAAAGCTAGAGTCGCCCTGAGGAGAGTGAGTAGGCGAAGGCAGAAGCCTGTTAGAGTCAGTGGGCCAAAGTTAGTGTCGCCCTGAGGAGAGTGAGTAGGCCGAGAAGCCTGTTAGAGTCAGTGGGCCAAAGCTAGTGTGGGCCAAAGCTAGTGTCGTCCTGAGGTGAGTGAGTAGGCCGAAGCCTGTTAGAGTCAGTGGGCCAAAGCTAGTGTCGCCCTGAGGAGAGTGAGTAGGCCGAAGCAGGTGTTAGTCAGTGGGCCAAAGCTAGGGTCATTCTGAGAGAGTGAGTGAGTGCCTGTTAGAGTCAGTGGGCCAAAGCTAGGGTCACCCTGAGAAGAGTGAGTAGGCCGAAGCCTGTTAGAGTCAGTGGGCCAAAGCTAGGGTCACCCTGAGAAGAGTGAGTAGGCCTGAGGAGAGTGAGTAGGCCAGACCTAGTTAGAGTTAGTGGGCCAAAGCTAGGGTCAGCCTGAGAAGAGTGAGTAGGCCGAAGCCTGTTAGAGTTAGTAGGCCTCAGTGTGAGATAGACTTGAGGTCTATGAGAAGGTCTGCTGTGAGAAGCTTCGGTAAGAGAAGCCCGAGGTTGAAAATAACTTTTATTTGTATTTATTTGTGGTTGTAAATAGTGCGACCATATTTTTTTACTACAAAGAAAAGCTTCTGATGGAAGGGATAACCTTGGTCTGTGTGTCTCTGTTCTTCTTGTCGCTTTCGGCTACTGGTGCTGGGTCATGCTGCTGCACATTGATTGGGGGCTGGGGGCTGGGGTTGTTCTGTTAGTAAGCCCACTTGCTGAACAAAGGTGTCATCCACAAATCAGAACCAGAATATTTCGCCCTCAATGGATTTCCCTAGGTAAGCATTGTTTTGGGGCCACAAAGCCCTACCTTTATTCAAATGCCGAAGCTGAGTTGTTTTTTCAGGTTAAAGATATACCAGAGCATTGTCCCATGACGGGATGGAAAAAAGGAGGAAAGAAAGCGAGAAAGAAAGAGGGAAAGAAAAGTAAGGCATTTAATAGGGTTTGCGGTTAATGTGGTGGCCGGGATCCAAGGGTGGGGACGATGGGTGTGGAAGTTGGCAGCGCATGGGCAAAGAGGCAGGTATGCATGGCCGAGCTTTTTTCAGTTCAAGAATATACACATAAGTATGTGCTCATAGATACATTTGACCAACAAATCCCATGCTGGGTGGAGAATGCTGGGCTTTGCTAGTCCTGAGCATTGTCTCATAGTTTCTAGGCCACATCTTGAATATTACAGATGATGATGATTATCATTATTATTATTATCAATTGCCAGTGGATTTACCAAGAGCCTGGCATGCATTTCTGGGTTCTGTCTATATGTCTTTCTTAGTATTATTATTACAAGAGAAAAGCGGACTATAAATATAAATTTATTACTAATAATATGAGAGGTAACATGGGATAAAAAGCCTACTTGTCCAAACACATCTCCCTTGCACGTTAAAATCATCCGGGGAGGCCCTGCTCTCGCTCCAGCCAGCACCTCAAATTCGGCTGGTGGGGACGAGAGACAGGGCCTTCTCGGCTGTGGCTCCCCACCTGTGGAATGCGCTACCTAGCGAAATACGATTGACCACATCCCTCCTAGCATTTAGGAAAAAAGTGAAATCCTGGTTATGGGACCAGGCCTTCGCACAGTAGCGGAATGTAGTATGTGGATCGGAATAATATTGGTAAGCTGATGGAAGGAATATGGCTTCTTGTCTATTAACTTGATGTGCAGACAGACCATTGTTTTAATGTTTTTAATGTAATTTAGTACTGAAATGTTGTTTAAATGTTGTATTTTATGGTTTTATATTGTAATTAGCCATCAAATTGTTGCCTTGTTAGTTGCCCTGAGTCCCCCTCTGGGGGTGAGAAGGGCGAGGTAGAAGGATTGTAAATAATAATAAAAAATAAATAAATATAAGAGAAAAAAGTAGGAGATATATATATGTGTGTGTGTATATATATAAAGATATAATAATAGTAATAATAATAATGGTAAATATACCTACCACTTTATCTACCTATTTATCTTTCTACCTACCTACCTGGCTATTTATCTATCAATTTATTTATCTTCCTACCTACCTACCTATCTTTTAATATATCTACCCACCTATTTATCTTTGTACCTACTCACCTACCTACTTATTTATCTATCAATTTATTTATCTACCTACCTATCTTTTAATCTATCTTTCTACCTACCTCCCTACCTACCTATTTATCTATCAATTTATTTATCTACCTAGCTAGCTATCTTTTAATCTACCTACCTATTTATTTATCGACTTATCTATGTGCCTATTTATCTAGCTATGTATCTTTCTATCTACCTATCTATTTATCTTTCTAGATAGATAGATCGGTAGGTAGATAAATAAATAGGTAGATAGATAAGTAGATAGATAAAAAGATAGATAGGTAGGTAGAGAGATAAGTAGATAGATAAATAAATACATAGATTGGTAGATAGGTAGTTAAATAAATAGGTAGGTAGATAAAGAAACAGATAAATAGGTAAATAGTTAGGTAGGTATATAGATAGATACATATATAGACAGGTAGGCAAGTAGGTAGAGAGATAGGTAGATAAATACTTAGATTGGTAGATAGATAAATAGATAAGTAGGTAGGTAAATAACTACTTATCTATAAGTAAGTAGGAGGGAAGGTAGATAAATACATAGATAGATCGATAGATAGGTAGTTAGATAGGTAGGTAGATAAGTAGGTAAGGAAATAGGTAGATAAGTATTGCGCTGAGGATTGACAACAAGGGACGCTGGAAGGAAAACGCTGAGAGAGATGAGGAGTGTGTCAGCTCCCCCTGGTGGCCAGAAGTTTGCCTCTGTTTGTCTATGATCGTCTATATATGTCTAAATATGTCTAAATATGCCTATATATGTTGAACTGCAGGGATTGTCTGCAAGTATGTGTACTGTAATCCGCTCTGAGTCCCCTTCGGGGTGAGAAGAGCGGAATATAAATAAAGTAAATAAATAAAAAATAAATAAGTAGATATGTCGGTAGACAGGTATGTTGGTCGGTAGATAGATCACGATATCTTTCGTGATCATCTGTCTATCTATTTCAGGGCTTTATAGGTACATAGCTAGGTAGGTAGAATCCTGGGAGTTATATTTTCCCAAAACCTTATAGTTTCCTAAGAGGTGGGCACTTTACCTCCCAGTGTTCTATGGACTTATAGCTGTGCCAAACCGCTTCAATTTCTCAGTGCAGGGGGGGGGGGTGCACCTGACCCTTCCAGGTGAGTCCTGAGCATCCTTACCTGTGTGGAGGCAGGAGGCCCCACCCCCTCGCTCCTGACTGGCTGCTGGGGGAGTGTCAAGTGGGCCTTCCTCTGAACTTCTCAGAGAGAGGCCCTGTTGCATGCATTCCAGGCTCAGAAGGAGGGGGGAAAGTAACTTCTCTGGCATCACTCTCAAGCAGTAAGTCTGTAATTTTGCGCATATATATATATATTCCTGTAAATTGAGTCTGGGAGGTTTAATTGCGTCCTTGGGCACGTCATGGGAGGAAATAATTTGCAGAAAAACAAATTAACATTCTTTCTGCAGCTGGGATTTGTGTGTGCGTGTATTTTTTTTGAATGAGAGTCAAAAAAGAAAGGAAACGGTGTTTTTCCATACTGTTGCAACCTCTTAGTAATAAAATAACAATGTAATGTCAATTTGGAGCCATTTCTGCAAAGTTTGGGTACGTTACTATTGTCTGGGTGAGTTACCTTTGCACCTTTTGAAGGGATTGGGTCTTTAAATGATGCATGGAAATCCTTAAATTTCCATATATATGTATGGATGTGTGCGTGTATAACTTTATAATCATTATTTTGTATCCTGCCTTTCTCCTCATTTATATATTTACGTTATTATATATTATTATTGCTATTACTTACATTATTGTTATTTACTAGCTTGGCCCAGGAAATTTGAAAAAAAGTCCCTTTTATTAATTGTACCAAATGCATAAGGTTCTGGGTGAACTACAACTCCCATCATGCCGGGTTAACCTCAAAAACTCCATCCTTAATTAAAGTTTGTTCTGTTGGGCAAGTTTGCTCTGGATGCATCATCAGTAGGGTTCAGTGTGCTCTATGGCTATAGGGTGAACTACAACTCCCATTATGGTGGGTCAGTCCCCTCAAAAGCCCTCCAGTAGGTTGAGTTATTATAATTGAAATAGTATATTTATTATTAATATTGCTTTATTATATTATATTATTATAGCATAACATTAGTATCACGTTATATCATATTATTATATTACTACTATATTATTATTATTTATTTATTAAATTCGACTTGCTATACCGCTCTCTCTGGAGCCCAGAGCGGTTTACAGAAAGTGAAGCAAACATAGAAGGTACATTAAAAATACAGTTAAAAATACATTAAAACGCATTAAAACAATTAACCCCCCCCCCCCAATAAACATGTGGCAGGCCAAAATTAAATAGTGGCATGCCAGGCATTTTAGTATTATAATCAAATTATGATTAAATAATTCACAGCACCCTATAATTATAATGGCATATTAAATCATTATTGACATTGTATAATGTTATATATTATATTATATTATTACTATTAAATTATGATTATATATATATATATGTACAATATGGTGTATTATTATGTATTATATTACAATTATAATAGCATATTTATCATTAATATATTAATAATATATGCAATGATAATTCCATATTATTATAGCATTATATTCAATTATTGTTGACATTATAATATATTATTATGTATTATTATATCACATTATTATCTACTAGCTTGGGTACCCAACATTGCCCGGGTTATTTGAAAAAGTCAATTTTTAATTGTACAAATGCTTATGGTTGTGGGTGAACTACAACTCGGGCCTGGGCTGGGGCAAGTTGGGGCGGGCCGAGTGGATGCAGGTCATCAGTGACCTCTTATCCGGCCCTGTTGGACAGCACTGCTCTAGATGCATCATCGGTGGGGTTCAGTGTGCTCTCCGGCTGTAGGGTAAACTACAACTCCCATTATGGTGAGTCAGTCTCCTCAAACTCCTCCAGTAGGTTGAGCAAGTCATGGGGGTTCTGTGTGCCAAGTTTGGTCCAGGTCCATCATTGGTGTAGGTCACAGTTTCCCTGGTTGTGGGTGAACTATAATTCCCAGAAAGGAAGTTTGAGTCCCCAAAAACCCCTCCAGTACGGTAATCAGATTTTGGCATATCAGGTCTATGTGCCAAGTTTGGTCCAGATCCTCTCTGGATGTAGGTGAACTACAACTCCCCCAGTTCAAGGTGAATTTTCCCCAGAGACCTCCAGTATTTTTTTCCTGATCATGGGGGATCTGTGTGCCAAGTTAGGTCCAGTACCATCTTTGGTGGAGTTCAGAGTGTTCCTTGATTTCTGGTTAACTATAAATCCCAGTACACACAACTCCAAAACGTCCAGGCCAATTCCCCTCAAAACCCACCAGTATTAAAATCTGGATATATTGGGTATGTATGCCAAGTTTGGTCCAGACCCATCATTGTTTGGGTTCATAGTGCGCTATGGATGTAGGTGAACTACAACTCCTATAAATCCCTCCAATAAAAACCTCCAGTATTTTTGTTGGTCATTGTAGTTCTGTGTCAAGTGAGTTCCAAGTCCATCATTGGTGGCGTTCAGAGTGCTCTTTGGTTACAGGTGAACTATGCATCCCAAGACCCACAACTCCTATAAATCATGATGAATTCTCCCCTGACCTCTCTAGTATGGGTTGCTGCGGGATTTCCTGGCTGTATGGCCATGTTCCAGAAGCATGATCTGCTAATGTTTCACCCACGTCTATGGCAGGTTTTGAGGTCTGTGGGAATCTGGGCAAGTGAGGTGTGTGTATATATGTACACACACCTCTCCAGGGTGGGAGAAATAACTCTTTTCTGCTGGAGGCAAGTTTGAATGCTTCAATTGACCGCCTCGATTGGCATTTAATGGCTTTGCAACTACAAAGTCTGACTGATCGCTGCCTGGGGAAAATCTTTATTTATTTTTATCCCTCCTATCTCCCCATAGCGACTCAAGGCGTCCTTCAACGACAATCTAAAAACATATACAGATATTTGTATGCAGCGTGAAGTCACCTATTGACGTATTATTTATTTATTTATTATTAAAGTATTAAAAATATATTTAAAATAGGCAAAGAGGCTATTTTAAAAGCTGCCAATGGGTATTTATTATTATTTGGCTATTTATTATTATTGCCTGAAAAATAGAAATATAGTATATGAGTGTGTCTCTCTCGCGCGCTCTTTCTCTCTTGTGCGTGCCTTTGGAGCGAGTTTGCACCCACTGTGCTCTCCCCAAGCCTCCTGACTCCTGAGGAGACCTTCAGAGCACAGCGGAGCTTTCCAGCCGGTGGGAATGGGAACCTTGGAGGTGGCAGGAGGTTGGATTAAAGGGGGCGTAATTCCAAACTGTGGCCTATGGCGCAAAAAAGTGTTAATCTGGGCCTCTGTGTGCCAAGTTTGTAGAGGCTGGCCGATCCAAAACCACAGTGGGAGCCATTCCTGATGGCCTAAGGGCCTTTCCTTTTCCCTCTCTGCCTCCTAAGAGTGTTGGAATGTTGGTGGTGGCTGGCCAATCATGAGTCCATATGCAAAATCTCCCTCAGTGGCAACCAATCCCCTCTCTGCCTACTTGGAGTGGTGGAATGTTGGTGGCTGGCCAATCAGAGGCGTCCCACAGTGGCAACCAATCGAAACGCTGCCACATTTTCCTCCTTCCGCATCTCCGCAAACACTGACTTTTATTATATACATAGATGGATATGTGTGTATGTGTGTGTGTATATATATGTGTGTGGGGGTGTGTGTACTGTAATATATATTTTAAATATATATTTAAAATATATCAAATGTGGTTCGTGTCCCGATTTAGGAAGGAAGTTGCTCAACTTGCTTTATGAAGAAGAGAGAAGTCCAATCTATTTGCGCGGCCTCTCCATCCGTCCTGTTTCTCGTTCCTGGAAGAGAGAGAAGCGCCGGCAGTTTGGGGTTATGAATGCGCGGCTTCCAACCCCCTTTCCCTTTTTATTGCCAGATTATATCATCTGCCGCGTTCTTCTCCGAGCCTCTTAAGGAAGAAGCGGGTTTCGCCAGAAGCAAGCAAGAGAGGAGGATGGAGAATGAAGCCTTCGCCTCGTTCCTCTTCTTCGGGACTCTTTTGGTCCTCAAAATGTATGCCGTGGCTGTCATCACCGGGCAGGTGCGCCTCCGGAAAAAGGTAAACCATTGGAGAAATGAAGCTGGCCTTTTAAGTATCCTTTTTAGGGAAAGAAAGTTACATTGAGCCCAACCGGAACAACTTTTGAATAATGTTTTTTTAAAATTATAAACAACTGGGTGGCCATCTGCCAGGAGGGATTGAATGGTGTCTTAATAAGATAAATAGGGTTGGACTGGATGGCCTTTGGGGACCCCTTCCAACACCAAACCCAACCAGGCAGCTTTTGAAAGCGAAATAACTAGATGGCCATCTGCCAGAAGGGATTGAATGGTGTCTTAATAAGAGAAATAGGGTTGGACTGGATGGCCTTTGGAGACCCCTTCCAACACCAAACCCAACCAGGCAGCTTTTGAAAGCGGAATAACTAGATGTCCATCTGTTGGGAGGGTTCGGATGGTGTCTTTCTTTGCTGCAGAAGTAGGGTTAGGCTGGATAACCCTTGGGGTCCCTTCCCTTTCGAAACTATCTGTACCTACAATCCTTTATTTTTCAAAGCCTTGCAAATGGCCTAAAGAGCGTAATTTTCTACACTTTGGACAGGTCCAGTGTTGGAAAAGGAGGAAAAATACTATCCAATAGCTCAGGAAATGACTAGAAACTCATTCAATCTAGGACATTTTGACATTGCTATGACAGGTAGTTCCTTCGGCATAAGAGCATTCCTGAGGCGAAACCACATCCTTGATGTGAGGAGCGATTAGGTGTTTCTGTAGACAAGAAAAGACAAGATTTATAGCCTCCAGGAGGAAATGTTTTCCTATTGCTTTTCCTCTTGGTTCTGAGAGCGAGTGACTCTCCAAGCGGAGCGGGGAGTCGAGCCCTGGTCTCAATACACCGCCTTATTGGGGAAAGGGACCCCCAAAAGGGCATCTAGACCAACCCTTGGGCTGGAAAGCAATTGGAAAGGGATCCCAAGGGTCATTTCATCCAACCTTTGGGCTGCAGAGCAATTGGAGAGCGACGCCAAAGGTCATCTAGACCAGTGTTTCCCAACCTTTTTTGAGCCGCGGCACACTTTTAACATTAAAAAAAATCCAAGGGCACACCACCAACCAAAATGACAAAAATGACACTCTAACACAGTAAAGAACAGCTGGGGGATGGTGGCCTGGTGGGAGCAGCTGCTGGGAGTGTCAAAGCCGGGAGGAGCCAGGCCACACCATGCCCTCCCCCTGACTTCGGCTCTCCCAGAGCTTCTCCAGCCTTGAGGGGGCAGTGCCAAGCCAGCGGTGGCAGAGCCAGCACAATGCTGGCTTGGCACTGCCCCCTCAAGGCTGGAGAAGCTCTGGGAGAGCAAAAACCGGGGGAGGGGGCAGAGCCAGGCCGCGCCATGCCCCGCCCCCTCCCCCGGCTTCAGCTTGCTGAAGCTGCACGGAGGAGCAGGAGCATGAGCAGTAGACGGGCTTCAGTGGGCGGGGGCTCTCGCGCAGCGGAGTAATGGCGGATTGGAGGCTGGCTGGGGGGAAACGGCCGAAGGAGGCGGCGCCCGGCCCCTTCTTCTTTTTCTTCGCCCGCCGCCCGGCCTTCTTTCTCCCCCAAGCAGCAGGAGTTCAGCAGCAGGAGGGGGGAAGGAAGGGGAGCAGAGAGCTTTTCTCGCAGCACAGCAGGAGGTCTGTCACGGCACACTACTGTGCCGCGTCACAGCGGTTGGGAAACACTGATCTAGATGAACTTCTGTGCTTAATAACATGAATATTTAACTCTATATTAGGATTTATATCTTTGAATTTTAAATTGAATGGAATTGATTGTTTAGTAAGGCACTTTTAGTTTTATTTAGAGAGAGAAAAAGCTAGATATAAATAATAATAATTGGAAAGGGATCTCAAAGGTCATCTACACCAACCCTTGTGCTGGAAAATAATTGGAAGGGGATCTGAAAGGTCTAGATGACCTTTCAGATCATCCCCAGCACCAACCGCTGCTCTGAGATCAGAGTGAACAAAGGGGCTAGGAAGACAGTTCCATCTTGCCTCCTGCACTATGCTTATAATATAATATATATTGTATATACAGTACATATATTGATAATATTATAATGTAATACAATATACTACTACTAATAATATAATATAATTATATATTTTATATTACATGTAATATTACTAATATTACAGTATAATGTTATAGTACAATGTAATATATAACATTAATATTGTGCTATGGCAATAACATAATATATTGTATTTACATTTTACTTGTAAGCTGCTCTGAGCCCCCTTCGGGGTGAGAAGGGCGGCATAGAAATGCCGTAAGTAAATAAATAAATAGACTAACCCTTGTGCAGGAAAGCTACTGGAGAGGGATCCTAAAGGTCATTTAGACCAACCCTTGGGCTGGAAAGCAATTGAAGGGGGATCCCAAAGTTCATGCAGATCAACTCTTGCGATGCAAAGCAATTGGAAAAGGATTCCAAAGATCATCTAGTCCAGTGGTTCCCAAACCTTTTTGGCCTACCACCCCCTTTCCAGAATTTTTTTTACTCACCTCCTCCCTAGAAATTATTATTTTTAAATTTAATAGCAATTAAACAGAAAGATATATGTATTAATGCCGTGGTTCTCAACCTTTCTAATGCCGTGAGCCCTAAATAAGGTTCCTCATGTTGTGGTGACCCCCATCCATATTTTCGTTGCTACTTCATACATAATTTTGCTACTCTTATGAATTCTAATGCAAATATCTAATACAAATTGAACATAATTAAAGTGTAGTGATTAATCACAAAACAATATGTTTGGGGGAGTATTTATTTATTATTTATTTATTTCCTCAAACTTCCTATACCGCCACTCCCCGAAGGCTCGGAGCGGTTTACAGTTTGACATAGAATACATAGTGCACGAACAAAACAATACAACACAAGAGGGAGGTACTACATCTAAGGCAGGGGAGGGGAGACCAGGGCTCATGACCACATGGGTCAATGAGCTATCCAAAGGTCTAGCCAGCAGTGGCTCAACCATCGAACGAGGGGAGCCTAGGAGGGTCCCACAGGTCCAGCAGTGTCCTTAGAGTCCCCAGATCCGTTGGGGGACGGTCACCACAAGCCTGTATGGACAACGGGTGATGGGATTTGCAGTACTTTCAATCGATTCAGCTCTGACTTCCACAGACCACTGGGACCCCCACAGAACTGGGCCAAACTTGGCACACAGAACCCACATGACCAACAGAAAATACTGGAGGGGTTTGGGAGGAATTGGCAGTGATTTAGGGGAGATGTAGTTCACCTACATCCGGAGAGAACTGAGAACCCAAACAACTATGGATCTGGACCAAACTTGGCACAGCTATTCATTATGCCTAAATTTGAACACCGGTGGAGTTTAGGGAAAATAGATCTTAACATTTGGATCTTGACATCTTTGCACTACAGCCTTTGCACTGCACTGCGTGTGGGGGTCAAAGCGAAGGAGGTGGGGCCAAAGAAGGGGGCCGCGTGACCCCTTCTAAATGGCCAATTGTTCACCGCCCCCCAAATTCCCCTGAGCCTCCCACCGCCCCCTTGGATCGCCTCACCGCCCACCAGGGGGTGGTACCGCCCACTTTGAGAATCAGTAATCTAGTCCATTCCTGAGCTGGAAAGCAATTGAAGAGGGATCCGAGAGATCATCTAGATCAGTGGTTCCCAAAGTGGGCGGTACCGCCCCCTGGTGGGCGATGGGGCGATGGGGCGATCCAAGGGGGCGCTGGGAGACTCAAGAGAATTTGGGGGGCGCTGAACCCCTGTAAGGGGGCGGTGGCGTGAGCCAGGCTTGCCACTTGTAGGGTTGCGTGCTTGCGAGGACATCCCCATTGGAAGAAAGAATGCTGGGAAGCATTTGGAAAGGGACCCCAAAGGTCCACCAATTGTGCTGGAAGGCAGAGAGGTGAGATTTCGAACCCAGTGTTTGGATTACGTCTTGCCTTGCGATCATTTTTCCTTTTACTTCCCAGGCTTTTGCCAATCCTGAGGACGCCTTGCGACACGGAGGGCTGCAGTATCACAGAGAAGACCCCGATGTGGAACGCTGCCTGAGGTCAGTCATTTTCCTTGCATTGGTGACAGAAGTGAAGACCTGCCAGAGCAGCATTGTTATTCTTTGTATTCCTGTGAAATTAAGACTTGCATTTGGAATTTTTCTTGGGATGTTGTCAAGCTAGGGATGTAGAATCAATGGATGTGGAAGTATATATCCAATATATTCAAACATATATATATATATACACACATACACACACATGCACACACACGTACACACATGTACACATACATATAGACTTTTTGTCTGGAGGTGACCACTTGGAAGATTATTCCTCTAATGCAGGGGTGGGCAACCTATGGTCCATGGGCCGGATGCAGCCCGGCAGCCGATTCTGTCCGGCCCAGGGAGAAGGGCGTCGGGGGCGAGGCCAGGAAGAATGGTTGCCGCTGCCGCCATCCCATCGCTGGCTCTGTAGGGCCTGTGTCGGCAGACAGGCCGGAGGAGCGGCGGCTTTGGAGTGCCTGCAATCCTTTGAGGCGTTCCGGGCCTGCAGCGGGAGCACTCGGCGACCTGGGGGGGCTGATCGCCCTGGCAACCCGGAAGACTTGATCGTCTTCCGGGTCGCCAGGTTGAATAAGCCGCCTCAGATTGCCGACTGCTCCCCCTGCAGGCCTGGGGATGGCAGGCACTCCATAGCAGGGCAATCAGCTGGGGAACGGCTGGGGACGAGAGCGGGCGGAGGCCTGCAGCTTCCGATTGCCTGCTGCTCTGCTCTCCTTTGCTGCTGCGGGGGCTGGATCCACTTTGCCATCCTCTGGGCTGGGTCCATTGGGCCATTCCATCTTGGGATCCTTCCTCTCTTCAGGATGTCAGCATTCATCTTGGTTCGCACCTTGTCTTCTTGAATTTAATTAAATTATATTTTAGTGGTTTTTATTATTATTTTATAATAATTTAATAATAATAATATAATAAATAATATAATGTTATATTATATTAAAATTTCAATATATTATAATGTCTATATATACTATAATACAATAATTATGATATTAATACTAATAATATATGAATATTTCTTGATATATTAATATGTTAATATTAATAATGTGTAATATATAGTAAATATAGTAAAAAAATAAATTATGTAGATTAGAATGTAGTTCAGCCTTTAGGTGCGGCCCTCCATAATATTTTTTGGCTCTCGTGTGGCCCCTTGGAAAAAAATAATTGCCCACCCCTGCTCTAATAGCTAAGTGTCAGGATTTTGTCTTGGTTCGAATAGGAGTTGATTCTTGACTCAAGTAAGTGACGGCAGAGGGGAAAATTAGCTATTTCCTTGATTGTGCAACTGTTAAAAAGTTCCTGAAATCGAGAAGTTCAAAGCAGTGACCCTTTTCTGAGAAAGGCATTTCCAACAAAAGGGGGAAATAATAGCTCAGGAAATGACTAGAAACTCATTCAACAATTGGCATGGGGTTTCTCGCTCGCTGCCAAGTCTGCACTGCAGAGTTACCGCACTTTAGGATTCCACGGCAGATCAAGTGGCGTCCAACCGCATTAATTCTGCAGTGTAGATGCACTTGAAATGAGGCAGAATTTTTCTATTAGAACTTTAAACCTGATCCAGAATGACAAGGTTCTCTGGAATGCCTCTTCCAAATGCCTTTCTCACGCAGCCTGCATTCCTTTTGATCTTATGATGACCTGCTGTGCTTCTTGCAAATCCTTCCTTTCCAGAAAGGAACCGTAAATCATTGATACCACTCCCAGTTTGGCAAGCGATAACCCCAGTTGGTCCTTATTTCTCCTTGGTGCAAATTATGTTTACAGTGCAATTGTGCATCCCGTTCGCTTATCCAAGCCAATGTGCCCACTCCAGTTTTTTAAAATTATTATTATTACTACTATTGTTTCTATTATTATTTTATTACCTGCCTCCCCTTGTGATTTGAGTTATCCCAATTTGGCAGAGATAATTCTCCAATTAGTTATCCCAGTATGATATGAATGGTCCTCCATTTATCCCAGTGTGATGGGAACGGCCCTCCAGTTATCCCAGTGTGGTGGGAACGGCCCTCCAGTTATCCCAGTATGATATGAACGACCTTCCAGTTATCTCCGTGTGGTGGGAACGGCCTTCCAGTTATCCCAGTATGTTATGAATAGCCCTCCAGTTATCCCAGCGTGGTGGGAATGGCCCTCCAGTTATCCCAGTATGATATGAATGGTCCTCCATTTATCCCAGTGTGATGGGAACAACCCTCCAGTTATCCCAGTGTGGTGGGAACGGCCCTCCAGTTATCCCAGTGTGATATGAATGGCCCTCCAGTTATCCCAGTGTGATATGAATGGCCCTCCAGTTATCCCAGTGTGGTGGGAATGGCCCTCCAGTTATCCCAGCATATGAACGGCCTGCCAGTTATCCCAGTGTGGTGGGAACGGCCCTCCAGTTATCCCAGTATGATGTGAATGGCCCTCCAGTCATCCCAGTGTGTTGAGAATGGCCCTCCAGTTACCCCAGTATGATATGAATGGCCCTCCAGTTAACCCAGTGTTATATGAATGGCCTTCCAGCTATCCCAGTGTGATATGAATGGACGTCAAGCTATCCCAGTATGGCAGGGCAATCCTTCAGTTAGTTACCTCACTAAGTCAGGGATAATCTTCCAGTTATCCCAGTTTGACAGGGACAACTCACCAGTTGGTTATCCCAGTTTGGTATGAATGGCCATCCAGTTATTCCAGTTCAATGCAGATGGTCTTCCAATTAGTTATCCCAGTTTGATAGGGACAATTCTGAGGTTGGCAGTTAGCTATCCCAGTTTGATAGTTGTGATCCTCCCAGTTTGGCCAGGACAACTCTCCAGTGAGTCATCCCAGTTTGATAGGGACAATCCTCCAGTCATAACCCAGTTCCTCCTCTGCCTTCCCACTTATCCGGCTGCTTTGAGAACGTCCTGGTTCCTCCCCCTCCCCCTTTGTACTTGGTTCATGTCAATGGCTGCAAATGGAAGTTAAAAGTGTGAGAATGCTTCCCAGTTGGCTCTGGCAAAGGCAAACCCCTGCAGCCTCCTTCCTGGTGACCTTTGAACAGTGTGTGACCCTGTTTTCACCTCTGAACCCTTAAGCGGCCTGAAAGTGTCCGGTGACGATTCCCAGGGAAATGCAACCTTTTCCCTTCCCGCTTTTCAAAACAAATACTGCTTTCCCCCTTCTCAGATCTGGTTTGCATTGAGGCCAGGAAGTGGTTTGGGGGTTTTGCGGGCCGCCCCTGTTTACGCAAGCTCCCATTAACGGCTCTGGGACACGGCCAAGGTGTCCGCTTGGACATAAACAGGGAGGGAAGTGTGCACGTCACCGTGGCAACGATTGTTTGTGTCCATCCATGCGCATGCTTTTGGCATTAATGGCATGTTTGGGGCCAGCTGGGTCTTGCATGCTGCTCTCTCGCCTTTCCGACCTATTTTTCAGGGGGGATTTGGTGCACTATTTCGCTATATCGACACATTGAAACCTATGCAAGAAGAACTCCTTTCCCCACATATCTTAGAAATGTTTGCTTGGTTCGCTCTTCCATCTCAAACGCAATTGCTATCACGCTTTCTGTTTTGCATCTCTTCACCTCCTTATACATTTCACATAACCATCTCTCTTCAATATTTTTTTAACTCCCTTCTTTCACTTCCATGGTCTTGCGTTGTTTGTTGCGTTCATTCCGTTGTTGTAATCTCTAACAGCATTGTGATCTATTGTATTGCAATCTATAATGTCATTGGATCAATAATAATAATAAAAACTATTATTATCAAATAATAAACAATGAAGTTATCGCAATCAAAGATGTCATTGGATCAATAATAATAAATGATTATCAAATAATAAACAATGATGTCATCACAATCAATGACGTCATCGCGATCAATAATAATAAATTGTTATTATCAAATAATAAACAATAAACAATGAAATTATCGCAATCAAAGATGTCATTGGAGCAATAATAATAAACTATTATTATCAAATATAAACAATGACATCATCGCGATCAATAATAATGTGCTATTACCAAAAAAGCCAATAATAAACAGTAAACAATGACATCATCACAATCAATGACATCTTGCAAACAATGTCGCCATTGCAATCTACCACTTATCTGTTCCATTTGTTGTGATCTGTTACATTACTGCAATCTACTCCATTACTGCAATCTGTTACATCACTGCAATGTTATTACATCATTACAATTGATGTAGCTATTTCAATCTATAGCATCATTGTGATATATTGTGTTGTTGCGATCTCTTCCATTGTTTCTATAGAGCGCAGCCAATGCAATCGATTGCTATGACATAATAATGGAGCACATCACTGTGGTCTGTTCCGTTGTTGCAGTTTGGTACACCATTGCAATCTATCCCATTGTTGCGATGTCTTACGCCATTGCGATCTATTGTATCACTGCGACCTATTCTGCATTGCAACCTATTCCATTGTTGTGATCAATTACATCATCGGAGCGCATCATATTGGTCTATTCCATTGCGATCTATGGCATCATTGCAGTCTGTTGTGCCGTTGTGATCCATTGTAATTGCAGTGTTGCTCCATTATGATATATTGCGTTGTTGCCATCTCTTCTGTTGTTCCAATAGATCGCAATGACTCAATAGATCACAGTGACCCAATACGTTGCTATGGCGTAATGGAGCACATTATGCTGTCCTATTGCATCGTTGCAATCTGTTATGTCATCGAGAACTATTACATCATTGTCACCTATTATGTGTCTGTAACCTATGGCGTCATTCTGACCTATTCTGTTTCAATCTAAAACATCATTGTGATACATTGCGTTGTTGCAGTCTCCTCCATTCTTTCAATAGGTCGCAATGAAGCAATAAATAAATATAATAATATTACAATATTGCAATATATTATAAACATAATAATAATATAACATAGCAATCCATTATGCCATTGCGATGTCATCCGTCATTGCGATGTATTATAAACATAATATTGCAATATTGTAATCCATTATGCCATTACGATGTCTTGCATCATTGCGATCTATTATAAACATAATATTACAACTTTGCAATCCATTATGCCATTGAGATGTATTCCATCATTGCGATCTATAATAATAGTAATAATAATGGATAGCAATGTTATATTATTTTGTCCTTGCGAAATATTCCGTCCTTGTGACCTGTTGCGTTGTCCTGGAATGACCCTTTGTGTTCTCTCCCCGCACATGTACGCCTCCAGGGCCCACCGCAATGACTTGGAGAACATCCCACCCTTCCTCTTCCTGGGGGCCGCCTACTCCTTCCTGGGCCCTGACCTGGCCGTGGCCCGCCTCCACTTCCTGGCCTTCTTCCTGGGGCGCCTGGTACACACCGCGGCCTACCTGCTCCGCCTGCGGGCCCCCCTCCGCTCCGTGGCCTACGTGGCCGCCCAGGTCTCCTGCCTCTCCATGGCCCTCCAGATCCTCCTCACCGGATTCCGTCGCGGGCCATGAGAGGGGGGACCCTCGCCCACCCCTGGACTTTGCACAGCCTTCTTCTTTGGCACCATCCTATATATACACCCCACACCGCCATGGGATTGCGTGGGAGGCCCCAAGGACAATTGCATCCCTCCTCAATAAAACCAAAACGCCTTGTGGATGGGGACACGCTCCGGGTGTAGATTCAGGGTCTTTGTGGCTTGACGTCAATGAGTGGGGAAGAGCCCATCTCTTTCTTCTCTGTCTATTCCATCTGTTTTCTATCTCATGTGTCTATCCTTTTATCTACATCTATTATATCTATCAGTCTCTCGGTCTATTTATCCATCCATTCTGTCTCTTCTCTATCTCTTGGCTATTCTATCTATCTATCTATTCATCCATCTCTCTTTTCTATCTCATTTATCTTTTTCTATACCATCTCTGTCTATCCACCTATCCATTTATTTATTATTTATTTACGACATTTATATGCCACCCTTCTCACCCCGAAGGGGACTCAGAGCGGCTTACAAGTAAAATGTAAATACATTATATTATATTATTGCCATAGCACAATATTAATATTATATATTACATTGTACTATAACATTATATTGCAATATTATTAGTAATATTACATGTAATATAAAATATATAATTATATCATATTATTAGTAGTGGTATTACATTGTATTACATTATAATATCATCAATATTATATGTATATACATTATATTATATACACAGTGCAGGAGGCAAGATGGAAGTGCCTTCCTGGCCCCTCTCTTCACCCTGATCTCAGAGCAGCGGTTGGTGCTGGAGCTGATTAGCATTGAATAGCCTTTCAGCTTCAAGGTCTGGCTGCTTCCTGTCTGGGGGAATCCTTTGTTGGGAGGTATTTTCCGAACATTCCAGATATATAAACCCGACTTGCTTTGTTTCTAACAGACCTCACAACCTCTTTTGGCTTCAAGGTCTGGCTGCTTCCTGCCCGGGGGAATCCTTTGTTGGGAGGTATTTTCCAAACATTCCAGATAAACCTGACTTGCCTTGTTTCCAAAAGACCTCACAATCTCTTTCAAGGTCTGGCTGCTTCCTGCCCCCCGGGGGGGGGGGATCCTTTGTTGGGAGGTATTTTCCGAACATTCCAGATATATAAACTCACATTATTTATTTATTTACAGTATATTTCATCCATTTATCTATCTATCCACCTATCCATACATACATCTATTTATCTCTTTTCTATATTTTTTCTCACCTGTTTATCCCTTTTTCCAGTTTGGCCAGTTTTCATACAAAATTGGACAAACTTTTCAGTGTGTTTTCAATGGTGCGCCACTGCCCCTAGTGGTAACCCATGGTAAGGCAGGAGAGGCATTCTCTGTAGGCAAACTTTTCGATGGTGCACCACTGCCCCTAGTGGTAACCCAGGGTAAGGCAGGAGACGCATTCTCTGTAGGCAAACTTTTCAATGGTGCACTACTGCCACCTCGTGGTAATCCATGGTAAGGCAGGAGAGGCATTCTCTGTAGGCAAACTTTTCGATGGTGCACCACTACAACCTTGTGGTAATCCATGGTAAGGCGGCTTCCAGTCCAATTTCTATTGAGATCCTCCCAGAATCACTCTATACAAACAGACACCAAACAAACTGTTTTTCAAAACCAAAACAAAATATGTATTTTGGGGAGAAAATACATTCAGAGGTATGCCTTCTCGGAGGGGGAAAGGGGAAGGAAGCACACGTTTCGAAACATGTCTTTAAATACAAGTGTAATGTGGGCTTAAAAGAGACAAAACATCAGCTTGACTGAATGCAGAACGAAATGGCGAGGCTGCATCTACACTGTGGAGTTAACACAGTTTGAAATCCTAGTTTGAGAGCTCACGGGAGGCAGCAAAAGGAGGCTTCGTGGCCTTAGGAAGCTGCAATGCTGGTTGCATTGAGCCATAAAGCTAAAGTGGTATGAAACTGCATTAATTCCGCAGCGTAGATGCAACCTGAGTGAGCAGGAAGGACAGTCCGCTTCCTCTGAACTTTTCCCCCTTCGAACCGATCCCAAAAAAATAGGAAATATTCTCTTTTTTCCGATTTTTGTGATGTGGGCGTGCAAGGCACAACTGGGCGGAATGCTTTGAGAGTTTGTGCAAAAACCAGTGGTTTTGAGGACCCTAGAGATATTCCCCCATCTCAATTAATGCTTTGAGAGCAGGCATGGGCAAGTTTGGACTCTCCAGGTGGTTTGGACTACAACTCCCACCATTTCTAACAGACTCAGGCCCCTTCCTAAGTGGCTGAGGGAGAAAAGGAAGGGCCTGAGCCCGTTAGGAATGGTGGGAGTTGTAGTCCAAACCACCTGAAGGGCCCAAGTTTGTCCATGCCTGCTCTAGACCTTTCGGGGGATATTGGTATCACCTTCTAAAGTGATCCTATAATACTATTTTTGTGGGGTTGGACTAGATGACCTTTTGGGACTCCTTCCGACTCTATGCTCCAATACAGCACATCATTCCGGCCCTTGGGAAGTTCGTCGTTATCACATATTTCCCCCCAAATCAGGCAGAGATCCAGTTCGCATTTATGGGGCAATCAAAATGCAATCCCTATTGTTTTGGCTCTGAAGACAACCCTTGGGTGGAGGCATGCCTGCAGCTGGGAAAAGCTTGTTGCGGCTGCTGCAGACCTATTGTGCATCGATCCTGTTCACGTTTGACCATTCTTGCAGTCCTTGGGCTTTCCCTTGCTGGAATTTCCAAATCCGTTCCCCGACGTCGTTCCATTGGGATCCAAGCCCCCATCCCCTCCGTCTTCCAAAGCTCCATTGTCTTTTCAAAAAGAGATTTCTAGTTCAAAGTACAGAGGGTTTGGTGGGGAAGTCTTTCCAGGGCCCCGAAGAAACGAATCGGAGGAGTTTTGTGCAGTAGTGCCATTTTGCAACACAATGCATCACAGCACAATGGCATCAGAGCGGTGGGCTATGTCGCAATGTCAGAGCAGCGCATCATAACACAATAACCCAGTGATGCACCATAGTGCAATAGCAGTGTAATGTGCCATGTTGCAGTGACTGAGTGATGAGCCATGGCAGCGTGATGACCATGTTGCAATGATTGGGTGATGCACACTAATACAATAACACAGGGCTTCACCATGTTGCAATGACTGGGGAATGCACTCCTGTGCAATAAGCAAGGGAGGCACGATGTTGCAATGACAGTGATGCAATGTGTGAAATAACAGAGGGTTTCACCATGTTGCAATGACTGGGGAATGCACTCTGTGCAATAACCAAGAGAGGCACGATGTTGCAATGACTGATGCAATGACTGATGCAATGTGTGCAATAACACACAGCTGCACTATACTGCAATAACAGGGATGCACTCTGTGCAATAACTGAGGGATGCACTCTTGAGCAATAACCAAGGGAGGCAGGATGTTGCAATGACTAAGTGATGCAGTGTTGTTCAATAACACAGGGTTTCTCCATGTTGCAATGACTGGGGAATGCACTCCTGTGAAATAATCAAGAGAGGCACGATGTTGCAATGACTGATGCAATGTGTGCAATAACACACGGCTGCACTATTCTGCAATAACAGGGATGCACTCTGGTGCAATAACTGAGGGATGCACTCTTGAGTAATAACGAAGGGAGGCAGGATGTTGCAATGACTGACTTATGCAATGTTGTGCAATACAGGGTTTCTCCATGTTGCAATAACTGGGGAATGCACTCCTGTCCAATAACCAAGGGAGACACCATGTTGCAATGACTGAGTGATTCAATGCTGTGAAATAACACAGGGCTGCGCCATGTTGCAATGATTGAGTATTTCACCATAGTGAAATAACCAAGAGGCACCATATTATTATGATTGAGTGCAATAACAGTGCTGCATAGTGTTGCACTGATTGAGTATTTCAGTATAGTGCAATAACATAGGGCTGCACCATAATGCAATGACTGATGCACTGTAGTGAAATATGGATGTAGCAATTCTGAAGTCATGCACTGCAGTGAAACAACCGAGAGAGGCACCAAGTAGCAATGATTGAGTGACACATGTCAAAATGGCAGACTGATGTACCATCGGAGTGATGTGCTATGTTGGTGGCAAAGTGATGGAGCAATGGCAGAATTACAATCCGATGCAATGATGAAGCGATGCACCATACCAATATGGCGGAGTGATGCACCAAGGCACAATGACTGCGTGAGGCGCCATCATGCAACAGCAGCATGCTGCGGTGTTGTGCAATGCACCAATATGTTCCTAGACTTGCACCCAGTGCGCCATTTGGCCAGTCTGCAGCTGCCCATCTTCGCAAGGCATGTTTCTGGGGTTTGATCGCATTTCTGTGCCATCATCGTGGATGGGAAATCCCATAAAGAAGAGTCTGCTGCGCGATCACAATCCTGGGATTCGTGGATTGGTGTGGCGCTTGGAATTCAGCCCTGGCCAAGACTGCTGGGAGTTGTAGTCTAAAATGTCCAGAGGATGAAAATGGGAGGACTCCTGCTCCCTAGTTCCAAAGTAGGGCCGGAAAAAAGTTGCAAATATCCCCAAATGGGTTGGTAGAGGTGTTTCTCGAAAAGGGGTGCCAAATCTGTGGTTTCACTAGGTCCGTCGGAGGTCTTTTTGGGGGGGTGGGGGGCATTGGGTTGGTGATCCAGGGCATCCCCACTCTCTCAGTTCACGGTGGGCACCTGGTTCTGATGGAGGCTGAACTCTTTGGCTTTGAGGCGAAGGCTAGCGATGCTGTTGGCCATGTTGACTCCTTGGGCCGGAGGGGCGGCCGGGGCACTGGAGCTGTAGGAGGGCACCGTGTTGCTGTGAGAGCGAGAAAGACAGAAGGGAAGGAAGAGCGGGTGAGCTGACAGGACTCCACTGCACAGCCGTGCAAATGGGATGTCGGGGTGCACGAGCCTTCCCACTCCAGAAATAAAGCCTCCCTAGCTTTAGAGGAAATGTATTGGCCACCCCAAAGGAAGAGGAGGAGGAAGAAGAAGAGGAAGAGAAAAAGGAGGATGAGGAGGAAGGGGAGGGAGGAAGAAGGAAGGGGAGGAGGAGGAGGAGGAGGAAAAAGTAGGATGCAGAGGAAGGGGAGGAGGAGAAAGAAGAAGCAGAAGAGGAAGGAAGGAAGAAGAACCGAAGGTAGGGGGTGAAGCGGAAGAGGAAGGGGAGGATGAGGATGAGGAAAAGAAGGAAGGGGAGAAGGGAAGGAGCAGAAGAGGAATGGGAGAAACAGGAAGAAATGGAACAGGAAGGTGAGGAAGAAGCGGAAGGGAGAAAGAGGAAGCAGAACAGGAAGAAGCATAAAAGGAAGAAGCAGAAGAGGAAGGGGAGGAAGAAGGAAGGGGGGAGGAGGAAGAAGCAGAAGAGGAAAGAAGACGAACCGGAGGAAGGCAACGAAGAGGAAGGGGGAGGAGGAAAAGAAGGAAGGGGAGAAGGGAAGGAGCAGAAGAGGAATGGGAGAAAAAGAAGTGGAATAGGAAGGTGAGGAAGACACAGAACAGGATGGTGAGGAAGAGGAAGAAGCGGAAGGGGAAGAGGAAGAAGAGGAAGGGGGAAAGAGGAAGCAGAAGAGGAAGAGCGAAAGAGGAAAGAAGCAGTAGAGGAAGAGGAAGAAGCAGAAGAGGAAGAGCGAAAGAGGAAGCAGAACAGGAAGAAGCAGTAGAGGAAGGGGAGGAAGAGGAAGAAGCAGAAGGGGAAGAAGAGGAAGGGGAAAGAGGAAGCAGAACAAGAAGAAGCAGAAGAGGGAGAGGAGGAAGAGGAAGCAGAACAGGAAGAAGCAGTAGAGGAAGGGGAGGAAGAGGAAGAAGCAGAACAGGAAGAAGAGGAAGGGGAAAGAGGAAGCAGAACAAGAAGAAGCAGAAGAGGGAGGGGAGGAAGAGGAAGCAGAACAGGAAGAAGCAGAAGAGGAAGGGGAAGAAGAGGAAGGGGAAAGAGGAAGCAGAACAGGAAGAAGCATAAAAGGAAGCAGAAGAGGAAGAAGGGGAGGAAGAGGAAGAGGGAAAGAGGAAGCAGAACAGGAAGAAGCAGAAGAGGAAGAAATGGAAGAGGGAAGGGAAGGAAGAAGAGGAAGGGGAAGGGCATTCAGTCATTCAGAAGTGTGTGTATATATTGCAGGTTTGCGCCACTTTCACTGCCATGGCTCAATGCTATAAAATCCTAGGAGTTGTAGTTTTGGACGGCCTTGAGCTTCCTCTGCCCAAGGGGGCCGGAGGAAGAGGGCGCCAGGCCCTACCTGTATGGGGAGTTGGTGGACCAGGAAAGATAGTCGGGGCCGAGGGTGGTGGGCCGGGGGGCCATGGGCTGCTCTATGGCCGCGTCTTGGTTGTAGGACTTGAGGAGGGAGGCCGACCGGTTGGCTAGCATGGCCCGCTCGTTGCGCCGGAACTTGGCCCTTCGGTTCTGGAACCAAACCTGGGAGGGGGAGAGAGAGAAGGAAACTATACATGAAGGTGCCGACTTCTGCAATTATAAAAACCATGACAATAATACTATACTGCCAGCTCACTTCCGCGTATAAAAAAGGATGCAATGCCAATACTTAAGACAGCAGGAGGATCCCATCAGGCCTGATAATAATGCCATTGCTCAAACATCAGGAAGGGAAAGCTGCTGTGTTTTTCAATGGCTTTAAGCCACTTGAGTTATGATTAAGGAAGGACACAAGTTGTATTCAAGGTAATGGCATTATGGTCCCATAACACCAAAATACCTCTAGTGCGCCTTTTTGGGGAAAAAGGAAAATAACACTGCATTTTCAATAGTTTTCTTTAAACCGGTCGATTTACAAACCCCAAAGGCCGTATCGTGCTATTGCGCTTTTTCAGAAAAACTGGGGTTTCAGTAATGTTAAGCCATCTAAGTTACGATGCCGCAAAGCCGAATTGCGCTATTGCACATTTGGTTTTTAATTGTGATATTGCGTAATTGTTTTCAGGAAAGGAGAAAATGTGCAATTTTTAATAGTGCTCTCATGCCATTTTTTGAAAGGTTATCAGTGCGTTTTTAATCCCATAAAGCTGAAGGGTGCTGTTGTGAAATAGTGCAATTGCGAAGTTTTCGGGAGAGGATAAAAATGGGCAATTTTAAAGAGTGCTCTCCTGCTACTTTTTGAAAGCTTGGGTTATCAGTGGGATTTTAATCCCGTAAAGCTGAAGTGTGCAATTGTGAAATAGTGCAATTGCACAGTTTTTGGGAGAGGATGAAAATGTGTAATTTTTAATAGTGTCCTCATTTTATTTTTTGAAAGTTTGGGTTATCAGTGGGTTTTTAATCCCATAAAGCCAAAGAGCGCTATTGTGGGGTTTTTAATCCCATAAAGTTGAAGGGTGCTGTTGTGAAATAGTGCAATTGCACAGTTTTTGGGAAAGGATGAAAATGTGTTATTTTTAATAGTGTCCTCATTTTATTTTTTGAAAGTTTGGGTTATCAGTGGGTTTTTAATCCCGTAAAGCCAAAGAGCGCTATTGCGGGGTTTTTAATCCCGTAAAACTAAAGGGTGTTGTTGTGCAATAGTGCAATTGCACAGTTTTTGGGAGAGGATGAGAATGTTTAATTTTTAATAGTGTCCTCATTTTATTTTTTTTAATATTTGGGTTATCAGTGGGTTTTGAATCCCGTAAAGCCAAAGAGCGCTATTGCGCGATTGCAAATTATTCAGGAGAAGAGAAAAATGTGAAATTTTTCGGGAGAGGAGGAAAATTTCACGAGGATTTTAAGCCTCCAAGAATCATAGAGTTGGAAGTGACCGCATGGGCCATCTAGTCCAACCCTTGCCATGCAGGAAAAGCACAATCAAAGTATTCCTGACTGGTTCATAAGAAGGAGGGCTATAGAATCCCAATCCTTTATAGTAGAAGGGGGTTGCGCAGTAAAAGGTGCATTAGAAATAGGGCTGTAGAAAAGCACCAGCCAATCCCTCCCAACAGACGGACATCCAACCTCACCAACATTATAAGCTGCATGAGAAATAGGACTAGAGATAGAAACTTAGGGGTGAAAGGAAGGGACTCCTAAAGGCCATCCAGTCCAACTCCCTTCTGCCATAAACGAAAAGCACAATCAAACCACACCCAACAGATGGGCATCCAGCCTCATAAGGTGCACAAGGGCTATAGGGATAGAACAGACATGGGCCAACTTCAGCCCTCCCTCCAGATTAATTTATGTAATTTTTTAAAAAAAAAATTGTGCATGAAACTATATTTTGTGTCGTATTGAAAAAAACAAATAGGTGCCCTCATCTCAGCCAAACTTGGGTGGATCATTTCAGATAAGGGATACTCAATTTAGATTGTGGATACCAATGGTGTATCAACAATATATAGATAGATTCGGGCCCTCCAGGTGTTTTGGACTCCAACTCCCACCATTCCTAACAGCCTCAGGCCCCTCCCCCCCCCGGCAAACCCCTCTGGCCATTTCCCAAGCCAAGGCAATTAAGTAAACCAGGGGTCAGGAACCTATGGATCGGGAGCCAGGTGTAGCTCTTTTCATTATTGCATCTGGCTCTCCAGAGCAGCCCGAGCCTTCCTTCCTTCCTCTTCCTTCTTTCCTTTCTCCCCTTCACCCTTTCCTTCTCCTTCTCTCCTTCCTTTTCCCTCCCTCTCTCCCCTTCATTCTTTCCTCCATAGTCCCTCTTCCTTCCTTTCCCCCTTCAACCTATCCTTCCTTCTCTCCCCTTCTTTCTTTCCTCCATTCTCCCTCTTCCTTCTTTCCTCTTCCTTCCTTCCCCTCTTCTCCCTTTCCTTCTCCTTCTCTCCTTCCTTTCCCCTCCCTCTCTCCCCTCCCTCTCTCCCCTTCCTCCCTCCCTCTTCCTTCCTTCCTTCCTTCCTCTTCTATTATTTCCCCCCAAGTCTTCCTTTCCTTCTCATTCCTTTCTTTTCACTTCCCCCTCTCTCCCCTTCTTTCTTCTTTCCCCTTCATTATTTCACTTTTTCCTCACTCCCTTTCCTTTATTTTCCCCACCCTTTCCTTTCCTCCCTTCCCATTTCCTTCTTTCTTTTCCTCTCCTTGTCTCTCTCCTGCTTTTCTTTTCTTCCTTTTCCTTAGTTCGTTCTTCTTTTCTTTCTTCCTCTTCCCCTCCCTCTTTTATTTCCTCTCTCTCTCTCTCTCTCTCTCTCTCTCTCTCTCTCTTTCTTTCTGTCTTCCTTCCTTCCTTCCTTCCTTCCTTCCGTCTTCTCTTCCTTCCCAGAGTCCTGAGCATGCCTTTTGCAGAGCCAGGTCTGAAGTGTCCTGTCATTCTGCCGGGGAATCATTTTCTCATCGTATGTACGTATATGCTCACATTTAGTTGAATTCAGTCTGAAAATAGATTATATATATTCTATGGCTCTCACTGAAATACATTTCCAAATATTTTGCTTTCATGGCTCTTTGGGTCAAAAAGGTTCCTGACCCCTGAACTCAACCTATTTTTCATGTGTTTGTATGCAGAGAGAGGGGATTTCCTGCCAGCCCAGATAATTCCAAGGCCGTTCATCTAGCTATATCAGGCATTGTTAAACTTGGGCCCTCCCTCCCACAATTCCTAGCAGCCCGAGGCCACTTCCTTTCACCCCTCAGCTGCTTAAGTGGCACTGTTGTCGAGCCAGGCTTTGGCCATTCTGTATCTCTGCGTTTCATTGTTTTCAGAGTGTCTGATCTTACATTTGTCCTTGTTGTGAGAGGAAAGGCGGCATCGATCGATGGATCGATCAATAAGGGGCCCTGATCCGTTGTGCTCACCTGCACCCGTGCCTCGCTGAGGCTCACCCGCCGCGCCAGCTCCTCGCGCACGAAGGCGTCCGGGTAATGCGTCCTCTCGAAGACCCTCTCCAGGGCCTGGAGCTGGCTGCTGTTGAACGTGGTGCGGTTCCGCCGCTGCTTTTTCTTCCTCTTCCCCGAACTGCGGCCTGGACTCAAGCTGTCGCCTATTTATGGGGGAGAAAATAAACTAAATTAAGAAATCAAGGCTCATATTTACAACCCTTTCTAATAACTAATGGAGTGAAACAAGGTTGTGTTCTTGCACCAACCCTATTTGCAATCTTCTTCAGCATGATGCTCCAAAGGGCTACGGCAGACCTCGAAGAAGAAGACGGCATATATATACGCTATCGTACTGATGGCAGCTTGTTCAATTTAAGCCACCTGAGGGCTCTCACTAAGACTCTAAACTATCTAGTCCGTGAACTGCTTTTTGCCGACGATGCTGCCCTTGTCGCTCATTGAGAAGCAGCCCTCCAGCGTCTCACATCCTGCTTTGCAACAGCTGCAGAGCTGTTTGGGCTGGAAGTCGGCCTGAAGAAAACGGAAGTCCTCTACCAGCCCACACCACAGGAAGAACACCATCACCCCCACGTCAGCATAGGCAAATCCGTGCTTAAGTCCGTTCAGCAGTTCACCTCCCTGGGAAGCATAATCTCTTCAGACGCCAAGATTGATAAAGAGATAGATCACAGATTAGCAAAGGCATAGAGTGCATTCGGAAGGCTTCACAAAAGAGTCTGGAGCAACAAGCACCCGAGGCAAAGCACAAAAATCAATGTGTACAGAGTCTATTCTCCTCTATGGGTCTACGACTCCTCGAACGCTTTCATCAGCGCTGTCTTCACACAATCCTAAATATACACTGGACAGACTATGTGACGAATGTTGCTGTCCTTGAGCAAGCAGGGATCACCAGCGTTGAGGCCACGCTATTGAGAACACAGCTGCGCTGGGCAGGGCAAGTCTCTATAATAATATAGTAGCAATATAATAATATGATATAACGTGATACTAATGTTATGCTATAATAATATAATAGAATAAAGCAATATTAATAATAAATATACTATTACAATTATAATATAACATAATACATAATATTGAGAACACAGCTGCGCTGGGCAGGGCACGTCTCTAGGATGGAGGACCACCGCCTCCCAAAGATACTACTCTATGGTGAACTCGCCATGGGTCAGCACAAGAGAGGCGCCCCCCAAAAGAGATATAAGGACTCCCTGAAACAACATCTCAGGCTCGGCCAGATTGATCACCAACAATGGTCCACCCTGGCCTCACATCGGGAGGCATGGAGACGCACTGTCCACAATGCTGAGGCCTCTTTCGAGAAGACACGCCGAATGGGTCTCAAAGAGAAACGATAACGCAGAAAGAACTGCAACTTGGAAACAACATCACCCAATGAGACTTTCTGCTGTGCTTTCTGCAACTGAACTGGCCTATCTCAGATTGGCCTTTTTAGTCATCAACGCGCTTGTAAAAAGCGTGTGAGGAGTCCTTCCTAAGAATCTTCGTTCGCGTAGTAATGCCGAGAGAAATCCCAAACCCACCTGCCATCCTAAAAGCCGCTCCAAAATCCCACATTCATCCTTTCATCGTAATATTGCGAAAACACATTGTCGGGAACGTAGTATTATCGCAACAGCGCACTTGCAACGTGGTGAAAGTACTATTTCCAGCATATCTGCAACAACCAAATAGTGCTTTGGCACCATTTTCAGGAGATGAGATAACGCTGAGTTTATTTTTCATTGTGATATTGTGGAAACACATTGTTAGGAGTGCCGTAATATCGCAACATCGCCATCACAATGTGGTGAACGTACTGTTTTCGGCACACTTGTCACAACCAACTATCACTTTGGCGCCATTTTCAGGAGAAGAGATAACGCTGGGTTATTACTGGGTTACAATCCCATAATGTTGAATAGCGCTATTGATGTTATTAGTATTTATTTCTTTATTAGTATTTCTTTATTAGTATTGATGTTATTAGTATTAGTATTTCAAGAGGCGCAGTGTCGCACAACACTGGAACCATGGCAGACTGGCATTCTGTTGCCTTCTCTGCCCAAGAGTGGTGGACTACAATTCCCAAGACTCCATAGACTGGAACCAAGGCAGACTGGCATTCTGTTGCCTTCTCTGCCCAAGAGTGGTGGACTACAATTCCCAAGACTCCATAGACTGGAACCAAGGCAGACTGGCATTCTGTTGCCTTCTCTGCCCAAGAGTGGTGGACTACAATTCCCAAGACTCCATAGACTGGAACCAAAGCAGGCCAGAAGCCTGTTGCCTGAACTGCTTCTCAAACTACAAATCCCAGGACTCCGTTGACTGGAGTCACAGCAGTTCAGGAGCCTATTGCCATTTCTGCTTGTCAAACTACAAATCCCAAGACTCCATAGACTGGAACCATGGCAGACTGGCATTCTGTTGCCTTCTCTGCCCAAGAGTGGTGGACTACAATTCCCAAGACTCCATAGACTGGAACCAAAGCAGGCCAGGAGCCTGTTGCCTTCTCTGCTTCTCAAACTACAAATCCCAGGACTCTGTTGACTGAAGTCATAGCAGGTCAGGAGCCTATTGCCTTTTCTGCTTGTCAAACTACAAATTCCAAGACACCGTAGACTGGAACTATCACAGGCACCTATTGCCCTCTCTGCCTTTCAAACTACAAATCCCAGGAGTCCGTAGACTGTAACAGTGGCAAACCTTTGCAAAATTGGACAGATGGAACCAATTTTTCCATGTCTTTCGATGGGGTCGTCAACATCATCACCCCTATTTTGCAAATCCTTTGGAAACTAGATCTCCCGTCCTTGTGAAGGCTATGGGGAACATGGGAACCGAATCCTTTCGGAGCCAGGAGGGGAGAAGGGAAGGAAGAGGAAGAGAAGCCTTGCCGGGTGTGTGTATATGTGTGTTTTTTAGTTTAACAAGCCCTCTCCTGAAACCCAATCCGGCGCTTTTTCCGCCCTGCAAACATCTGGCTTCCATTTGTGCCTCAATGGCGGCGGCAGAGTTATTTTGGAATGGTTTTGAAATTTGGAATACTTTTATGACAGGCCTTTGATTTGTAGCAGAGTCAGCCGGGTTGCTTTTTCTTTGCTTGGCTTTTTTTTCTCCCCCTGCTGTATGTCAAATTTGAGCAGCTCTGATGTGGCAAAAGGGGGGCAAGGAGAGGAGAAGAAAGGAAGGAAGGAAGAGGGGAAATAGGCCCTCAGGCCTCTTCCCAAAAAGCCAGCCATCCAAACCTCGCAGTTTTTGCAAAAAAAGAAAGAAAAGGGATTTGTAGTTTGCCTCCCTGCTTTGGCACCGTCGCGTGGTTGTGCAACACATAGAACGCACGCATACACAATGCTCTTAGTCTTCTAACACTTTCCAGAAGTCTTGCTGCATCAGACGTATTAATTATAATTATTGTTTATAATGTATTATTAATTTATTTTTATATTTAATAATAGATTTGTAGTTTGCCTCCCTGCTTTGCCACCGTCGCGTGGATGTGCAACCCACAAGTCTTGCTGCATCAGACATATTATTAATGTTGCATCAATTATAATTATTGATTATAATTGATTATAAATTTATTTTTATATTTAATAATAGATTTGTAGTTTGCCTCCCTGCTTTGGCACCGTCGCGTGGATGTGCAACCCACAAGTCTTGCTGCATCAGACATATTATTAATGTTGCATCAATTATAATTATTTATTATAATTAATAATTATAATAATTAATTATATTAATTATTATTATTATTAATTATTAATTATTATAATAATATAATTATTAATTATTATTAATTATTAATAGTAATTGATTTGCATCAGACTTATTAATAATATGTGTCTCGCTTGGTGAGGCATTGGCAGAGAGATCTAAAAACCTTGTACAACTAAATGCCATCATATTGAGCAATGGCAGTTAAAGCAGTAGAATCTGTGTTAATTCTACAGTGTAGATCACGCATGGGCAAACTTTGGCTCTCCGGGTGTTTTGGACTCCCAACTCCCACAATTCCTATCAGCGGCATCATTGTTATTATTGCCATTACGCCCACTTTCAAGAAGCTTGCTGGATCGCACAATAGTAGTAGCATTATTCATACATTCAAGTAGTCTTGCCCAGTTTGACCAGTGTTTCTCAACCTTCGGAATGGCACGACCCCATAATACATTTCCTCATATTGTGGTGACCCCCAACCATAACATAATTTGGCTCCCGTTATGAATCGTAATGTAAATATCTGATAGGCAGGATGTATTTCATTCACTGGATCAAATTTGGCAAAAAATACTCAATATGCCCAAATTGGAATACTCTTGGGGTTGCATGGGGGATTGATTTCGTCATGTGGGAGTTATAGTTGCTGGAATTTATAGTTCACCTACAATCAAAGAGCATTCTGAATTCCACCAACGATGGAATTGAACCAAACTTGGCACACAGAACTCCCAACAGAAAATACGGAAAGAGTTTGGTGGGCATTGACCTTGAGTTTTGGAGTTGTACTTCACCTCCATCCAGAGAAGACTGTGGGCTCAAACAATGATGGATCTGGACCAAACTTGGCACAAATACTCAATATACAGTAGGGTATATATATGAGGGGGGGGGGGGTTGTGGGGGTGTAGTTGGGAGTTGTAGTTGCTGGGATTTATAGTTCACCTGCAATCAAAGAGCATTCTGAACCCCACCAACGATAAAATTGGCCCAAACTTTATTTATTTATTTATTCGGTTTTATATTCCGCTCCTCCCAGCAGGCTCGGGGCGGATCACAACAAAGCAAGCAATAAAACATACAATAAAACATACAGTAAAAACAGTAAAACACAATGTATAACCAAGATGTTACAAGGCTACGATTCCTTAACTCAGACGAGACGAACCAATTGAGTTTGGGTTTACCCAAACGCTAGCCTGAAGAGGGCCGTCTTACATTCCCTTCGAAAAGGGAGGCGTTCAGAGACCATTCGGACATGGTCGGGGAGCGAATTCCAGAGTACTGGAGCCGCCGCAGAGAAAGCTCCATGTCTTGTACTGGACAGATGGCAGGCGCGGGACGATGGTACCACCAATAAGTTTTGCTCTTCCGAGCGCAGTGATCTCGGGGGAACATACGGGGTAAGGCGGTCCCTCAGGTACACAGGCCCTAGACCGTGCAAGGCCTTGAAGGTTAAAACCAACACCTTGAAGGCAATCCGGTACTCAATGGGAAGCCAGTGCAGTTGCCGGAGGATGGGAGTGATATGCTCCCTTACTGGTGCTCCCACCAGCAAGCGAGCCGCGGCATTCTGCACCAGCTTGAGCTTCCGGACTGTCGCTTGGATCACCGTGGCCAGATCGTCCCTGGACATGTAGGGGGCCAGTCGCCTAGCCTGTCGTAGGTGGAAGGACGACGTCCTGCTGACCACGGAGACCTGGGCCTCCATGGTCAGCAGGGAGTCCAACTTGACACCTAAGCTCTTAACCAAGGATGACGGGCTAAGTGGCTCGCCATCCAGGGTAGGCAACCGGCACTCGTCCAGCCCAGGTCGACCAGGCCACAAGATCTCCGTTTTCGACGGGTTCACCTTCAGCCGGCTGGCACGCAGCCATCCAGTCACGGCTTCCAGGCATAGATGGAAACAATCGGGTACGGTGTCCGGCCTGCCGTCCATTCTCAGCAGAAGCTGGGTGTCATCAGCGTACTGATAACACTCCAGACCAAAGTCGCGGGCCAGCTGGGCCAGGGGGCGCATGTAGATGTTGAATAATAAGGGCGAGAGGATGGCCCCCTGGGGGACCCCACAACTTAATGGGAGCCTCCCACACTCCAGCCTCGCATGCTCTCCCCTGCCCGCACATGCGTTCCATGCTGCCATGCGCCGAGCACACGTGCTCTCTCTTCCCCCGCTTTAGGTCTCAGAAACAGCCCTCCCTTTGGCTGAGAAGCTGGCCAATCACAGCGGGGGAGGGCTTTGGGTGGGAGGATTTGCTATTTCCAAAAAGGAAGAGGACAGGCGGAGAGATCTTCAGCCTTCTCTGCCAAACTTTCTGATAGTTTTTGAGCAGTGGTTCCCAACTCAACCGATGATGCATCTAGAGCAGTGGTTCCCAACTCAACCGATGATGCATCTAGAGCAGTGGTTCCCAACTCAATCGATGATGCATCTAGAGCAGTGGTTCCCAACTCAACCGATGATGCATCTAGAGCAGTGGTTCCCAACTCAACCGATGATGCATCTAGAGCAGTGGTTCCCAACCCAACCCATGATGCATCTAGAGCAGTGGTTCCCAACTCAACCGATGATGCATCTAGAGCAGTGGTTCCCAACTCAACCGATGATGCATCTAGAGCAGTGGTTCCCAACCCAACCCATGATGCATCTAGAGCAGTGGTTCCCAACCCAACCCATGATGCATCTAGAGCAGTGGTTCCCAACCCAACCGATGATGCATCTAGAGCAATGGTTCCCAACTCAACCGATGATGCATCTAGAGCAGTGGTTCCCAACTCAACCGATGATGCATCTAGAGCAGTGGTTCCCAACTGAACCGATGATGCATCTAGAGCAGTGGTTCCCAACTCAACCCATGATGCATCTAGAGCAGTGGTTCCCAACCCAACCCATGATGCATCTAGAGCAGTGGTTCCCAACTCAACCGATGATGCATCTAGAGCAGTGGTTCCCAACCCAACCCATGATGCATCTAGAGCAGTGGTTCCCAACCCAACCCATGATGCATCTAGAGCAGTGGTTCCCAACTCAACCGATGATGCATCTAGAGCAGTGGTTCCCAACCCAACCCATGATGCATCTAGAGCAGTGGTTCCCAACTCAACCGATGATGCATCTAGAGCAGTGGTTCTCAACCCAACCGATGATGCATCTAGAGCAGAGGTTCCCAACTCAACCGATGATGCATCTAGAGCAGTGGTTCCCAACCCAACCCATGATGCATCTAGAGCAGTGGTTCTCAACCCAACCGATGATGCATCTAGAGCAGAGGTTCCCAACTCAACCGATGATGCATCTAGATCAGTGGTTCCCAACTCAACCGATGATACATCTAGAGCAGTGGTTCCCAACTCAATCGATGATGCATCTAGAGCAGTGGTTCCCAACTCAACCGATGATGCATCTAGAGCAGTGGTTCCCAACTCAACCGATGTTACATCTAGAGCAGTGGTTCCCAACTCAACCGATGATGCATCTAGAGCAGAGGTTCCCAACTCAACCGATGATGCATCTAGAGCAGTGGTTCCCAACTCAACCGATGATGCATCTAGAGCAGTGGTTCCCAACTCAACCGATGATGCATCTAGAGCAGTGGTTCTCAACCCAACCGATGATGCATCTAGAGCAGTGGTTCTCAACTCAACCGATGATGCATCTAGAGCAGTGGTTCCCAACCCAACCGATGATGCATCTAGAGCAGTGGTTCTCAACCCAACCGATGATGCATCTAGAGCGGTGGTTCTCAACCCAACCAATGATGCATCTAGAGCAGTGGTTCCCAACCCAACCGATGATGCATCTAGAGCAGTGGTTCTCAACCCAACCGATGATGCATCTAGAGCGGTGGTTCTCAACTCAACCGATGATGCATCTAGAGCAGTGGATCACAACCCAACCGATGATGCATCTAGAGCAGTGGTTCCCAACCCAACCGATGATGCATCTAGAGCAGTGGTTCCCAACCCAACCCATGATGCATCTAGAGCAGTGGTTCCCAACCCAACCGATGATGCATCTAGAGCAGTGGTTCCCAACCCAACCGATGATGCATCTAGAGCAGTGGTTCCCAACTCAACCGATGATGCATCTAGAGCAGTGGTTCTCAACCCAACCGATGATGCATCTAGAGCAGTGGTTCTCAACCCAACCGATGATGCATCTAGAGCAGTGGTTCCCAACCCAACCGATGATGCATCTAGAGCAGTGGTTCCCAACCCAACCGATGATGCATCTAGAGCAGTGGTTCTCAACCCAACCAATGATGCATCTAGAGCAGTGGTTCCCAACCCAACCGATGATGCATCTAGAGCAGTGGTTCTCAACCCAACCGATGATGCATCTAGAGCAGTGGTTCCCAACCCAACCGATGATGCATCTAGAGCAGTGGTTCTCAACCCAACCAATGATGCATCTAGAGCAGTGGTTCCCAACCCAACCGATGATGCATCTAGAGCGGTGGTTCCCAACTCAACGATGATGCGTCAGAGCCTTGGTTCTCAACCCAACCGATGATGCATCTAGAGCAGTGGTTCCCAACCCAACCGATGATGCAGCTAGAGCAGTGGTTCCCAACCCAACCCATGATGCATCTAGAGCAGTGGTTCCCAACCCAACCGATGATGCATCTAGAGCAGTGGTTCCCAACCCAACCGATGATGCATCTAGAGCAGTGGTTCCCAACTCAATCGATGACGCATCTAGAGCAGTGGTTCCCAACCCAACTGATGATGCATATTCAAGAATAAGTCTTGCTGCATGAGACTCCATCATCATCATCATCAATTCAGAATTTCAAGAATAAGTCTTGCTAGATTGGATCTTGGTATTATTATTATTATGACTACTACTACTAACTTGGGTCCACACCAATGGAGAGAGAAAAGAACCCTGGGATGCTCGGGGTAACCTGCAACCATCACCATCATTTATTCAGAGACTATATTATAATTATAATTATTATTATTACCACTACTACTACTAGCTTGGGTCCACACCAATGGAGAGAGAAAAGAACCCTGGGATGCTCGCTGTAACCTGCAACCATCATCATCATCATTTATTCAGAGACTATATTATTATTATTATTACTACTACTACTACTACTAGCTTGGGTCCACACCAATGGAGAGAGAAAAGAACCCTGGGATGCTCACTGTAACCTGCAACCATAATTATCATCATTTATTCAGAAACTATATTATTATTATTATTACTACTACTACTAGCTTTAGTCCTCACTAATGGAGAGAGAAAAGAACCCCGGGATGCTCACTGTAACCTGCAACCATAATCATCATCATTTATTCAGAAACTATTATTATTATTATTATTACTACTACTACTACTACTAGCTTGGGTCCACACTAATGGAGAGAGAAAAGAACCCTGGGATGCTCGCTGTAACCTGCAACCGTAATCATCATCATTTATTCAAAGACTATGTTATTATTATTATTACTACTACTACTACTAGCTTGGGTCCACACCAATGGAGAGAGAAAAGAACCCTGGGATGCTCGCTGTAACCTGCAACCATCATCATTTATTCAGAGACTATATTATTATTACTACTACTACTACTACTACTACAAGAATTGTAGTCCTGCGGTCACTATGGCTATGTATTTGTTTTTACTGTATATTTTATTGTATGTTTTATTGAATGTCTTATTGTACATTTTAATTGCTGTACTCCGCCCCGAGCCTGCAGGGAGGAGCGGAATATAAAATGGAATAATAAATAAATTAATAAATAAATTAATAAATACTTGCTTGGATCCACACCAATGGAGAGAGAAAAGAAACCTAGGATGCTCGCTGTAACCTGCAACCATCATCATCATTTATTCAGAGACTATATTATTATTATTATTATTATTACTCCTACTAGCTTGGGTCCACACCAATGGAGAGAGAAAATAACCCTGGGATGCTCGCTGTAACCTGCAACCGTCATCATCATTTATTCAGAGACTATATTATTATTATTATTATTATTATTATTATTACTACAGAGAGAGAAAAGAACCCTGGGATGCTCGCTGTAACCTGCAACCATCATCATAATTTATTCAGAGACTATATTATTATTATTATTATTATTATTACTACTACTACTACTATTTCCTCCTCCTCCTCCTCTTCTTCTTCTATCTGGCCTTCCTCCTGCCTGGCTTACCTGGCAGGATTGTTGTAAATGCCTTAAAGGGGAAGGCAAAGAGAGGTGCTGGGTTGCAGCCACCCCCTTTATTTCTTTCTCCTTTTGGGGATGGAAATAAAAAGGGGAAACACGAGCCTCGCATTTTGCACGCCATGCAATGTTTTCCCAAGGAAGTCAAAAATAGACCCAAAACCGCATTTCTCTCTCTGCTTCGTTGTCCAAAACCTCGGCTGCCAAAAATGTAAAGGAAAGTTGGAAGCGCAGAAAGGGAAATTGAGCCTTTGAAAGGCCGAAAAATACTCTGGAAACTGTGCAGAAGCCCAGGAGTTTTAGTTTTCGGAGGCCCTTCCAATAATAATAATAATAATAATAATAATAATAGTCCGCTTTGTGCTGGTCAGTGACCGTAATAAAGTTTTGTTGTTGTAATAATAATAATATAAAATGATAATATAATATAAGACTATAATATCGTAATGATACAGGAATATAATATGATATAATACAAATATTATAATATTATAATATTTGTATTCCGTCCACAAACACAATCCTGCCCGCCAGCCAAAGGAAGGCTTTCATACGGGGACCTAGATTTTTTGTTTTCCCTCCACCACAGGCACCCCAGTGTTTCTGACTCTCTCCATTGGTGTAGAATTTGCATGACCCCGCCCACTGCCTCTCCCTTAACCCTTTCCTATTCTTTTCTATGGCACACAGCAAAAACAGAGGAATTGGTCAGCAACTGAACATACTAGAGAGGTTGGGGGAGAATTCACCATGATTCATAGGAGTTGTACGTACTGGGATGTATAGTTCACCTGCAATCTAAGAGCACTCTGAACTCCACCAACGATGGAAGTAACTTGGCACACAGAAGCCCCATGACCAACAAAATATACTATAGGTCTTTGTTAAAAATTCACCTTGATTTTGGAGGAGTTGTAGTTCACCTACATCCAGAGACCACTGTGCACCCAAACACCGAAGGATCTGGACCAAACTGGGCACACAGACCTGATATGCCAAAATTTGATAACTGGAGGGGTTTGGCGAAAACTGACCTTTTCTTCTGGGAGTCGTAGTTTACCCACAACCAGAGAAACTGTGATCTCCACCAATAATCTGGCACACAGGACCCCCATGACTTACTCAACCTACTGGAGGGGTTTGAGGGGACTGACTCACCATAATGGGAGTTGTAGTTTACCCTACAGCCAGAGAGCACACTGAATCCCACCCAAACTTGCCCAACATAACAAACTTTAAGTGCTGTACTGTTGGAGTTTTTGGGGGGTTAACCTAGCATGATGGGAGTTGTAGTTCACCCACAACCATAAGCGTTTTGTACAATTACAATTGACTTTTTCATATAACCCGGGCAACGTTGGGTACCTAAGCTAGTAGATAATAATAATAATGTGATATAATAATATAATACTTAATAATATATTATAATGTCAACAATAATTGAATATAATGCTATAATAATATGGAATTATCATTGCATATATTATTAATCTATTAATGATAAATATGCTATTATAATTGTAATATAATACATAATAATACACTATATTGTACATAATCATTTCATATGCCAGAATAATATACATAATAGAATAAAGCAATATTAATAATAAATATACTATTACAATTATAATATAACATTATAATACATAATATTGAGAACACAGCTGTGCTGGGCAGGGCACGTCTCTAGGATGGAGGACCACCGCCTCCCAAAGATACTACTCTATGGTGAACTCGCCACGGGTCAGCACAAGAGAGGCGCCCCCAAAAAAGAGATATAAGGACTCCCTGAAACAACATCTCAGGCTCGGCCAGATTGATCACCAACAATGGTCCACCCTGGCCTCACATCGGGAGGCATGGAGACGCACTATCCACAATGCTGCGGCCTCTTTTGAGAAGACACGCCGAATGGGTCTCGAAGAGAAACGACAACGCAGAAAGAACCGCAACTTGGAAACAACATCACCCAAGGAGACTTTCTGCTGTGCTTTCTGCAACCAGACTTGCCTATCTCAGATTGGCCTTTTTAATCATCAACGCACTTGTAAAAAGCATGGGATGAGTCCTTCCTAAGAATCTTCGTTCGCGAAGTAATGCCGAGAGAGAGAGAGAGAGAGAATACATAATAATATAATAAATAATATACACTATGTAAATAATTATTATAATGCCAGAATAATAAATATTATAATAATATTATAATAATATTATAATAATACAATATTATAATAATATAGTAATAATATTATATAATAGCACTGGGAATGTGGCACAGCTGGCTGGGTGTCAGCTGCATAAGATCTCTACTGGTCATGAGTTTGAGGCCTGCCCTGGTCGAGGTGGGCTCTCGACCTATTGTGTAGCCTGTTGTTGACCTTTGTGACCCAAAAGACAGTTGCATCTGTCAAGTAGGAAATTAAGGTACCACTTTGTAGGGAGGCTAAATTTAACTGATTCTGAGGCCCGTGTTTTTAATGGGCCTGTGTTTTTTAAAAGGTCTCCAGAATACATGCTGAGGAATGAAGGAGTGCAACAGCTCCCCCTGGTGGCCAGATGTTAAATTGCCTCTGTCTGTCTTGTGTGTTTGTGTGTCTAAATGTAATGTGTACATTGTAATCCGCCCTGAGTCCCCTGCAGGGTGAGTATGGTGGAATAGAAATGTCGAAATAAATAAATAAATAGAAGCAAGTGTGAATGTTGTCATTGCCACAGCTCCCCCTGTAATATGAATATTGTACTGTACTATAATATGAATAAAATATATTATTATAAATATAATAATATACTATACACTATAATATTATAATATAAGAATACTATTATTGTACTATAATTATTTAATATTATTATTTTATAATAATAATATAGTATACCATTATGTCTTATTATTTATATATATTTATTATTATTATTCTCATTATTATTCTGCATTTTAGGGCTTGAGAAGCGGCTTCCTCGGCCTCTTGTGCCCTTTGGCTTCCCTCTTTTCTCTTTCCCGCTGCGTTTCCCTGTTATTTTGGATCTTTGGGCCGGAGGGCATTAGCTGCAAATTCTTCCGAAGGAAAATAAATCTTTTTCTTTTGCTTTTTTTCAAAAAAATGATTTTGGTTTGAAATAACAATTACGGTGGTGGAGGTGACCCCGCCGTCCCTAAGCAAATAAATAAACAGGGTTTCCTTTTATTAATTAAGGGGCCTGCCTCTTTCTCGCTCTCTCTCTTGCCCAGGGAAGATCCCAGGTTTGAACCCAGAGGGAGGGAAAATAAACACAAGGGGCTTAATGGGGACTTAGCACATTCGCACCCGGCCCCTGAGCAAGAAAGGAAGGCCCTGTATTTATTTTTCAAGGCTTGTTTCGGATACATATTAAAAAGGGCTTCTCTTTGCAGCTGCAAAGGACAGCTGCGGCCCTCCAGATGTTTCACATTTGCAAGAGACATGGGATTGCGTCTACACCGTGGAACTAATGCGGTTTGGTCCCCACTTTAGGCATCGAGATTCAATGCAATGGGACCCTGGGGGCTGCAGTTGAATCAATGCAGTTCGACACTGCCGTGGCGCAATGCTAGGCCATCCTGGGAGTTATAGTTTCCCAAGGCCCATAACCTTCACTTACGTACATCTACACCATGGAATTAATGCGGTGTGGTCCCCACTTTAAGCATCGAGACTCAATGCAATGGGACCCTGGGAGCTGCAGTCGAATCAATGCAGTTCGACACTGCCGTGGCGCAATGCTAGGCCATCATGGGAGTTATAGTTTCCCAAGGCCCATAAACTTAACTTACGTACATCTACACCGTGGAACTAATGCGGTTTGGTCCCCACTTTAAGCATCGAGACTCAATGCAATGGAACCCTGGGAGCTTCAGTTGATTCAATGCAGTTCGACACTGCCGTGGCGCAATGCTAGGCCATCATGGGAGTTATAGTTTCCCAAGGCCCATAACCTTCACTTACGTACATCTACACCGTGGAACTAATGCGGTTTGGTCCCCACTTTAAGCATCGAGACTCAATGCAATGGAACCCTGGGAGCTTCAGTCGATTCAATGCAGTTCGACACTGCCGTGGCGCAATGCTAGGCCATCCTGGGAGTTATAGTTTCCCAAGGCCCATAGTCTTCACTTACGTACATCTACACCATGGAATTAATGCAAGTTGATTCCATTTTACTTGCCAAGACTCAATGCAGTGAGACCCTGAGAGCTGCAGTGGAATCACCTCGGCGTAATGCTATGCCTTCCCGGGAGTTATAGTTTCCCAGGGTCCGTAGCCTTCGCTGGGTGCATCTACACTGTGGAATTAATTTGGTTTTATCCCACTTTAGCAGCCAAGTCTCAATGCAATGGGACCCTGGGAGCTGTAGTTGAATCAATGCAGTTTGATTCAACAATATTTTGTTGATGGTGCAATATTTTGCCATCCCGGAAGTTATAGTTTCCCAAGGCCCGTAGCCTTCACTTGGGTGCATGTACCCTGTGGAATGATTGTGGCTTGATCCCTGCTTCAAGCACCAAGACTCAGTGCAATGGGACCCTGAGAGCTGCAGTTCAGCAAGGTCTTGGGGAGCAAGCTACAACCCCCAGGGTCCCATTGCATTGAGTTGGTGCTTAAAGTGGGGATCAAAACACATTCATTCTACAGTGTAGTAGATTCACCTAGGGAAGGCCACAGGATGGCATAGCATTGAGCCACAGTGGTGTTCAGTGGTGTTCAGCTGCACTGGTTCAGAGAGTGTGTAGCTGCATCCACCGAACATTAGGGACCTTGGGAAACTATAACTCCCAGGATCCCATAGCATATGGTGACACCAAACTGCATTAATTCTGCTGTGTAGATACACCTCATTAAGGCTCATTAAGGCTACGGACTTTGGGAAACTGAAACTCCCAGGACCCCATAGCATTGAGCCACAGTGGTATCAAACTTCATTGGTTCAAGACTTAATAAACTGCTGGGTAGGGAAGGCAATGAACTTTGGGAAACTGTAACTCCTAGTATCCCAAAACATTCATCCATGGCATTTGGGTAGGGTTGAACTGCATTAATACAAGTTGCAGATGATTCCACTGAAACATGAGGGACCTTGGGAAACTATAGATCCCAGGATGGCACGAAACATGAGAGACTTTGGGAAACTATAGATCCCAGGATGCCATGAAGCATGAAGGTCCTTGAGAAACTATAGATCTTAGGATGCCATGAAACATTGGTGACCTTCGAAAACTATAGATCCCAGGATGGCATGAAACATGAGAGATTTTGGGAAACTATAGATCCCAGGATGCCATGAAGCCCGAGGGACCTTGGGAAACTATACATCCAAGGATAGCATGAAACATGAGGGACTTTGGGAAACTATAGATCTTAGGATGCCATGAATCATTGGTGACCTTCGGAAACTATAGATCCCAGGATGGCATGAAACATGAGAGATTTTGGGAAACTATAGATCCCTGATGCCATGAAGCCCGAGGGACCTTGAGAAACTATACATCCCAGGATGGCACGAAACATGAGGGACCTAGGGAAGCTATAGATCCTAGGATGCCATGAATCATTGGTGACCTTTGGAAACTATAGATCCCAGGATGGCATGAAACATGAGAGATTTTGGGAAACTATAGATCCCAGGATGCTATGAAGCCTGAGGGACCTTGGGGAACTATAGATCCTAGGATGCCATAGCCTTGAGCCAAGCCAGTTCAGTTGGGGGCAGACTGCACTCATTCCATAGCCTAGATGGGCCCAAGTCTATTTGAATCTGATTTGCAATTACATTTGGGACTTTTGCAAACATGAAGAAGGAACCTGGCAAAGGAGGCCGGCCCTGTTCCCAGAACAAAAGCAACCTGAGCGAACAAAGGCTGGCAGCGCTTCGCACCCAAAGCGCCAAAACCACATTGTGCACGCGGTTCGGTTTTGCAGGCACGGTTCGCCTCGCCAACAAATCCCAATCTGTATTGCAAAGTCTCCTGGAACAAGGCGTTCCCATGAAGGCACACTGTCTTGCCACACTGTCCGGGAATATGGACTTCCTATGGGGCATTTTAGGGGAATGTGGACTTCCTATGGGGCATTTTAGGGGAATGTGGACTTCCTATGGGGCATTTTAGGGGAATGTGGACTTCCTATGGGGCATTTTAGGGGAATATGGACTTCCTATGGGGCATTTTAGGGGAATGTGGACTTCCTATGGGGCATTTTAGGGGAATATGGACGTCCCTATGGGGCATTTAAGGGGAATATGGACTTCCTATGGGGCATTTTAGGGGAATATGGACTTCTTGGGGCATTTTGGGGCATTTTGGGGGGAATATGGACTTCCTATGGGGCATTTTGGGGAATTGGACTTCCTATGGGGAGAATATGGACATCCTATGGGGCATTTTTGGGGAATATGGACTTCCTATTGGGCATTTTAGGGGCATGTGGACTTCCTATGGGGCATTTTAGGAAAATATGGACTTCCTATGGGGCATGTGAGGAGAATATGGACTTCCTATGGCATGGGGCATTTTGGGGGGGGAATATTTTGGACTTCCTATAGGGCATGTTAGGGGAATATGGACTTCCTATGGGGCATTTTAGGGGAATATGGACTTCCTATAGGGCATGTTAGGGGAATATGGGCTTCCTATGGGGCATTTTAGGGAAATATGGGCTTCCTATAGGGCATGTTAGGGGAATTTGGACTTCCTATGGGGCATTTTAGGGGAATATGGACTTCCTATGGGGCATTTTAGGGGAATATGGAGTTCCCATGGGGCATTTTAGGGGAATATGGACTTCCTATGGGGCATTTAAGGGGAATATGGACTTCCTATGGGTCATTTTAGGGGAATATGGACTTCTTATGGGGCATTTAAGGGTAAAATGCGCTTCCTATGGGGCATTTTGTGGGAATATGGACTTCCTATGGGGCATTTAAGAGAAATATGGACTTCCCTATGGGGCATTTAAGGGCAATATGGACTTCCTATGGGGCATTTAAGGGGAATATGGACTTCCCTATGGGGCATTTAAGGGGAATATGGACTTCCCTATGGGGCATTTTAGGGGAATATGGACTTCCTATGGGGCATTTTAGGGGAATATGGACTTTCTATGGGGCATTTAAGGACAATATGGACTTCCTATGGGGCATTTAAGGGGAATATGGACTTCCTATTGGGCATTTAAGAGAAGTATGGACCTTCTATGGGGCATTTAAGGGCAATATGGACTTCCTATGGGGCATTTTAGGGGAATATGGACTTCCTATGGGGCATTTTAGGGGAATATGGACTTCCTATGGGGCATTTAAGCGTAATATGGACTTCCTATGAGGCATTTTAAGGGAATATGGCCTTCCTGTGGGTCATTTTAGGGGAATATGGCCTTCCCTATGGGGCATTTTGTGGGAATATGGACTTCCTATGGGGCATTTAAGAGAAATATGGACTTCCTATGGGGCATTTTAGGGGAATATGAACTTCCCTATGGGGCATTTTAGGGGAATATGGACTTTCCTATGGGGCATTTAAGGGCAATATGGACGTCTTATGGGGCATTGTAGGTGAACATGGACTTCCTATGCGGCATTTGAAGGGAACATGGACTTCCTATGGGGCATTTTAGGGTCAGGTGAACTTCTGATATGGTATTTTGGGGTCACGTAGACTTCCTATGGGGCATTTTAAGGGAGTTTGGACTGTCTGTGGAACCTTTTAAGGAGACAGGGATTGGGTGAAAATTTCTATGGGGCATTATAGGGGAACTTGATCTTTCCCCGAAACCAGAAGCGGATGGAAACCCACATCTGGACGTTCTTTAAAATAATAGGGATTATAGTGTTAATTAGCGCAAGGGCTGCTTATTAAAAAGGCGCACGGAGGTTTCCTGTAAGGGGGGCGGCCTTGGGCCCCATAAACAGGCCTCGCTGGGCCCAATGGGCACCCTTGGCCTTCATGGCTTTCTTTGGGGAACACAGACCACCCGGCGGGCCCTTTCCCACCAACCCAAAGCCTTTCGGAAACATCTGAAGGCCATTAAGGGCCGGGGAGTTTTTTGCTGGGTGGAATTTATAGGTTTTTATAGATCTGTTATGACATTTTTCGGGCCTTCCGTCAGAAGGGGCTTTTCATTGGGTTCGTTTGCGGCCAAAAAAACGAGCGGAAAACGAAGCCGGCCCCGAATTACATTTCCTGACATTTCCTTGACTTGGCTCCACCACGGGCGTGTCTGCACAGTGGAGTTAATGCAGTTTCACACCTCTTTGACAGACCACATTGCCTGGGAGATATGGGATCAGAGTTGATGCAGTTGGGCGAGGTCTTCACTCTCCTGCTAAAGGGACCCATACAGGGTCCCATAAGAAGTCCATATTCCTCTATAAGGCCCCATAAAAAGTCCATGTTTTCCTTAAGTGCCCCATAGGAAGTCCATATTCCCCTAATATATCCCATTAGATGTTCATCTGACCCTTCATTAGAAGTCCATGTTCCCTTAAAATGCCCCATAGACAGTCCACATGACCCTAAAATACCTCATTAAAAGTTCATCTGACTCTTAAATGCCCCATAGAAAATCCAACTTTCCTTAAATTGCCCCATAATAAGTCTATGTTTTCCTAAAATGCCCCATAGAAAGTCCATGTTCCCCTAAAATGTCCCATAGAAAATCCACATAACCTAAAATGCCTCATAAGTAGTCCACGTTTCCCTGAAATGCCCCATAAGTAGTTCTTATTCCCCTTAAATTCCCTATAGGAAGTCCATGTTCCCCTAAAATGACCCATAGAAAGTCCACATGACCCTAAAATACGCTATTAAGAAGTCTAATTCTGACTCAAATGCCCCATAGGAAGTCCATGTTCCCTAAAATGCCCCATAAGAAGTCTATATTCTGCTCAAATGCCCAATAAGTCTATATTCCTTTAAAATGCCCCATTAGAAGTCTCTATTCTGCTTAAATGCCCCACAAGCAGGCATGTAGCCAGGGGGCTAAGGGGCTTCAGCCCACCCAAATTCTCAGGGTGGTCCATGCGAAAAGGCCTTACTGGTACATTATTTAAACTTAAATGCCCCATTTAAATCATGTTCTGATCACCATGCTCATTATATCCCACATTTTTGGGGTTATTGGGATAACAATACAAAAGGTTTGCTAGGGTAGACCCTCTTCCACCCAGTCTCAGCCCCCCGAACCAAACTCACACCCCGAATCAGGCCCACTTAAATGCCCCATAGAAATCCTGAAGTCCATGGCCCTGCCCACAAGAAGTCCATATTACCCTTAAATGCCCCATAGGAAGTCCATGTTCCCTTAAAAGGCCCACAAGAAATCCATATTACCCTTAAATACCCCATAGGAAGTCCATGTTCCCCTAAAATGCCCCATAAGAAGTCTATATTCTGCTCAAATGCCCTATCTATTATATAAAGGAGGACCTGTCATTGAACGACTGACAGAGACAGAGAAACCTTCCAAGGCAGAGACACCAAACTTGCCTACAAAAATAGACCTCAGGCAAGGAAGGTTTTTAGCAAAGAAACTCTCCCCCAAAACCTAGAAGGCCCTCAAAACAACGATTAAAAACCTACATTTCCCAGCATCCTCTGCGGCAGCCAGCAAAACCCATTGGCCAACATCAGCCCACACAAAATGCAGGGAGGCTGAGTAACCATAGTAACGCTGGGCAGAGTCAGCCAAGGCTAGGATAGAATGCTGAGTGATTTCAGTTTAGTCAGTTGGTGTTTGAGGGTTAAACATACCTCTGCTAAACAGAAACCTACACAGTATAACCAACTAACACAGGAGGCCACAACAACTCCCAGGAGGACATAACACTAACACAAATAGGGCACCAGGGACACAGGCACCACTGACAAACACATACCGCCGGAATAACACAAACTTGCAAAACCCACAAAAAAAAACCTGCAACACAAAAACCCACCCCAACCAAAATTCACAACAATCAGCACTGGCAAAAGCCACACCCCCTCCACATCACCAACTATGTCACCACAACACACACAAAATAAACCCCACAAATACCTGACAACTTCCCCAACACAAAACCCAGGACTGCACTCACTACTCACCACCACGCACACCTCCAAATACACACACATCCCAGGCACAATACTCCAGCAATTCCTACCCACACAACACAACACAACTTCCTATCACAACCCATCCCCCAACCTTACGGGACACATAACACAACACCACCACCACAAACAAAAACCAACTCCATCTTTACTCCAACCACAACACAACACTACACAGATACTCTACAAACACACACAAACACCCAAAACATCCGACCCACACAAGCATTCCACAACATACTACCACCCACAATGCCACCACACACCCACTAACTCACCAAAAAAGTAATACCTACACACAACACAATATGCACATGACCCCACCAAGACCATAAGTAACATCAATTCTAACCCTTACATACTCAGACTTTCTTGCATCGCCTAACTAGGGCACACAACGTGTGCCGGGTACAGCTAGTAAGTCTATATTCCTTTAAAATGCCCCATTAGAAGTCTCTATTCTGCTTAAATGCCCCACAAGAAGTCCATATTACCCTAAAATGCCCCATAAGAAGTCTATATTTTGCTCAAATGCCCTATAAGTCTATGTTCCTTTAAAATGCCCCATTAGAAGTCTCTATTTTGCTTAAATGCCCCACAAGAAGTCCATATTACCCTTAAATGCCCCATAGGAAGTCCATGTTCCCTTAAAAGGCCCACAAGAAGTCCATATTACCCTTAAATGCCCCATAGGAAGTCCATGTTCCCCCAAAAGGCCCACAAGAAGTCCATATTACCCTTAAATGCCCCATAGGAAGTCCATTTTCCTCTAAAACATAGATCTATCAATCGATCGATCAATCGATCGATCAATCAATCAATCGATCTAGCTATCTTCGTATCTTTCTATCTATACACATAATAAAAGTGAAAATATGTATGTCAAGTTAAGGGTTTCATAGGGAACAATTCCATCCTAGATTGGGGGGGGGTGGGGTGGTCAACCGCAGGCATCCCAGTGTTCCCTATTCTCTCCATAGGTGTGGAATTTGCATAACCCCGCCCACTTCCTCTCCCTTAACCCTCTCTTATTCTTTTCTATGGCACACAGCAGATAGAGGAATGGATCCTCAACTAAACATACATACTACCATACTATATAGGCTCACCATGATTTATAGTTGTAGGTAATGGGATGTATAGTTCACCTGCAATCTAAGAGCATTTCGAAGTCCACCAATGATGGACCTGGAACTAACTTGGCACACACAATCCCCATGACCCCCTTTATGTACTGGTTCAGTTTGGGGGCGGATGGACCACAGATTATGGGATTTGCAGTTCTTTCAATCGCTTCGGCTCCCACAGACCACTGCAACCCGCACCAGTGACATATCAAGACTAAACTTTGAACACAGAACCCCCATGACCAACAAAACATACTGGAGGGGAGTGAGGAGAAATGATCTTGCTTTCTGAGAGTTGTAGTTCACATTTAGAGGAACTGTAACCCCACTCACCGATAATGGACTGGGACCAAACTTAGCACAGAGACCCAACATGGCCAACTGTGAATACTGGCAGGACTTCAGGGTGATTGCCTTTGGCATATGGGAGTTGTAGTTCACCCTTATCTAGAGAGCACTAAACACAACGTGTTTGGACCAAAGTAGGCACACAGAACCCTGGTAATCAATAGAACATACTGGAGCGGTTTGGGGAACTGACCTTCCCGCGTAGGAGTTGTAGTTCACCCTTACCTAGAGAGTACTAAACACAGCCGACAACGAGTTTGGACCACACTAGGCACACAGAACCCTGGTAATCAATAGAACATACTGGAGGGGTTTAGGGAACTGACCCACCCACGTGGGAGTTTTAGTTCACCCTACACCCAGAGAGCATTCTGAACCCCACCAGTGACACATCTGGACCAAACTTGGCACACAAAATCCTGATGATCAGCAAAACACACTGCAGGGGTTTGGGTGAGACTGACCCACCCGCCTGGGAGTTGTAGTTCACCCTGCAGCCAGAGCGCACACTGAATCCCACCAATGACGCATCTAGGGCAGACTTGCCGCACATGCCCAACGTGACTAACTTTAAGTACATCTGGAGTTTGAGGGGTTTAATGCGCCATGAGGTGAGTTGTAGTTGACCCTGCATCAAGACAGAGCACTGTGACCCCCAACAACAATGGACCTGGACCACATTTGGCACACAGAATGCTATATGACCAGAAAAAAATACTTGAGGGCTTTGGGGAAAATTCACCTTGATTTAGGGGAGTTGCAGTTCACCCACATCCAGAGAGCACGTGAACTTGATATGTGCAATTTTGAATACTGGTCAATTTTGGAGGTGTGGGGGAGAGATTGGCCTTGAATTGTAGGAGTTGTAGGTACTGGGATTTATAGTTCACCTGCAATCAAACAGCACTCTGGACCCCTCCAACAACGGACCTGGACCAAACTTGATACAGATATCCGATATGCCCAAGTTTGAATACTGCAGGGGTTTGAGAGGGAGAGACTGACCTTGATTTTTGGGAGTTGTAGTTCACCTACAACAGGAGAAACTGTCAACCCCACCAACGAAGGACCTGGATCAAACTTGGCACACAGAACTCTCAGGACCAACGGAACATACTGGAGTGGTTTCAGAGGACTGACCCATCATGGTGGGAGTTATAGTTCTACTCACATTTGCATGTTTTCGAGCTGGAAAGTTGGCAGAAGCTGGGCCTAACTGCGGGAGTTCACCCTGCTCTCCACTTTCGAACCGGCGACCTTTTGGTCAGCAAGTTCAGCAGCTCAGCAGTATAACCCACAGCGCCACCAGGGGGCGGTAAATATAAACACATAATATTTCCATCTCTCCTTTCCATGCCTTTCCTTCATTTTCCTACTCTTCTTCCATCCCTCTTTTTCAGCTACCTTCTTCCCTTCTCCCTATTCTTCTCCCATGCCTTCCCTTCTTTCGTTCTTTTTGCTCTTCTTCCATCCCTCCTTTTCAATACTTCCCACGCCTTTCTGTTATTATTTCTATTCTTCTCCCATGCCTTTCCTTCTTTTCTTCTTTTTGCTCTTCTTCCATCCCTCCTTTTCAATGCTTCCCATGCCTTTCTGTTGTTCTTTCTATTCTTCTCCCATGCCTTTCTTTATTTTGTTCCTTTCTCTCTTCTTCCATCCCTCCTTTTCAGCGACCTTCTTCCCTTCTCTCTATTCTTCTCCCATGCCTTTCTTTCATTCTTTCCGTTCTTCTTCCATCCCTCCTTTTCAGTACTTCCTGTGCCTTTCTGTTGTTCTTTCTATTCTTCTCCCATGCCTTTATTTAGTTCTTTCCGCTCTTCTTCCATCCCTCCCTTTCAGCGACCTTCTTCCCTCTCTCTATTCTTCTCCCATGCCTTTCTTTCTTTCTTTCCGCTCTTCTTCCATCCCTCCCTTTCAGCGACCTTCTTCCCTCTCTCTATTCTTCTCCCATGCCTTTCTTTCTTTCTTTCCGTTCTTCTTCCATCCCTCCTTTTCAGTACTTCCTGTGCCTTTCTGTTGTTCTTTCTATTCTTCTCCCATGCCTTTCTTTCTTTCCGCTCTTCTTCCATCCCTCCCTTTCAGCGACCTTCTTCCTTTCTCTCTATTCTTCTCCCATGCCTTTCTTTCTTTCCGCTCTTCTTCCATCCCTCCCTTTCAGCGACCTTCTTCCCTTCTCTCTATTCTTCTCCCATGCCTTTCTTTCTTTCTTTCCGCTCTTCTTCCATCCCTCTTTTTCAGCTACCTTCTTCCCTTCTCCCTATTCTTCTCCCATGCCTTTCTTTCTTTCGTTCTTTCTACTCTTCTTCCATCCTTCCTTTTCAATGCTTCCCATGCCTTTCTGTTGTTCTTTCTACTCCCATGCCTTTGCTTCTTTCGTTCTTTCCGCTCTTCTTCATCCCTCCTTTTCAATACTTCTCGCGCCTTTGTTATTATTTCTATTCTTCTCCCATGCCTTTCCTTCTTTTGTTCTTTTTGCTCTTCTTCATCCCTCCTTTTCAATACTTCCCACGCCTTTCTATTATTCTTTCTATTCTTCTCCCATGCCTTTCCTTCTTTCATTCTTTCTGCTCTTCTTCCATCCCTCCTTTTCAATGCTTCCCGTGCCTTTCTGTTGTTCTTTCTATTCTTCTCCCATGCCTTTCTTTATTTTCTTCCTTCCTCTCTTCTTCCATCCCTCCTTTTCAGCGACCTTCTTCCCTTCTCTCTATTCTTCACCATGCCTTTCTTTTGTTCTTTCTGCTCTTCTTCCATCCCTCCTTTTCAGAGACCTTCTTCCCTTCTCTCTATTCTTCTCCCGTGCCTTTCCTTCTTTCGTTCTCTCTGCTCTGCTTCCATCCCTCCTTTTCAATACTTCCTATGCCTTTCTGTTGTTCTTTCTATTCTTCTCCCATGCCTTTCTTTATTTTGTTCTTTCCTCTCTTCTTCCGTCCCTCCTTTTCAGCGACCTTCTTCCCTTCTCTCTATTCTTCTCCTATGCCTTTCTTTCGTTCTTTCCGCTCTTTTTCCATCCCTCCTTTTCAATGCTTCCTGTGCCTTTCTGTTGTTCTTTATATTCTTCTCCCATGCCTTTCTTTCTTTCATTCTTTCCGCTCTTCTTCCTTCTCTCCCTTCCCAGTGCCTTCCTCCCTGTGTGCCGGGTTCGAGTCCTGCTTGGCCATGGCTTCCTCCCTCTTCTCTTTCTTTCCTCCTTTCCTTCACTCCTTCCCTCTTTCTCTCTCTCTCTCATGCCCCATGTGTGCTGCAGCCTCGTGTGCGTGTGAGGCCTCCTCCTCCTCCTCTTGCGGCGCCTGGGAGCCGTGTGGCGCCTCTCCACATCTGGTTTGGCGCATGGGAAGGCCTGGCGCCGGCCGCGCGGAGACACAGCCAGCCTTTGCAGGGGCTCCCTTTCCCCGGCCTTCGCCTCCTTCTTCCTCACCATCACCACCAAGCCCTTAGCCAAGGGGGTGCTTGAGGGGTTCAAAACAACCCCCCAAAAAACCCGGTCCCCCATGCCAAGTGTCTCAGAAGCAAACATTAGAGTCCCTCCAGAATTCAAGCACTGTCTCAACCAGATTTGGACAATTCGCACGGTGACTATCATGACCTACCTTTCTACCAATTGTCATTGCAATGTGAGTACATCAATAGGTATTGCTTCAGTGGGAAGGTAACGGCGCTCCATGCAGTCATGCCAGCCACATGTCCTGGGTGCAGTGCCTCAAGACCTTGGCCTGCACTTAAACACAATCGGCGCTGACACAATCACCACTTGTCAGCTGCAAAAGGCCACCCTACTGGGATCCGCATGCATTATTCGCCGATACATCACACAATCCGAGACTGACGTGTGATCCAGTACGACAGCCAGCAGAGTGGCCTTCTTTTTCTGTGGACTCATCTTGTTATGTTTCTAATAATAATAATAATAATAATGATGATGGAAAAGCCACATTTCTTTTAGGTACCAGGTCTAAAATATTTCACTGACCCACCACTAACAGATTATAACCCCTCTAGGAATATTCTCGGTCCTCCAGGCAATTCTATGGAACCTGCCCACTAGAGATTACCATAGAGTCAGCCTGGAGGATCTAGAAACTACAAAATATGTCCCCTCTAGGAATTTTCTAAGTCCTCTTAGTGATTCTATGGTGTGCCTCTGGTTATGTTCTTATAATTAATGCTATTATAGTATGATAATAATAATAATGATGATGATGATGATATCTGTGGAATGATGTCCAGGGTGGGAAAAAGAACTCTTGTCTGCTTGAGGCAAGTGTGAATGTTGCAAATGGCCATCTTGATTGGCATTTAATGGCCTTGCAGCTTCAAGGCCTGGCTCATTGCAACTCACAGCAACCCAATATAGTAATAATAATAATAGAGATTCTAAGCAACAAACAGGGCTAAAATAATTCATAATAATAATAGAGATTCTAAGCAGCAAACAGGGCTAAAATAATTCAAAATAATAATAATAATAGAGATTCTAAGCAGCAAACAGGGCTAAAATAATGCAAAATAATAATAATAATAATAATAGAGATTCTAAGCAGCAAACAGGGCTAAAAACAATGCAATATACAATATTAAGCCTAAAGCCGATATCACATTGGCCTCTTTCGCTGCAGCTTCATGCCGCTGCCTCGCCATCAGTTTAACGCAACGCTACAGAATCCTGGGATTTGTAGTTCTGCAAAGGCATCTCCGGTGCAAACTGCAATTCACAGGATCCCATAAGCTGCACTCATTCCACAATGTGGAGACGGACCTTTGCAAAACTATAAATCCCAGTCTCCCGCAGCATGGAGCCCATGCAGCCGAAGTGGGACCGAACCACATTCATTCCACGGTATCTTTCCCTTTAAGACCTATGGTTATTAGCTGCTAAAAAAAGTATAGCCTTCGTCCCAAAAATTATAATTATTTGCAGCCAAAAAAGGAACAAATAAACCATATATATATATATGCACTCACATACATATTATTTTATGGGTCTCCTTTGTTTCTCCATCTGTTCACTTGGGTGGGACCCTTTACGGCCATGATATTATTGGCAGGGAAATGGCAAGAAAAAATTAAAATAAAATATATATAGGAGGAGGCTGTGGGGTGTGTGAGAGAGAGAGAGGGGGGGGGGAGATATCTCACACACACACATATATATGTATATATATCACACATATATATATCACATTTTATTTTAATGTTTGGGAAGAATCCATTTATATATGGATTCTTCCCAAACATTCCAGGCTGTTTGCTGGGAAAAGTCTTTAAAATAGGAAAGGAATGGAAAAAAGATCTTTGGATGCGATCCGGGATTCGGGAGAGAGAGAATATTTATATACTTTATTTATTTATTTAAATTAAAGTTTTGTTTGTTTGTTTGTTTTTATACAAAAAATAGCGATTCGAATAAATAAATAAATCTAAACTTAAACGAAAGAACAATAGTCAGAAAACAGGAATTCCAGATAGGAAACCATCAGGGCCAGCTAACACTTCCAAACAAAGGATACCTCCAGGCATAAAGCAGCCAGGCTTTGAAGCTGCAATCACGATGGCCAAATGGCAACATACACGCCTGCCTCCAACAGACAAGAGCTCTTTTCTCCCACCTAGGACATCATTCCACAGGTGTATAAACCCTACTCGCCTAGTTTCCAACAGACTTCTACGAGCGGGCCTTCCCAATGCATGGAGAGGAAGAGACCAAGTCTTGGGTAGGGGAGGGAGCTGCCTTTATCCAGTTTCTTGTTTTTATACCCAACACACTAGGCTCTCCCCCCTTTGATCGCTCACGGCACACTAGTGTGCCCCGGCACACTGGTTGGGAAACACTGATCCCTATTGCTAGAAGGGAGCACTAAAGGTTATCTAGTCCAGTCCTTTTCCTAAATGGGAACCATAAAGGTCATCTGGTCCAGCCCTATAGCTAAAAGGATCCCTAAAGGTCATCTAGCCCAGCCCTATTGCTAGAAGGGAGCCCTAAAGGTTATCTAGCCCAGCTTTATTGCTAAAAGGGAGCTCTAAGGCTCATCTAGTCCACCCTTATTGCTAAATGGGAACCATAAAGGTCATCTAGTCAGCCCTTTTGCTAAAAGGGAACCCTAAAGGTCATCTAGTCCAGTCCATTGCTAGAAGGGATCCCTAAAGGTCATCTAGTCAGCCCTATTGCTAAATGGGAACCCTAAAGGTCATCTGGTCCAGCCCTATAGCTAAAAGGGAGCCTTAAGGGTCATCTAGCCCACCCCTAATGCTAAATGGGAACCCTAAAGGCCATCTAGTCCAGCCCTATAGCTAAAAGGGATCCCTAAAGGTCATCTAGTCAGCCCTATTGCTAAATGGGAACCCTAAAAGTCATCTGGTCCAACCCTATAGCTAAAAGGGAACCTAAAGGTCATCTATTCCAGCCCTATAGTTAAAAGGGAACCCTAAAGGTCATCTAGTCCAGCCCTATAGCTAAAAGGGAGCCCTAAAGGTTAAATAGCCCACCCCTCTTACTAAAAGGGAGCCCTAAGGGTCATCTAGGCCACCCCTATTGCTAAATGGGAACCCTAAAAGTCATCTGGTCCAACCCTATAGCTAAAAGGGAGCCTTAAGGGTCACCTAGTCCACACCTATTGCTAAATGAGAACCCTAAAGCTCATCTAGTCCACCCCTATTGCTAAATGGGAATCCTAAAGGTCATCTGGTCCAACCCTATAGCTAAAAAGGTGCCCTAAAGGTTATATAGCCCACCCCTATAGCTAAAAGGGAGCCCTAAGGGTAATCTAGTCCACCCCTCTTGCTAAATGGGAACCGTAAAGGTCATCTGGTCCAGCGCTATTGCTAAAAGGAAGCCCTAAGGGTCATTGAGTCCACTCCAATTGCTAGAAGGGGCTCCCTAGGGCCATTTAGTCCAGCCCCATTGATAGAAAGGGCTCCTCTTTTAAATGCATTTCAAGATTTCCAACGCCTAACAACTTAGTTGTAACCCTTGATGGCAAAAATGGCTGCCGTTGGTGGAACGGGAGGCCATCCAGAGGCTATCCAGCCCCGCCCTGTCCGGCCCGGTCCCCTTTGCTTTGGCCTGCGGCTTTGCTTTCTCCAAAACGACGTGGCGGAGAATCACCTAAAAGCATTGGTTTTGTTGCCACCAGATTGCAAGGAGATATAGATATGTATATATATAATTAACCTCCCAGAAGGAAAATCTGGAGCTTGTTAAAAAAGAAAGGAATCCGCGTGCCGTTATTCATCGCCGCCTCTTTGCAGCCCCTGCCGCAAACCCTTTATTAGATTCCTTCACAGCTCCTGTTCAAAGCCATCTGGCCCATTGACAAGGGAAGCCAGTGTTGCCCATAGACACCTCCAAGGTCATGTGGCCAGCATGAATGCATTGGCCTTTTTCGCCGCATCATCACACTCCGGTTCCGATTACCATCTGTTAAGACTCTGAAATCCTGTTTATATCCATCATTGTCAAGCCAGGCGTCACTAATCTATATTATATATTTCTATTTCTATTGATGCAGCCTCATTCGCTGCAGCACCACACTTTTGACTCAGGTTCAGTTTGTGGTCTCCTTAGGCTCATATATATGGTTTTCTATATCCTATGCATGGACATAGCCAGGGAATGATATTGGTGTATTTTGCTGCGGCATCACAACTGTCGACTCCTGTTTGGTTTATGGTCCTTTCCTAAGGTAAAAGTAGACGTTTCCCATTGACATTAAGTCCAGTCTGGAGTGTGGTACTCATCTCCATTTCTAAGACGAAGAGCCAGTGTTGTCCATAGACACCTCCAAGGTCATGTGGCCAGCATGAATGCATGGAGTGCTGTTACCTTCCTGCCAGAGCAGTACCTATTGATCTACTCACACTTGCATGTTTTCAAACTGTTAGGTTGATAGGAGCTGGGGCTAACAGCGGGAGCTCACCCTGTCCTGTGCTTTCAAGCCACTGATCTTCCAGTCAACAAGTTCTGCAGCTTAGCCATTTAATCCACTGCGCCACCCCAACCCCTGGCCCGTGTATGTGTGTGTGTGTGTGTATATATATATATTTATTTGTTTTCCGGTGTCTCCCATCCATATGCTACCGTATATCACTTCTGTCTATGTAGGTACTAGAATCCTATTGTTCCATCTTGCCTCCTGCACAGTGCTCACAATATAATATAATATAATATTATATTATAATATTATTATATTATATTATATTATATTATATATTGTATATACATATAATATTAATAATATTATTATAATGTAATACAATATTATGCTACTAATAATAATATGTTATTATAATTACATATTTTATATTACATGTAATATTACTAATAATATTACAGCGTAATGTTATAGTACAATGTAATATATAATAGTAATATCGTGCTCTGGCAATAATATAATATATTGTATTTACAATTGACTTGTAAGCCGCTCTGAGTCCCCTTCGGGGTGAGAAGGGCGGCATAGAAATGTCGAAAATAAATAAATAAATAAATATTGATGCATCCTATTTTTTTTTATTATTTAGCTTTATAATATATATTTTCCTTTATAAATATAAATATTATATATATATATATATATATATATGCATACATATATACATACACACACACCTTTATAATATATATAATAAATATTCCTTTATTATTATTGGTAATAATATCATTATTATTCTTGTTAATATTATTAGCAGTAGAAACATCATCATTATTGTACACAACAACAACAACAACAACAGAGACTCTAAGCAGCAATCAGGTATCCATCCATTATGCCATATGACTTCTGTCTATGTAGGTACAAAAATCCTATTAATTCAGCCTATCGTTCCATTATTATTGGCAATAACTTACTCATCATCATCATCATTATTATTAGTAGTAGTAGTAGTAGTAGTAGTAGTACCGTGTTTCCCCGATAGTAAGACACCCCCGATTGTAAGACGTATCGGGGGTGTCAGGGGAGTCGGCTAATATAAGCCGTACCCCGAAAGTAAGCCGTACCTCGTCGCCACGCCGCCACCGCAACCGGCCCCTCTGCGGCGCACTTTTCTGCCAGGCCTCCAAGGAAGGGAGGGGGAAGAGAGCAAGAGGCGTGGCGAAGCAGCGCCGCGTCAGAGTGACGCGCCGCGCTGCCACGCCTCTTGCTCTTTCCCCCTCCCTTCTTTAAGCCCAAGGAAGGGAGGGGGAAGAGAGCAAGAGGCGTGGCAAAGCAGCGCCGCGTCAGTGACGCCGCCGCTTCGCCACGTCAGAGTGACGCGCCGCCGCGCCACGGCTCTTGCTCTTTTCCCCTCCCTTCTTTCGTCCAAGGAAGGGAGGGGGAAGAGAGCAAGAGGCGTGGCGAAGCAGCGCCGCGTTAGAGTGACACGCCGCCGCTTTGCCACGTCAGAGTGACGCGCCACCGCTTCGCCACGCCTCTTGCTCTTTTCTCCCTCCCTTCCTTCGTCCAAGGAAAAGCTGTGTCGCGGAGGTGTGCTCGGCCGATGGGGCTGGTTGCGGCGGCGGCAGCGTGATGGCGGCAGCGGCGTGGCGACGGGGTACGTCTTAGTTTATATAAGACGTACCCCGAAAGTAAGACTTAGGGGGACTTTTCGGGGGGAAAAGAAAGTAAGGCGCTGTCTTACTTTCGGGGAAACACGGTAGTATTTTGACTACTTTTGACAAATTTTGACTGAATTTTGAGGCCATTAACGAACTCCAGGAACGCTGAGAAATGCGAAGGAACAACAAGGGACGCTCGGAATGCTGAGAGATGAGGAGTGCGCCAGCTCCCCCAGGTGGCCAGAGTTTGCCTCTGTTCGTCTATATGTGTGTGTGTGGAAACGGCAGGGATTGTCTGCTAAGTATGTGTACCTGTAATCCGCTCGGAGTCCCCTTCGGGGTGAGAGGAGCAGAATATAAATAAAGTAAATAAATAATAAATAAATAAACAAGGGACGCTGGGAACGCCGAGAGATGAGGAGTGCGCCAGCTCCCCCTGGTGGCCAGAGTTTGCCTCTTTTCGTCTATATGTGTGTATGTGGACACTGCAGGGATTGTCTGCCAAGTATGTGTACCTGTAATCCGCTCGGAGTCCCCTTCGGGGTGAGAGGAGCAGAATATAAATAAAGTAAATAAATAATAAATAAATAAACAAGGGACGCTGGGAACGCTGAGAGATGAGGAGTGCGCCAGCTCCCCCTGGTGGCCAGAGTTTGCCTCTGTTCGTCTATATGTGTGTATGTGGAAACGGCAGGGATTGTCTGCTAAGTATGTGTACCTGTAATCTGCTCTGAGACCCCTTCGGGGTGAGAAGAGGGGAATATAAATAAAGTGTATTACTATTTATTATTATTATTACTCGCAACATCATCATCATTATCTTGCTTCTTGGCAGAATGAGGTTGGACTGGATGGCCCACAAGGTCTCTGTATTTTATCGTTTTAATAGCCAATTGGTTACTGTTTTTATATAATTATTGCTTCAATTGATTTTTATTGTATTTTTATCTTGTGGGCATTTATTGCCATATGTAAACCGCCTCGAGTCGCCTTTGGGCTGAGAGGGGCAGTATAGAAATATAGTTTTTAAAAAAACCTCTAGGATTCTATCATCATTATTGTTAATAATGATGATAATAGGGACTCTAAGCATAATTAAGACAGGACAATGGGGATGGTCTAGACAAGGCCTGGGCCAACTTGGGCCCTTCAGGCGTTGGTCTAGATGCCCTTTGGGAGTCCCTTTCCTGGCCATATATTTTTGCCAGATTTTTGGCCTGCTTTAAATGCATTCTTTTTTTTCTTTCTTTTTTTTTTTTAAAAAAGCGAAATCCAAGGAAAATCAAGACCATGCCCCGGGCAAATGAGGGGCGTCTGGAGCAAGCCAGCGGTGTGGTTTTCAAGGTGCCGTCGCCGGATCGGAATCCGAGTCCCTGATTATGTTTAATGAGCAAGAAAAATTTCCTCCTTTTTTTCCCAGTGTTGTTCGACCCCCGCGGAGGCAGGAGCGGCGGTGAAATTGGAGGCCGAAACCCACCTGAGTCTCGTTAGCGGCCGGGGATTGATTTAATATTCTCCCCCAAAAATATTCCGGGGCGACAAATTGGCTTTGGCAGATGGAGTGGGAGGAGGAAAGGGGGGCAAGCAGGCATATTACATAGATAGACTTTTTTTGGAAGCAAGGTTTGGGATTCCTCTTCCAAATGCATAGGCTGAATCAATACAAACAGAGGATGTAGATATATCAGCATCATATTATTAGCATTATAGGCCCATGTGATTCTAGGCTAAATCATTACAAGTATAGGATGTACGTAAGTCGGCACCTGGATTGACAATGCATTATTCTAGTACAGGGGTGGGCAACTATTTTTTCCAAGGGGCCACATGAGAGCCAAAAAATATTATGGAGGGCCGCACCTAAGGGCGGAACTACATGCTAATCTACATTATTTATTTATTTATTCACTTACTATATTTACCATATACTGTATTACACCTCATTAATATTAACATATTAATATATCAAGAAATATTCATACATTAGTATTAATATCATAATTATATTATAATATATATAGACATTATAATATATTGAAATTATAATATATAATATAACATTATATTATATTATTATATTATTTTATTATTATAATAAAATTATTATATAATAATAATAAAAACCACTAAAATAAAATAATGCTTCCTTGTAGTCCCCTTCTCTGGAGAGTTTTATGCAGAGGCCAGGCAGGGGAGGCAAGCCAGGGACTCTTAGGAGGGCCAGATAGAATCGGCCAAAGGGCCGCATCCGGCCCCCGGGCCGCAGTTTGCCCACCCCTGTTCTAGTATTATTATTTACTTACTTCATTTCTATTCTGCCCTTCTCACCCCGCAGGGGACTCAGGGCGGATTACAATGTACACATTACATTTAGACACACAAACACATAAGACAGACAGAGGCAATTTAACATCTGGCCACCAGGGGGAGCTGTTGCACTCCTTCATTCCTCAGCGTGTTTCCTGGAGATCTTTTTATGGCCTCGTAAATCAGTTAAATGTAGCCTCCCCACTAAGTGGTACCTTAATTTCCTACTTGACAGATGCAACTGTCTTTTGGGTTGCAAAGGTCGACAACAAGCTACACAATAGGTTGAGAGCCCACCTCGACCCGGGCAGGCCTCGAACTCATGACCTTCTGGTCAGTAGAGATCTTATGCAGCTGACACCCAGCCAGCTGCGCCACATTCCCGGTTATTATTCTGACACAAAATCACAGCAAACGAGATCTATATGCTGGATTTCGTATCAAAAAAATCAGAAGTTGGACACTTCCCAAGCGTCTAGGACTGTGTGATGTATTTCTGAATGATGTGCACAGATCCAAGTCAGGTGGCCTTTTGCAGTTGACATATCGTGATTATTGTTTATTGTTATGTCTTAGTGTTTTTATATTATGAGTCCCCTTCGGGGTGAAAAGGGTGGCATATAAATGTAGTAAATAAATAAATAATTAATAGTGTATTACAAGCTTAAATCGCGTGAAATAAATGGTGACTGTATAGTTATCCCAGGGGTGAGAGAGGCCCGGCTGACAAAGACCCGACGGAGAGCTTTCTCTGTGGTGGCTCCTGTAATCTGGAATACACTTCCGCCTGCTCTCAGGGCCATATCGGCCCCAGCCAGATTCCTGTCCGAGCTGAAAACTTGGCTCTTCCGCCAGGCGTTTGGGGATTGACTAATCTTGGGGATTGGGCCCTTTGTGATCCTTTGAACCCGTGTTTTTAATTAGATGTATTTTTTAAATGATGTAAGTCACCCGGAGCACCATCGGTGGAGGGCGACTCACAAGAAATAAAGTTATTATTATTATTATTATTAACATGAGTTGAGAGTGTGATGCTGCAGCAAAAAAGGCCAATGCGATTCGATGCTAACTTATTACAAATATAGGATGTTGATATGTCGGCACCTGGCTTGACATCGTACATTATTATTATTATTATTATTATTATTATTGGCCATAGCAACTCTAGGCTTAAAAAATCAATAAACTATAGGATGTTGAAAAGTCGGCACCTGCTTGACATCGTACATTATTATTATTATTATTATTATTATTATTATTGGCCAATGCAACTCTAGGCTAAAAAATTCAATACAATTATATATTGTTGATAAGCCGGCGCCTGGCTTGACGTCGTACATTATTATTATTATTATTATTGGCTAATGCAACTCTAGGCTAAAAATTCAATACAACTATAGGATGTTGATAAGTCAGCACCTGGCTTGATGTCGTACATTATTATTATTATTATTATTATTATTATTATTATTGGCCAATGCAGTTCTAGGCTAAAAAAAATCAATACAAATATAGGATGTGGATAAGTCCGCACCTGGCTTGACAATGCATTATCATTATTATTATTATTAGTAGTAGTAGTAGTAGTAGTAGTATATCTTAATATATTACAAGCTGAACATGAGTCAAGGGTGTGATGCTGCAGCAAAAAAGGCCAATGTGAGTCTATGTTTACTTAGTACAAATATAGGATGTAGATAAGTTGGCACCTTGCTTGACATTGTATATTATTATTAATATAATATTATTATATTAGTATATGATTATTATAATTATTATGATTATTCTTCTTCTAGGCCAATGCAATTCTAAGCCTATAATAATACATGTCAGCATCTGGCTTGACAATGAATTATTATTATTATTATTATTATTACATTTTAGCATATTACAAGCTGAACATGAGTTGAGAGTGCGATTCTGCAGCCAAAAAAAGCGCCAATGCGATTCTATGCTAACTTATTGCAAATATAGGACGTAGATAAGTCAGCACCTGGCTTGACAATGCAGCATTGTTGTTATTATTGTTATTATTATTATTGACCAATGGCTTGACATTATTATTGTTATTGTTATTATAGTCCAATGCTATTCTAGGCTCAATTAATGCAAACCTAAGATGTAGATAAGTTGGCACCTGAGGCAAGAGTGTGATGCTGCAGTGGAGAAGGCCAATGCGATTCTAGGTTGAATCAACAGAAGCACAATGTCCAGATCAGCTCAACTCTGAGCATCCTTTGCATGCAATAACCATCTAAGCAGCTCTCCAGGGTGCTGAACCCATTGGGGAGACTAGCTTCAGCAAAGGAGATTGCTTCGCTGGGCAAAGCCCTCCCGGCAGATGGCCATCCAGCTTCTGCATCGAAAGCCTCCCATGAAGGAGGCTCCTTCTTGAATTGGACACAACATTATTCTAGTTTGGCCAAAACAGAAGAGAGTGGGACTCTGACTTCCTTAAATCTGGATACTAGACTCCTATGGATGCAGCCTAGACTCACACTGATGTTCAGCTTGTGGTCTACTAATAAATTAATAATAATAATAAGCCTTAATATAGATTATTATTAGTAGTAGTATAGAATTGCATTGGCCTTTTCTGCCGCTGTATCACACTCTTTCTCACATTCAACTTGTGGTTACAAATAAATTATTATTATTATTATTATTATTATTACGTCTTAGTATAGATTATTATCATGCCTTAGTATAGATTATTATTAGTAGTACTATACAATCACATTGACTTTCTGCCGCCGCATCACACTCGACTCATGTTCAACTTATGGTCTACTAATAAATTATTATTATTATCATTTCTTAGTATAGATTATTATTAGTAGTAGTATAGAATCGCATTGACTTTTTCCGCCGTCGCATCACACTCTCGGCTCATGTTCAATTTATGGTCTACTAATAAATTATTATCATCATCATCATGTCTTAATATAGATTATTATTAGTAGTACTATACAATCACATTGACTTTTTCCGCCGCTGCATCACACTCAACTTATGTTCAACAGAGGGGCTTAATCTACTAGAGGTCCCTAGTATTAAGATCTGTAGGCTGTCGAGCACCCGGCAGAGAGCATTTACAGTGGCCGCTCCGACCCTCTGGAATTCTCTGCCGGAGGAGATACGAGCACTACGGGGTTTGTTGGCCTTCCCCAAGTCTGTGAAGACTTGGCTATATAGGCAGGCATTTGGTCCCAACTGATGCCTCCTTAGTTGCCAGCTGCCAACATACCGTCCTGCCATGTATTGCCTCTGCGTATTACTGCTTGCCGGGATCATTTGTGGGGAGGGGGGCTTTTGGGTATACGTCTTTTATCTGTTTATTGATGTTTTATTGATTTTATGCTGTAAACCGCTCTGGGCTCCAGAGAGAGCGGTCTACCAAATCGAATTTATAAATAAATAAATAAATAAACTTATGGTCTACTGATAAATTATTATTATTATGTCTTAGTATAGATTATTATTTTTCCGCCTATTTTTCCGCCGCCGCATCACACTCTCGGCTCATGTTCAATTTACAGTCTACTAATAAATTATTATTATTATTGTCATGTCTTAGTATAGATTATTATTAGTAGTACTATACAATCGCATTGAATTTTTCCGCCGCCGCATCACACTCGACTCATGTTCAACTTATGGTCTACTAATAAATTATTATTATTATCATCATGTCTTAGTATAGACTATTATTAGTAGTAGTATAGATTCGCATTGGCCTTTTGTGCCACTGTATCACACTCTTTCTCACATTCAACTTGTGGTTACAAATAAATTATTATTATTATCATGTCTTAGTATAGATTATTATTAGAAGTACTATACAATCACATTGACTTTTTCCGCCGCCGCATCACACTCTCGGCTCATGTTCAATTTATGGTCTACTAATAATTATTATTATTATTATCATCATGTCTTAGTATAGATTATTAATAATAATTAATAATAATAATTAATAATAATAATGGTGGTTCTGGGTTGGCGGAATGTGCTATGCCTCTTATGCTTTGCCTTTCAAGTCAAAAAATCCAAGCCGGGAGGGCCTTGTTCCCTCTGTCTGTCTGCCTGTCTCTCTTTCTCTCTCTGCAAAGAATGAATGAAATGCCCTTCGGCTCTTTTTTGGGGAAAAGAAAAACGGAAAAAGCTGGAGACAAGAGTCCTGATGCCGCCAGTGAGGTTTGGAGGCTTATTCACCTCTTCCCATTAGACTAACAAATGGCGCTTAACGCAAACCATCTGTGCGCAAAAAAGCAGAGATGAAGGCCCTTCATCTCAACCGGTGTCTCGATTTATTCCCTGGGAGAAAGAGAAAAGAGTTGGAGAAGTAGGAAGAGGAAGAAGAGGATGGAGAGAGGGGAATGATGGAGAAGGGAAAAGAGGAAAGAGCGGAGGAATGTAAAGGGAAAGATAGGAAGAAGAGGATGACGAGAAGAAAGAAAAAAGGAAAAGGAGAATGACAAAGACAAAAGGGAAGATGAAAAAGAGCAAGAGGAAATGGAGGAGGAGAAATAGGAAGAGGAATGTAAGAAGAAAGAGGGGGAGGATAGAGAAAGGTGAAGAAAAAGGAAGATGAGAATGATGGTGAAAAGAGAAGAGGAAGAAGTGCAAGATGAAGAAGAGGAAATAGGAAGAAGAGGATGAAGAGAAGAGAGGTAGAAGAAGGAAAAGGAGAATGAGGAGGAAGAAGAGAAAAAAGTGGAAAAGAACAAAGCAAGATAAGAAGAGGAAATAATGAAGGAGAAATAGGAAGAAGAAGAGGGTGAGAAGAAGAGAATAATAAATAGGACAATGCGGAAAAAGACAGAAGAGGAAGATGAAGAAGAGGAAATAGCAAACGAGAAATACGAAGAAGAGGATGAAGAGAAGAAAAGAAGAAGGAAAGGCAGAGGAAGAAGAGAAAAGGTAGCAGAAAAGAACAAAGAGCAAGATAACAAGAGGAAATAATGAAGGAGAAATAGGAAGAAGAAGAGGACGAGAAGAAGAGAATAATAAATAGGACAATGAGGAAGAAGAAAAGGGAAGATGAAGAAGAGGAAATAGCAAAAGAGAAATAGGAAGAAGAGGACGAAGAGAAGAAGGAAAAGGAGAATGAGGAGGAAGAAGAGGAAAGGAAGAGGAAAAGAATGAAGAGCGAGATAAGAAGAGGGAATAGTGAAGGAGAAATAGAAAGAAGAGGATGAGAAGAAGAGAATAATAAATAGGACGATGAAGAAAAAGACAGAAGAGGAAGAAAAGGGAAGATGGAAAGAGAATGAGCAAGATAAAAGGAAATGTGAAGGAAGAAGAGGATGAGAAGAAAAGAAGAATAATAAGGAAAAGGACAAGGAGGGAAAAGATGGAGAAGAAGAGAAAATGGAAGATGAAGGAAAGATGAAGAGCAAAATAAGAAGAGGAAATGGAGGAGAAATAGGAAGAAGAAGAGGAGAAAAAGAGGAAAAATGAGAATGAGGAGGAGGGAGAGAAAAAGAAAGAGGAAGATGAAATAGACAGTGGAGCAGAAATAGGAAGCAGGAGTAGCAGAAGAAGAAGGAAGAGGAGAATTAGGAAGAAGGTGAAGAAGGAAGAAGAGCAAGATAAAGAAGAGGAAGAGAGATAGGAAGAAGAGGAGGATGAGGAGGAAGAGGCTTCTTCCCTTTCCTTGGGAAGAAAAAAGCAAGGAAGGCAGCCGCAAAGACAGGAGCAAAAGAATGAAAGAAGAAGAAGCGAAGGGATGGGCCTCCCTTCAAAGGCTTGTTTTCCTTTTAGGAACCCCATAAAAAGAGAGCTCGACTCAGAGTCTCCTCTCATCGCATTATTGTCTCTGGGAAACAAGAGGCCTTCCAGATGGAGGGAAGGAGGCAGAGGAGGAGAAGGAGGAGAGAAGCACAGAAATCCCTCACTTTTCACAGTTTACTCCTTCCCTCAAACTCTTCATCTTCCATTTCCTCTTCTGCTTCTTTCCTCTCCTCTTCCTCTCTTCCCCTTTACTTTCTTCCTCTTCTCCTTCCTCCTTCCCACATCATCTTCCTTCTCTTCTTTCTCCACTTTTTCTTTTTCCACCTCTTCCTTCCCTCTGCCTCCACTTTCCTCGTCTTCCTTCTTCCCCTCTTCATTTTTTTACTTTCCTCGTTCTTCCTTTCGTCTTCTCCTCCTCCCCTGCTCTTTCCCCCTTTCTTCCCCCTCTCTCCATCACTTCCTCCTCTTTCCCTTTTCCTTCTTCCATCTCCTCTTCTTACTTTTTCTTTTCTCTTCCTCTCCTTCTTCCTCCTCTTCTTCCCCTACTTCCTTCTTCTACCCTTATTCTCCGCCTTCTCTCCATCTTTCTTCCCTTTCTTCATTCTTCCTCCATTTCCTCTTCCTCCTAATGTTTTTCCACTGCACATTCTCATCTTCCTCCTCTCTTCCGTCTCTTCTGCCTCCTCTGTCTCTTAATCTTCTCTGCTTCTTCTACTTCTGTTTTCTATCTCGCCTTCTTCCTATCATTCCCCGTCTTCTTTTATACTCCTCCTCCACTTTTCCCCTTTTTTCTTCTCTTCTTCTTCCTTCTCTTCCTCTCTCTCTTTCTTTATCTCCTCTTCTTTTCCTTCCTATCTTTCACCATCTTCTTTTCTCCTGTCCCTTCTTTTCCCCTTTCCCTTCACCTTCTCTCCTCCTGTTTATTCTCTTTCCTCTTCCTCCCCTCCTTCCTTTCTTTTATTCCTCCTCCTCTTACCCTCCTCCTCCTTTTTTTCCGGCCTCTTCTCCTCTTCCTTCCTATAATTACTATCTTCTCTTCCTCCTCTCCTTCTTCTCCATCTCTTCCTCCTCTTCCCCTTCTTCTACTCTCCTTCTTCTCTTCTTCCTCTTCCTCCCCTTTCCTTCCTCTCATTCCTTTTACTCTTCCTCCTCCTCCTTTTCTTCCTCTTTTCCTCCTCCTTCCTCTTTCCCATCTTCTTTTCTCTTCCTCCTCCTCCATCTCTTCCTCTTCACCTTTCCTTTCTTCCTTCTCCTTATTCTCTTCCTCCTCCTCCATCTCCTCTTCTTTTCTTCCTCTTCTCCTTCTTGTCTTTCCCTACTTTTCTCTTCTTCTTCCTCTCCTCCTCTATCTCTTCCTCCTCCTTTTCTTCCTCTTCTCCTCTTCCTCCTCCATCTCTAACTCTTCTTTACTTTCTCCCTTCTCCTTATTCTCTTCCTCCTCCTCCATCTCCTCTTCTTTTCTTCCTCTTCTCCTTCTTGTCTTTCCCTACTTTTCTTCTTCCTCTCCTCCTCTATCTCTTCCTCCTCCTCCTTTTCTTCCTCTTCTCCTCTTCCTTCCTCTTCTCCATCTTCTTTACTCTTCCTCCTCCATCTCTAACTCTTCTTTACTTTCTCCCTTCTCCTTATTCTCTTCCTCCTCCATCTCCTCTTTTTTTCTTTCTCTTCTCCTTCTTGTCTTTCCCTACTTTTCTCTTCCTCCTCTCCTCCTCTATCTCTTCCTCCTCTTCTTCTCCTTATGATCTTCCTCCTTCTTCCTCCTCTGCTTCACTCCATCTCTTTTTCCACTTCTCCCTCGCATCCCTCCATCATCAGACATGTAACTTTATCTCGGCCTCAATTAAATCAAGGGGGGAATCTTTTTTGTCCACTCTCTTAATTGGTCGCAGATGCCCTTCTTTGGGTGGAAAGAAGAAGAAGAAGCCGGCTTTGTTTCCCAAAGTTGTTCCCCTTCGAAAAGAACATCATCTTCATGTATTTCTCTGTTTTAGCCAATGCAAAAAAAACCCCAAACCCCCCAAACATGCTTGTCTTTCTATTAATGGGCCTTCTCTTTGGAGAGGCCGAAAACAGAGCCTCCTAATAATGCTACTAATCCGCCTGGACCAACTCTCCTTCATCTGCAGGAGGAAAGAAGGAAAAAAAAGAAAAAGGGGGAAAGAAAGAGGCCTGATTTATAGCTGCTGAAATGTATCCCTCCCTCACTGTTTCTTTTAATCATTTCGGGAGAAGAATTACATGCTTTACTTTCAGGAAGGAAATTTATTTCTCCTCCTTTCCCTCCTTCGCCACCGCAAACCCTTTCGGAAAAAGACATGGAAACTCTCTCTTTCTCTCTACATATATATATGTGTGTACATATTTTATTACATATATGTATTTGTGTGTATATGTAATATTATATCTCTCACTTGGCTAATTTATATAACATATAATATATATATATAATATTTAAATATATATAAATTATATAGATAAATTATTTTTATATATAAATTATATATATATATATAAATTATGCTATTATATATATATATTTAAAAATTATATATATTACATTATATATATATATATAAATTAGTGCATAGGTAAACATAAATGTATTATATAGATATAGATAGAGGTCCTTAAAATTTAAAATTTAATTGGTGGGAAAATATTATAGAGATATTGATCCTAAATCTGCTCCTATGATATTTGTATGTGTGTGTGCACGCACGTGTATATATACATACACATGCACACATAAATAATCTATAATTAGAATATTTTTACACCAATTAAAGGAGCATGTTTAGTATCAGTACCCATATCCATATCTATCTATCTATCTATCTATCTATCTATCTATCTATCTATCTATCTATGGATATGGATATGGATATGGGTACTGATACTAAATATGCTCCTTTAATTGGTGTAAAAATATTCTAAGTATAGACTATTTATGTGTGTGTGTGTGTGTGTGTGTATACACACACACACACACACACACACTGTATATCTGTCCCCTGCCATGCGTTGCTGTGGCCCAGTCTGGTGATCTGGAAAATGAAGTAATGAGAAAGTGTTGCTTTCTAATATATGTAATTTATTTATTCTTGTGGGTAAACAGTATTTTTTGCTGTGTTGATGTCGAGATTGTCTGGTTTGCCTACTCTGGAACATGCCACATATAATTGTCCTTCTTTAGGGGTCCCTTTCAAATCTATGATACTATATCTCTCTGCGTGTGGATCATATATATCTATCTATATCTATGGCTGGGTGGCTCTTTGTCAGGAGGGCTTTGGTTACGTTTTCTTGCCCTGGTGAAGGGAGATGGACTGGGTGGCCTGAAGGTCATGTTGGTCATGGGGGTTCTGTGTGGGAAGTTTGGCTTAATTCTGTCTGTCAGAGAGAGAGAGGGCTAGACAGAGATACTAAATCTGATCCATTAGTGTGTGTGTGTGTGTGTATGGTGCATAGATAGGTAGATTGATATTGATACAAAATTTGCACCTTTAATTGGTAGTAATATATACAAAGATATTCTTTATCTCTTTTTTCTCTTTCTTTCATTCTTTTAGTCTTTCCTTCATCCTCTCTTTCTTTTTTCATATTTTCTCTTTTTTCTTTCTTTTATTCATTCATTTTCCTTCTTTCATTCTTCTCTCTCTATCATTCTTTCTTTTTCTTTTATTTGTTCATTCTTTATCTCTCTCTTTCTTTCTCTCTTTCTTTCATTCTTTTAGTCTTTCTTTCATCCTCTCTTTCTCTTTCATTCTTTTTTTATATTCTCTCTTTTTTCTTTATTTTAGTCATTTATTTTCCGTCTTTCATTCATTCATTCATTCTTTCTCTCTCTCTAAGTCTAAATCTAAATCTGCTCCTTTAATTGGTGGGAAATTAGATAGATAGATAGATAGATAAATAGATAGATAGATAGATTTACTACATATATAGATATAGATACTAAATCTGCTCCTTTAATTGCTGGGAAATTAGATAGGATTTTTTTAAACTACATATATAGATATAGATACTAAATCTGCTCCTTTAACTGGTGGATACACACACACACTATATATATAAATAAGAATATAAAATTAGTATATAGATTGATATCAATACAGATACTATTTTTTATATTTTTCTTAGGAAAAATCTGCCCCTTTAACTGGTGGTTAAAGTCATATATATATATATATATATATATATATATATATATATATATGAATGTGTATGTGTGTGTGTGTGTATATATATATATATACACACACACACACACACATACACACACATACATACATACACACACACACACACATATATTTACGGAGTGTTGTTTGTTTGTGGTTGTTGTGGTTGTTTACACCCTGCGTTTTCTCTCCACGTGGAATAGTTCTCCATATCCGCGGAGTGTGGATCAGAGCAAACACAGTTGAAACAAGGGCTTTGATCAGAGTTTATTATATATTGATCGTCTAGGCAGGGTTTCCTTGGAGATCGGTTTCTTGTAAACCTGTTAATTTGAAAAGCAAACAACCCTGAAGGAGATATATATATAGAGAGGGGGGGGAGTTGACCATACATTTAAGAGAGGGAAATTGGGCATAACAACAACAAAAACATAACAACAACAATAATAAATATCCCCCTTGATTCTGCCATTGCATATAATGGGATTTTAAGCCCCCAGGGCTTCAAAATATCCCCCAAAATGGCATTTGATGTCTTTGTAAGGGGTTCAAACTGTTACTTTTGAAATGGTTTAATTCTATTTTAATGTTTCTCTTCTTTAGGTTTTATATCATGTGTGCTGTAAGCTTTTTAGTGTTGTTGGCTGCTTTACATCCCTTTGAAGAGAAAGGAAGCAGCCTTTCAATATGACAACAACAACAACAACAACAACGGTATGTATAAGTAATTGTTTGCTTTATTATTGTTGTTATGTTTACTGTTATTTTTGAAATTGGTAAATATCTATATCATTTAAGTAATTGTTTGCTTTATTGTTATTGTTATGATTATCGTTATTTTTGAAATGGATAAATATCTATACCATTTAAGTAATTGTTTGCTTTATTGTTATTGTTATGATTATTGCTATTTTTGAAATGGATAAATATCTATATCATTTAAGTAATTGTTTGATTTTATATTATTGTTTTGTTCGAATCCCAACAGATAAAGTGTTGAAACAAGCCCTAAAATAATAGCATAATTTAGCCATCTGACTCCAAAACTCAAGAAGCTGCTCTTTACAAGAGAGAGACAGAGACAGAGAGAGAGAGTGAAAAAAGAAAGAAAGGGAGATCTGAAGAATGAAAGGAAGAGAGAAAGAAATGAAAGAAAGAGAGAGAGAGAGAGAAAGAATGAATGAAAGACAGAAAATAAACAAATAAAAGAAATAAAAGAGAGAGAATATGAAAAAAAGAATGAAAGGGAAAAGAAGAGAGGATGAAAGAAAGACTAAAATAATGAAAGAAAGAGAAAAAGAAAGAGATAAAGAATGAACAAATAAAAGAAAAAGAATGATAGAAAGAAAGAATATGAATGATAGAAAAATTGAATGAATAAAAGAAAGAAAAAAGAGAGAATATGAAAAAAGAATGAAAGAAAGAGAGGATGAAAGAAAGACTAAAAGAATGAGAGAGAGAGAGAGAAAGAAAGAGATAAAAATGAACAAAAAAAGAAAAAGAAAGAACGATAGAGAGAAAGAAAGAAAGAAGAAAAACGAATGAATAAAAGAAATAAAAATGAGAGAATATGAAAAAAGAAAGAGAGGATGAAAGAAAGACTAAAAGAAAGAAAGAAAGAGAAAGAATGAACAAATAAAAGAAAAAGAAAGAACGATAGAGAGAGAGAAAGAATGAAAGAAGGAGTGAATGAATAAAAGAAAGAATGAAAGAAGGAAGGAATAAAAGAAAGAGAAAAAGAGAAAGAATGAAAGAAGAAAAGAGAGAATGAACAAAAGAAAGAGTAAGATAGAGAGAAAGAACAAAAGAGAATGAATAAAAGAGAAAGAATGAAAGAAGGAACGAAAGAAAGAAAAGAAGGAAGGAAGCTGGAGCGCATTAAAGGCGACCTGTAATTATTCTTCCTTTTAGATAACTCTCTCTCTCTCTCTCTCTCTCTCTCTCTCTCTCTCTCTCTCTCTCTCTCTCATTCTCTCAGCTTCTTTGCCACCAAAACAGCAAAGGAATGATATAAATCTGCCTTTTATGAGCCGGCAGCGCGATCGGTATTCCTCCCGCCTTTGAACATCTGGCCGGCTCGCCAGCCCTTTCAGGCCCCAAATCCCATTGGATCCAGGCTGGTAAACCCCATTGAGCCAATAGGTCTCCTCAAATGGGGCCTCCAGAGTTGGATTTGGGGCTTGTTTTTCAAAGAATCACACAACAACAACAACAACAACATCGCCTCACAACACGAATGAATACAGTAAAATACATATAAATAAAAATAAACAAATAATAATACATCAAAACAATAGAAAAACGAACACGGTAAGCCAAAACACAAGTAAAAAAACATTAACAATAAATGTAAATAAACATGTAACTAAAACTTTCAATAAAATAATAAAAATATTATTAAAAAATAATAAATAAATATTTTTTAAATAAATTGAGATTAAACCCAAGCGACTTATGGACACATACGGAAGGAGAGTGGGGCAAATTCTCCCTTTTTATTGGGTCCTTGGTTAATTTGCATAGATAACATGAAATGAGAAAAGGCCAGAAGGATCCATGCCTTTGGAGGCGTCGGAGGCTCCCTTTCCGGGCTGACAGGTCAGGGAAATTGATTATTATTTTTAATGCAGGGAAGAAAAACTTCCCATTTCTATTAATGGGCGGGCTTCCTTTTCCTTCTCTTAAGGCTAATTACTGTTTATTTTTCCTGGGATCAAGCTGAGGAAAGGCTTCAGTTGAATGGGAGGTGGATGGGTGGATAGATAGATAGATAGATAGAGACTCCGATAGATATTGTGCTGGTCAGTGACCGTGATAAAGTTTTGTTGTTGTTGTTGATAGATATTGAGATAGAGAGATATTGAGATATATATAGATAGATAGATATAGATATTAGATAGATAGATATTTAGGCAGATAGATATTGAGATAGCTGCCAACATACTGTCCTGCCATGTATTGCCTCTGCGTATTATTGCTTGCCGGGATCATTTGGGGGGAGGGGCTTTGGGTATACGTCTTTTATCTGTTTATTGATGTTTTATTGATTTTATGCTGTAAACCGCTCTGGGCTCCAGAGAGAGCGGTCTACCAAATCGAATTTATAAATAAATAAATAAATAAAATAAATATACTGCTAAATGTTGTTTTTCTATTTTGTTATATTGCTTTTGATAATATGCATTTTAATGTGTTATGGTTTAACTGTTCTGTTTGGGCTGGGCCCCGAGTCCTTCAGGGAGATGGAGTCAGGGTACAAAAATAAAGTTGCTATTATTTATTATTATTATTGATACATACATAGATATTGAGATAGACAGACAGACAGATAGACAGATATTGAGATAGATGGTTGGATGGACAGACAGATAGATATTGAGATGGATAGATAAATAGATAGATAGATAGATAGAGATATTGAGATAGATAAATAGATAGATTCATATTGAGATAGATAAAACGATATATATTGAGATAGGTAAATAGATAGATAGATATTGATACAGATACATATTGAGATAGATAAATAGATAGATTCATATTGAGATAGATAGAGATAAATATTGAGATAGATATATATTGAAATAGATAGATATTGAGATAGATAAATAGATTCATATTGAGAAAGATAGATATTGAGATAGATACTGTATATAGATATTGAGATAGATAAATAAATAGATTCATATTGGGATAGATAAATAGATAGATATTGAGATAGATAGATATTGATACAGATAGATATTGAGATAGATAGATATTGCGATAGATAAATAGATTCATATTGGGATAGATAGATAAATAGATATTGAGATAGATAGATATTGATACAGATAGATATTGCGATAGATAGATAGATTCATATTGGGATAGATAGATAGATAGATAAATAGATAGTTATTGAGATAGATAGATATCGAGATAGATAGATATTGATACAGATACATATTGAGATAGATAAATAGATAGATTCATATTGGGATAGATAAATAGATATTGAGATAGATAGATATTGATACAGATACATATTGAGATAGATAAATAGAGATATTGAGATAGAATCAAGACCTCATGGGCCATCCAATCCGACCCCTTCCTGCCAAGAAGCAGGAAAATCGCGTTCAAAGCACGCCCGACAGATGGCCACCCAGCCTCTGCTTAAAAGCCTCCAAAGAAGGGGCGTCCAGCACAACAGATATTGAGATATTGAGATAGATAGGTAGATAGATATTGTTATAGATAGATATAGATATAAATAGATGGATACATAGATATTGAGACAGAGAGATATGTGTTAAATGTGTTTGTTAAATGTTTTGATACAGCCGATGGGCTAATCAATAAAGTGTATGTATGAGATGGATAGATAGATATTGAGATAGAAAGAGAGATAGAGAGAAATATGGATAGAGCTAAATGGGGGGAAAGATAGATTATATGTAGATAGATGAGAGAGAAACAGCAGAGGCAGATATAGATAGGTAGATGACAGACAGACAGACAGCTTTGCAAAATAGGGAAGTGTTTGGAAATAGGTAGGTAGAGAGATGAGAAATAATACATAGAGATAATAATATAGACAATGGGCGATAGATAGATATTTATTTATTTATTCAATCTTGTATTCCGCTCCTCCCAGCAGCAGATAGATAGATAGATAGATGGATAGACCAGAGACAGAGAGAGTGATAGTGATAGGAAATGGGGAATAGACAGATGGATGGATACATTGATAGGTGGGTGACAGATGGGACAGACAGAGAGACAGACAAATAGACATTGTTAGATATTGAGATACACAGATAGATAAATAGACATTGAGATAGATAGATACTGAGATGGATGGATGGATGTTTGGATAGATAGATAAATAGCTGATAGACTGATAGGCAGACATTGGAATAGATACTGAGATAGACAGTCATTGAGATAGATAGATAGATATTGAGATAGATATAGATCGATAATAAAGATATAATGGATATAGAAAATACGCATAAATAGATATACTAGAAATGGATGTAGGATCTATAACTATTTGTTACCTCTATAATAGGGGAGAGAGATGAGAGATATGGAGAGAGAGAGGGGGGGGGGATAGACTATAGGAATGAATAGAGAGAGGGATGCCTGGAGGGACCTCTCCTTGGCTGGGCCACAAAGCCACCTCACAGCATGCGGATGAATGCCGTCCGTAGAAGCTGCCATGCAAAGCATAACGAAAGCGGGCGTGAAACCAACTCAGATGTCATCGCAAATGAGCAAACATCCGAATAAGGGCCGCGTCCCTCTTTGCATTGACGTCCCAAAGCCGGAGTCTCAACATGACATTCCCGAAGAAGGCTTTCGATGTGCCTCCTAAGCTGTGAAGGGTTTGTTTTGCACCCAACGGGCCCTCTCTGAGCCTTTTCTGGGCCCTCCAACGCAACTCTATGGCACTTGTTTTGTAAATAAATCATTTGTATTAGGAAAGAAAGTGATACTTTCTAGCTCCCTTCTTGCCCCTTTTGGCACTATTCCTTCCTGTTTCCATCCTATGCTGTCCTTCTCTTCCAGTCCTTCATATGGAAGGAAAACCCTTCGTTCCCGGCGGATCTTCGAGGGCCATTTCTAGCGCATTTCCTGCCCTAAAGAAGGTCTTCAAGGGCTGTCTCTGGCCTGTTTAACCCTTCGGAAGAAGACAAACCCTCCCTCTGTGCCTTGCCTTGCTCTTCTTTTTTTCCCTTAAAGAAGGTCTTCAAGGGCCATTTCTGGCCCATTTACGGCCTTTGGAAGAAACCAAACACTCCCTCTGTGCCTGGCCTTGCCCTTCTACTTTCACCCTCAAGAAGGTCTTTGTGGACCATTTCTGGCCCATTTCCTGCCCTTTTCACCCCAAAGAAGGCCTTCACAGGTTGTTTCTGGACCTTTTCCTGACCCTTCTCTTCCGCCCTCAAGAAGGTCTTCAAGGACAGTTTCTGGACCCTTTCCTGACCCTTCTCTTCCGCCCTCAAGAAGGTCTTCAAGGACAGGTTCTGGTGACCCTTCTCTTCTGCCCTCAAGAAGGGACAGTTTCTGGACCCTTTCCTGACCCTTCTCTTCTGCCCTCAAGAAGGTCTTCAAGGCAGTTTCTGGACCCTTTCCTGACCCGTCTCTTCTGCCCTCAAAGAAGGTCTTCAGTTTCTGCCTTTTCCTGACCCTTCTCTTCTGCCCTCAAGAAGGTCTTCAAGGCAGTTTCTGGGACCCTTTCTTCTGCCCCTTCTCTTCTGCCTTTTCAAGAAGGTCTTCAAGGCAGTTTCTGGACCTTTTCTGACCCTTCTCTTCTGCCCCAGTTTCTGGACCTTTTCTGACCCTTCTCTTCAAGAAGGTCTTCAAGGCAGTTTCTGGACCTTTTCCTGACCCTTCTCTTCTGCCCTCAAGAAGGTCTTCAAGGACAGTTTCTGGACCTTTTCCTGACCCTTCTCTTCTGCCCTCAAGAAGGTCTTCAAGGCAGTTTCTGGACCCTTTCCTGACTCTTCTGCCCTCAAGAAGGTCTTCAAGGGCAGTTTCTGGACCCTTTCCTGACCCTTCTCTTCTGCCCTCAAGAAGGTCTTCAAGGCAGTTTCTGGACCTTTTCCTGACCCTTCTCTTCTGCCCTCAAGAAGGTCTTCAAGGGCAGTTTCTGGACCCTTTCCTGACCCTTCTCTTCTGCCCTCAAGAAGGTCTTCAAGGCAGTTTCTGGACCTTTTCCTGACCCTTCTCTTCTGCCCTCAAGGCAGTTTCTGGGTCTTCATGGGCAGTTTCTGGACCTTTTCCTGACCCTTCTCTTCTGCCCTCAAGAAGGTCTTCAAGGGCAGTTTCTGGACCTTTTCCTGACCCTTCTCTTCTGCCCTCAAGAAGGTCTTCAAGGGCAGTTTCTGGACCTTTTTCCTGACCCTTCTCTTCTGCCCTCAAAAAGGTCTTCAAGGGCAGTTTCTAGACCATTCTTGACCCTTCTCTTCTGCCCTCAAGAAGATTTTCAAGGGCAGTTTCTGGACCTTTTCCTGACCCTTCTCTGCCACCCTAAAGAAGGTCTTCAAGGACAGTTTCTGGACCTTTTCCTGACCCTTCTCTGCCACCCTAAGGAAGGTCTTCAAGGACAGTTTCTGGACCTTTTCCTGACCCTTCTCTTCTGCCCTCAAGAAGATCTTCAAGGGCAGTTTCTGGACCTTTTCCCGACCCTTCTCTGCCACCCTAAAGAAGGTCTTCAAGGACAGTTTCTGGACCTTTTCCTGACCCTTCTCTTCTGCCCTCAAGAAGATCCTCAAGGGCAGTTTCTGGA
>JARBWK010000018.1:15689297-15717733 GCA_030556195.1 Anolis apletophallus
TTTCCTGACCCTTCTCTTCTGCCCTCAAGAAGGTCTTCAAGGGGAGTTTCTGGACCTTTTCCTGACCCTTCTCTTTCACCCTCAAGAAGGTCTACAAGGGCAGTTTCTGGACCTTTTCCTGACCCTTCCACCCTAAAGAAGGTCTTCAAGGCAGTTTCTGGACCTTTTCCTGACCCTTCTCTTTCACCCTCAAGAAGGTCTTCAAGGGCAGTTTCTGGACCTTTTCCTGACCCTTCCACCCTCAAGAAGGTCTTCAAGGGCAGTTTCTGGACCCTTTCCTGACCCTTCTCTTCTGCCCTCAAGAAGGTCTTCAAGGACAGTTTCTGGACCTTTTCCCGACCCTTCTCTGCAACCCTAAAGAAGGTATTCAAGGACAGTTTCTAGACCTTTTCCTGAGCTTTGCCTGCCACCCTAAAGAAGGTCTTCAAGGGCAGTTTCTGGACCTTTTCCTGACCTTTCTCTTCCACCCTAAAGAAGGTCTTCAAGGGCAGTTTCTGGACCTTTTCCTGACCCTTCTCTTCCGCCTTCAAGAAGGTCTTCAAGGGCAGTTTCTGGACCTTTTCTTGACCCTTCTCTTCCACCCTCAAGAAGGTCTTCAAGAGCAGTTTCTGGACCTTTTCCTGACCCTTCTCTTCCACCCTCAAGAAGGTCTTCAAGGGCAGTTTCTGGACCCTTTCCTGACCCTTCTCTTCCACCCTAAAGAAGGCCTTCAAGGGCAGTTTCTGGACCTTTTCCTGCCCCTTCTCTCCCGCCCTCAAGAAGGTCTTCAAGGGCAGTTTCTGGACCTTTTCCTGACTTTTCTCTTCCACCCTAAAGAAGGCCTTCAAGGGCAGTTTCTGGACCTTTTCCTGCCCCTTCTCTCCCGCCCTCAAGAAGGGCTTCAAGGGCAGTTTCTGGACCTTTTCCTCACCCTTCTCTTTCACCCTGAAGAAGGTCCTCAAAGGCTGTTTCTGGCCAGTTTCCCACCCTTCCCTTTCACCCTGAAGAAGGCCTTCAAAGGCCATTTCTGGCCCTCTCTTTTCACACTAAAGGAGTTATTCAAGGGCCGTTTCTGGCCCTTTCCCTGCCCTTTTCTCCCTAAAGAAGGCCTTCAAGGGCAGTTTCTGGGCCATTTCCTGCTCTTCTCTTTCACCCTGAAGAAGGCCTTCGAGGGCCATTTCTGGCCTGTTTCCTGCCCTTCTCTTTTTGCCCTAAATAAGAATCTTTGGTGGCCATTTTTGGTCCATTTCCACCTTTTGGAATAAGCCAAATCCTCTGTGCCTTCCCTTCCCAGTCTTTCAAGGTATGTTTCTGCACTTTCCGTTCTGTTCACCCCTTTCCAGCCTTTCAGAGGAGTCTTCCCAAAGCTTTTCTTGCCTTTCCCACTTTGTCCGCCAAGCTAAAAACCCTTACTCTTCCAAGGTCTCTGTTCCAGCCTTCAAAAGAAGCCAAACCCTTCCGTTCCGAGGTGTCTTTCCAACCCTCCCTTTCCCATCCTTTACTCATTCTTCCTGCCTCCTTCTGCTTCACAAACCCAACAACAACAAGAATCATATGTATTTTTCTTTTTAAATTTTAGGCCTATTCTTAAAAGTGCATCAAATGAAGTGTGTTTACTCTGGTTTTCCTAGATAGATTCATCCAGATAGCAACTGGTAAGGATTATTATTATTATTATTATTACTATTATTACTATTACTATTCAAGGTGGCAAACATCTATCCACACTCAACAGTTTGAAAAGAGCAATGCAAAAGTTAAGAAACAATGGAAGAATAACAGGGTGGTGAAAACAATTAAAATACACCAAATACATTATAATGCACGTCCCCTGCCCTCCCACAATCCTATCAGGCATTAGTTCCGTCTCAAAAACTAGGTCTGGTAGGGGGGAAACGGTGCCATTTTTGGAATCGTTGGGTCAAATATACCCAGAAAGGAGTCTCATATTTGAGACACCAAAACGTGTGTTGGCCTGTATCATCGTCAACGTCAACATCAACGTCAACATCGGCATCAACAACATATATATTTTAATACATATACACATAACACGAACATCATCATCATAATCATCTCTCTCAAAAACTATCTCTGGTAGGGGAAAAGGATTATTATTATTATTAATATTATTCAAGTTGGCAAACACGGTGCAGTTTGGGGAATCAGCTAGTCAAATATACCCAGAAAGGAGTCTCATATTTGAGACACCAAAATGTGTGTTGGCCTGTATCATCGTCAACGTCAACATCAACGTCAACATCGGCATCAACCACATATATATTTTTATACATATACACATAACACGATCATCATCATCATCATCATCTCTCTCAAAAAATATCTCTGGTAGGGGAAAAGGATTATTATTAGTAGTAGTAGTAGTATTATTATTCAAGGTGGCAAACACGGTGTAGTTTGGGGAATCATCTAGTCAAATATACCCAGAAAGGAGTCTAACATTGACGCCGCCGAAATGTGTGTTGACCTGTATCATCATCAACATCATAATATGATCTCACTATCATCAGTCTGTCTGTCTGTCTGTCTGGCCTGTATCTCAAAAACCAGGGCTGATAGGGGGAAAACGGTGCCATTTTTGGAATATTTGGGTCAAGGAGTCTTAACTGAGGAAGGAGTCTTAACATTTGAGGCACCAAAATGTGTGTTGGCCAGTATCATCATCAACATCAACATCATCATTATTATTATCATATTCATACACACACACACACACACACACACACATATAGCCTGTATCTCAAAAACTAGATCTGGTAGGTTCAAAACGGTGCCCTATCATCAACATCATCATCATTATTATCATATTCATACACACACACACACACACACACACACACATGTATATGGACTGTATCTCAAAAACTAGATCTTGTAGGTTGAAAACGGTGCCCTATCGTCAACATCATCATCATTATTATCATATTCATACAAAACACACACACACACACATATATATATATGTGGACTGTATCTCAAAAACTAGACCTGGTAGGTTCAAAACGGTGCCGTATCATCAACAACATCAACATCATTATTATTATTATCATATTCATACAAACACACACACACACACACACACACATATATATGGCCTGTATCTCAAAAACTAGATCTGGTAGGTTGAAAACAGTGCCGTATCATCAACAACATCAACATCATCATTATTATTATTATTATTATCATATTCATACAAACACACATTCTGGTCAGTGACCGTAATAATGTTTTGTTGTTGTTGTTACAAGCACACACACACACATATACATATATATGGACTGTATCTCAAAAACTAGATCTGGTAGGTTGAAAACAGTGCTGTTTTTGGAATCGGCAGGTCAAATATACTGAGGAAAGAGTCTAACATTTGAGACACCAAAATGTTTGTTGGTCTGTATCATCATCAACATCAATATTATCATTCATATATGTATATATGTATATATATGTGCGTGTGTGTTTTCATCACCATCATATATATATGTATATGCATATACATATGGCCTGTATCTCACAAACTAGGTCTGGTAGGGGGAAAATTGTGCCATTTTTGGAATCAGCAGGTTAAATATACCCAGAAAGAGGGCTAACGTTGGCGGTACTAAAATGTCAGTCACCCGGTATTATTATTATTGTTGTTCTACTACGTAAGATAATTTGAAAAACAATTCCTGTTCCTGGTTCCAAAGTGCTATTTCCTGTTTGATTGGGCGGCACTTACTCTGTAAACAGACCCAAACTAGGTTGAACTGGCTCGTTGTGAGTTTTCTTGGCCATGTTCCGGTAGCATTCTCTTCTGATGTTTCACCCACATATATGACAGGCATCCTCAGAGGTTGTGAGGTATATTGGAAACTGAGCGAGGGAGGTTTATATATCTGTGGAATAATGTCCAGGGTGGGAGAAAGAACTTTTGTCTGTTGGAGGCAAGTGTGAATGTTGCAATTAATCGCCTTGATTAGCTTTATTTATTTATTTGCAACATTTATATGCCGCCCTTCTCACCCCGAAGGGGACTCAGAGCAGCTTACAAGTCAAATGTAAATGCAATATATTATATTATTGCAAAGCCTTGCAGCTTCAAGGCCTGGCTGATTCCTGCCTTTGACAACACATTGGAAAACTATCCCAAAATTTGCTATAGTGGGACGTCCCGCCCGCAAGAGCAAAGTTTGAGCCGTTTCCCTACACTTTTCCCAGGATAAGACCAATTAGGACATGACACTGAGCAAAAATTAATATTATTACATTATGTTGTCGTATATAGCAAAGGAAGTGTTTGGACTGACTGGACCAGACACTCAACTCCTCGACTGGCTGTTAGGAATGATGGGAGTTGAAGTCCAAAACAGCTGGAGGGCCAATGTTTCCCCGTGACTGGTCTGGACCGTAATAAATTTTTGTCTGTTTGTTATGTACCTCAAAAACTAGGGAAACTGATGCCATTTTTTGGAATTGGCGGGTCAGATACACTGAGACAGAAGACTAAAATGATAATAATAATAATAATAATCTTTATTTATACCCCGCCACCAGACCAAATGGGATGCAGCGACATGTCTCCCACCCAGTGATGCCCATCCTTTACATTCAGTGGAAGAGGTAGGTTTGCCAGAGTACGTTCTTGCCTTCTCTTGCCCTCTGCATCCTTCCATCCATCCATTATTCTCTTGGGGAAGAGACTTACCTTCTTGCAGGCCTTCTCCTCCTCTTCCTCCTCTTCCTCCTTCTTCACTGCCACTGCTTCCTCCGGAGGCCTGTTCATGGGGGGCTCCTGCTCCGTCCCGGGGTCCTGCTCCGGCCTGTGGACCCCCATTCATCCCGGCCACTTCCTCCAGGTCCAGCAAGTGGCTCACACTGAAGTTCTTCCTTGAAGCCGGGTTGGAGTCCATTGGCGGAGGAGGAGGAAGCCCACCTCCGAAAGGCTTCTCAAAGCCTGGCAACCCCTCCATGCCCCCCAAAATAAGAGAGAGAAGAGAGAGGCCCTTCAACTAAAGGGGGAGACCCTTCCCAAAAAGAAGGGACCCCCAAAAGAGAGGGAGAGAGCCCCAAAATAAAGGGAAACCCTTCCCAAGACACAAGGGACCCCCAAAAGGGAGAGAGGCTTAAAATAAAGGGGGAGACCCTTCTCCAAAAAATGACCCCTCCAAAAGAGCCTCTCAATAGAGCCCCCCAAAAATGGGAAGGCCCTTCCCGAAAAGGAGGGAGCTCCCCAAAGGGAGAGACCCCCCAAAAAAGGAGAGTTCCTCCAAACAGGAGGGACACCTAAACTAAAAGGGGAGAGAGCCCCCAAATAAAGGGGACCCCCAAAAGGGAGAGGGATTCTTAAAATAAAGGGGGAGACCCTTCCCCAAAAAGAAGCCCCCCCAAATAGCTTCCAAATAAATAGGAGACCCTTCCCCAAAAGGAGGGATCCTGCCAAAAGCTTTAAAAGTAGGGACCCTTCCCAAAAAAGAAGGCCCCCCAAGGTAGAGAGAGGCTCTAAATAAAGGGAGGGACCCCAAATAAAGGGAGAGAGCCTTCCCCCAAAAGAGGGTCTCCCCAAAAGGGAGCCTTAAAGTAGAGACCCTTCCCAAAAGGGAGCAAGACCCCCAAATGAAGAGAGAGACTCTTCCCCAAAAGGAGGGACCCCCAAAAGGGAGAGAGACCCCTAAAGTAGAGACCCTTCCCCAAAAGAAAAGGCCTCCCCAAATGGGAGAGAGCCCCCAAATGAAGAGAGACCCTTCCTCAAAAGAGAGCAAGAGCCTCTAAATAAAGGGGAGACGCTTACCCAAAAAAGGAGGGATCCCCCAAAAGGGAGAGAGAGGGAGACCCCAAATAAAGGAAAAGACCCTTCAAGAAAGGGGGAGACCCTTCCCCAAAAGAAGGGACTTCCCAAAAAGGAGGGAGACCCTCAAAGTAGGAGAGACCCTTCCCCAAAAGGAGGGAGAGATCCGTAAAAAGAAAGACCCCTGAAAAGAGAGAAAAGTTTTCCTAGTGCCTTCCCTCTTCTTCTCTTCTCCTTCTTTCCTTCCTTCCTTCCCTTCTTCTCCTTCTGCCCTGAAAGGAAGGAAGGAAAGAGCCCAAGGAGAAAGAGGTCTCTCCTCCTCCCCTGTCCGCCTCGTGTTGACGTCTGGAAGAGAGAGAGAGAAGGAGGGAAAGAAGGAGGGAAGGAAAGGAGGAGGGAAAGGAAGAGGGAGGGATGAAGGGGGAAACCCTAAACTTCCCTCCCTTGGACACATTGCTCTTGGGCTCAAGGCTTTCGCAAAAGGCACATTCCCTGACTTCGCAGGGACAGACCTCCTTCGCCCCACTTTCCGCCTTCTCCATCCCTCCATCCATCTCTCTATTTCTATCTCTCTCTCTGTCTCTGTCTCTTCCCTCTGTATTATTCTCTATTTCTATATATCCGTCTGCCTGTCTCTATTATTCTCTTCTAGTTCAGTGTTTCTCAACCTTTTTTGAGCCGCAGCACACTTTTTACATTGACAAAATCCTGGGGCACACCATCAACCAAAATGACACAAAATGACACTCTAACACAGTAATACATATAGTTAATATGTTTTTAAATGTATTTATACACTCAGTGTGAAACCTGGGCCTGTTTTGATGAACACAACATAGATATCCTGGCAGGAATGGCACAAAGACACAACTCCCATAACCAAGAGAAAATACTGTAAGAGTTTGGTGGGCATTGGCCTTGAGTTTTGGAGTTGTAGTTCACCTATATCCAGAGAACACCGTGGACTCAAACAATGTTGGATCAGGACCAAACTTGGCACGAATACTCAATATGCCCAAATGTGAACACAGATGGAGTTTGGGGAAAATAGACCTTGACATTTAGGAGTTACAGTTTCTGGGATTTATAGTTAACACACAATCAAAGAGCATCCTGAACTCTTGCAACAATGGAATTGAACCAAACTTGGCATATTGAACTCTCATTACCAACAGAAAGTACTGAAAGGGTTTGCTTGGGAATTGACCTTGAGTTTGGAAGTTGTAGTTCACCTACAACCAGAGAGCACTGTGGACTCAAACAATGTTATGTTATGTTGTTGTTTGTTTTCTATCCAGAATCGCAATGTTGGAAGCAGGCCCACCACTTTAAGGTCCCTAAAACAGGCATGGGAAAACTTCGGCCCTCTGGGTGCTTTGGACTTCAACTCCCACCATTCCTAACTGCCTGAGGCCCTTTCCTGCTTAAGTGGCTGTGGGGGAAAAGGAAAAGGGCCTGAGGCTGCTAGGAATGGTGGGAGTTGGAGTCCAAAACACCTGGAAGGTCCAAGTTTGCCCATGCCAGCTTTCGACACAGACCTCTTCCTCCCCCCCCTTCGCTCCCTTCTTCCCCTCCTGCCGAACACTTTTTTTTCTTCTACACTGCCGCTTCTGCTGCCATTTTGATCCGAGGAGGATCTGGGGGGGGGAAGCGTGTGGGCGCTACTGCGCGTGGGGGGGGGCGCCATTCCCTCCTCCCCTGCTCCCTTGCAGCGCTCTCCCCCCGCCCTCCCCTGAGAGAGAGAGAGAGAGTTGCGTTGCGGGGTTTTTTTGGGTCCGTGTGAATTGCGCCCCCCTTGGCTTGCGCCCCCAGGCCATGGCCTAGGGTGGCCTTATGGGTAATCTGGGCCTGGCCAGGTTAACCCCCTGAAAGTCCATCAGTACTTAAAAGTTTGTTATGTTTAGCAAATTTGCTTTGCATGCATCATCGGTGGGATTCATTGTGCTCTCTGGCTGCAGGGTGAACTATAACTCCCACTACAGCGAGTCTGTTTCCTCATAGCCCTCCAGTAGGTTGAGTTAGCCATAGAGGTTCTGCGTGCCAACTTTGGTCCAGGTCCATCATTGGTATAGGTCACAGTTTCCCTAGTTGTGGGTGAACTACAATTCCCAGAAATGAAGTTTGGGTCCCGGAACGGGAGGTCACAGTTTCCCTGGTTGTGGGTGAACTACAATTCCCAGAAATGAAGTTTGGGTCCCAGACCGGGAGATCACCATTTCCCTGGTTGTGGGTGAACTACAATTCCCAGAAATGAAGTTTGGGTCCCGGACCGGGAGGTCACCATTTCCCTGGTTGTGGGTGAACTACAATTCCCAAAAATGAAGTTTGGGTCCCGGACCGGGAGGTCACCATTTCCCTGGGTGAACTACAATTCCCAGAAATGAAATTTGGATCCCAGACTGGGAGATCACCATTTCCCTGGTTGTGGGTGAACTACATCTCCCAGAAATGAAGTTTGGGTCTCGGACCGGGAGGTCACCATTTCCCTGGTTGTGGGTGAACTATAATTCCCAGAAATGAAGTTTGGGTCCCGAGCCGGGAGGTCACCATTTCCCTGGTTGTGGGTGAACTACAACTCCCAGAAATGAAGTTTGGATCCCAGACCGGGAGATCACCATTTCCCTGGTTGTGGGTGAACTACAACTCCCAGAAAGGAAGGTCAGTTCCCCTCAAACCCCTCCTGGCATATCAGGTCTGTGTGCCAAGTTTGGTCCACGTCTATCGGTGTTTGGGTTCACAGTTCTCTCTGGGTGTAGGTGAACTACAACTCCCCCAAATCAAGGTGAATCTCCCCCAAAGACCTCCAGCATTTTTTGCTGGTCATGGGGGGCTCTGTGTGCCAAGTGTGTGTCCAATTCCATCTTTGGTGGAGTTCAGAGTGCTCATTGATTGCAGGTGAACTAAAAAGCCCAGTACCTACAACTCCAAAATGTCCCAGCCAATTCCCCTCCAAACCCACCAGTGGGCATATTAGGTATGCAGGTCAGATTTGACTAGATCCATTCTTGTTTGGGTTCACAGTGCACTCTGGATGTAGGTGAACTACAACTTCCCCAAATCAAGGTGAATTTCCCCCAAATACCTCCAGTATTTTTTTGTTGGTCACGGAGGCTCTGTGTGCCAAGTGAGTCCATCGGTGGTAGAGTTCAGAGTGCTGCTAGATTGCAGGTGAACTATACATCCCAGTACCTACACCTCCGAATTCTCCCCAAACTGCTCTAGTATGCTCAATTGCTGACCAATTCCTCTGTTTGCTGTGTGTCATAGAAAAGGTCAGGAAAAGGTCAAGGGAGTAGCAGTGGGCGGGGCCATGCAAATTCCACACCAATGGAGAGAGTGAGGAACACTGGGGTGTCTGTGGTAGAGGGGAAAAACAGATAATCTGTCTGTATTCTCTCTATTATTCTCTATTTCTGTTTCTCTACCTGTTTGTCTCTTTCGCTCTCTCTCTCTTTCAATTACTATCTGCCTGTCTTTCTATTCTCTCTCTCTATTATTCTCTCTCTATCTGCCTATCTCTCTCTATTATTTGCTTTCTTTCTCTCTATCTGCCTATGCCTATCTATCTATTATTTTTTTCTTATTTCTATGTCTCTATCTGTCTCTATTCTATTATTCTCTATTTTTATCTAGCATCTATCTATCTACCTGTCTCTCTTGCTCTATATCTATTATTCTTAACTATCTATCTAATCTATTCCTTTATAGACTCTATTACTCTTATTTCTCTATCTATTATTATTCTTATGTATGTATGTATCTATTTATTATTCTTATCTATCTATTCCTTTATCCCTCTATCCATCCATCTATTATTCTTATCTATCTATCTTTTCCTTTATCCATCCATCCATCCATCCATCGATTACATCTATTAAGATCCTCCGGAGAGGCCCTGCTCTCGGTCCCGCCAGCTTCACAAGTGCGGCTGGTGGGGACGAGAGACAGGGCCTTCTCTGTGGTGGCTCCTCGGCTGTGGAACTCTCTCCCAAGTGATGCTAGAACTGCCCCCTCCCTGTTGTCCTTTAGGAGGCTGGTGAAGAACCAAGCCTTCCCAGAATAGGCTGAGATTGGCTATTAACTGAATGTCTGACCACGTTTACAGATCGAGTGGAATTGTTTTATTATTATTATTATTATTATTTAATGGCAATGTGGTTTTATGCTGGGTTTTTATGTATTTTAATATGTTGCTCTAGTTGTTTTTAAATTGCATAGCATTGAATCTTTGCTGTTATGCCGGTCTGAGTCCCTCGATAGAGGTGAGAAGGTCGGGGTACAAACGTTTTAAATAAATAAATACTCTTATTTCTCTTTCTTTCTTTCTTTCTTTCTTTCTTTCCTATCTATCTATCTATCTATCATCTATCTATCTATTCCTTTATCCCTCTCTCCATCTATCCATCTATTATTCTTATCTATCTATTCCTTTATCCATCCATCCATCTATTACTCTTATTTCTCTTTCTTTCTTTCCTATCTGAGTATCTACCATTCCTATCTATCTATCATCTATCTATTCCTTTATCCCTCTATCCACCCATCCATCCATCTATTACTCTTATTTCTCTCTCTTTCTTTCCTATCTATCTATTATTCTTATCTATCTATTCCTTTATCCCTCTATCCATCCATCCATCTATTAGTCTTATTTCTCTTTCTTTCCTATCTATCTATCTACTGTATATGAATATCTATCATTCCTATCTATCTATCTATTCCTTTATCCCTCCCTCCCTCCATCCATCTATTACTTATTTCTCTCTCTCTCTTTCTTATCTATCTATCTATTATTCTTATCTATCTGTCTATCTGTCTATCTGTCTATCTATTCCTTTATCCCTCTATCCATCCATCCATCTATCTATTACTCTTATTTCTCTCTCTCTCTTCCTTCCTTTCTTTCCTATCTCTCTATCTATCTCTCTGTCAATTATTCTTATCTATCTATCTATTTATCTATCTATTCCTTTGTCCCTCTATCCATCCATCCATCCATTACTCTTATTTTTCTTTCCTTCTTTCCTATCTATCTATTATTCTTATCTATCTATAATTCCTATCTATCTATCTATCTATTCCTTTATCCATCCATCCATCCATTATTCTTATCTATCTATCTATCAAAACTTTATTACGGTCACTGACCAGCACAAAGCGGGCACAAGCGCCTATCTATCTATTATTCTTATTTATCTATCTCGTATCTATTATTCTTGTCTCTCTCTCCTCCCTCCCTCCCTCCCTCTCTCCATCCATCCATCCATCTATTATTCTCATTTCTCTGTCTATCTATCTATCTATCTATCTATCTATCTATCTATCTATGCAATTTCCAAGGCGGTTCCCACTTGAAATCCTGGGGGGCTTGGCCCAGGATGATGGGCCTCGTAGTCCACCTGCCTCCAGAGAGGCCTGTGAAGCGCACCAACCCCCAAGCCTGGGTGTGTGCAGCCTTTTCCTCCTCTGATCTTGCTGGTCCAGGCCGCCAAGGAGGCCCATCTCTCATCCCAGGCGCCCCCCTCCTCTTCCCTCCTCCCACCCAAGACATTAACTTTTTAAAAGGGGGCCATAAAACGGCATGACATAAGCCAGCCATTTTCAGTAATTAAATGGGGGAAGAAAATAGGAAACACAATCCCTTGACGGCTCCTTGGCCTCCCTTGGAGTCTTGGCCAAGTGGGTCCAGGGGGGCAGCCGGGGAGACCGGGGTCCTTCTGGGTGGACATTATCATCACCATCATCATTATGATCCTTTCCTGCTTTTATCTCGATTCAGACACAAAGCGGAGTATCAATTATTACTACTACTATTATATATGTATATCCCATTTTGATTTCAATTGGGACACAATTATTATTATTATTATTATTACTATTATTTTCCTTTTTATCTCAATTGAGACACAAAGTGGAGTATAATTTATTATAATCTCAGTCGATACACAAATTGGAATAATAATCTGTGGAATAATAATCTGCTTTTATCTGTTTGAAACTCGGCAAGTGTGGTTTATGTATCTGTGGAATAATGTCCAGGGTGGGAGAAAGAACTCTTGTCTGCTGGAGGCAAGTGTGAAGGTTGCAATTGGCCAGCTTGATTACCGTTGAATAGCCTGGCAGCTTCAAAGCCTGGCTGCCTCCTGCCTGGGGGAATCCTTTGTTGGGAGGTGTTAGCTGGCCCTGATTGGCCCACCCTGGACATCATTCCACAGATATATATGTACACACACACACACACTTGCCTAGTTTCCAACAGACCTCAGAACCTCTGAGGATGCCTGCCATAGATGTGGATGAAAGAATACTTCTGAAATATGGCCAGACATCCCGGAAATCTCACAGTAACCCATTATTATTATCTCCAACTTGTATACTCATAGAGACACAAAGTTGCATTATTATTATTATTATCTCCAACTTGTATACTCATAGAGACACAAAGTTGCATTATTATTATTATTATCTCCAACTTGTATACTCATAGAGACACAAAGTTGCATTATTATTATTATCTCCAACTTGTATACTCATAGAGACACAAAGTTGGATTATTATTATTATTATTATTATATCCAACCTGTATACTCATAGAGACACAAAGTTGCATTATTATTATTATCTCCAACTTGTATACTCATAGAGACACAACGTTGGATTATTATTATTATTACTATTATTATCTCCAACTTGTATACTCATAGAGACACAAAGTTCGATTATTATTATTATTATCTCCAACTTGTATACTCATAGAGACACAACGTTGGATTATTATTATTATCTCCAACTTGTATACTCATAGAGACACAACATTATTATTATTATTATTATCTCCAACTTGTATCTCAATTGAGACATAAATGGGAGTTGATAATTATTATTATTAATATTTCTATCCCACTTTTTCCTAATTGAGTCACAAAGTGGGGTGTAAATAATAATAATACTTATAATAATAATACTTTATTTACTCTATTTATATCCCACCTTTCTCTACCCCAAAGTGGTAACAATTAAATTCATTTAAGTAAAAAAAATTAATTAGAGTTAAAATGTACATGAAAACATATAAATATGATAACCATTATTAAAATAATATCAAATAATAATAATAGCTATAAGGTATGTCTAGCCTAGTCGAAAGCAAATAAAATCCCATTCTGAGCCTAAAAGAGCCTTAAAAATGGATCTAAATCAGGGTTTGCATCCAACAAAAATAAAGAAAAAATCCCCCCAAATGGAAGATTTTTCCCATTCTTGGCATTGAAGGAGGCCCTTCAACCAGATCCAGATGCAAATCCTGGGAAAGAGAGAGAAAGAGTGAGAGCTTTTCTCCTTTTCCTTCCAGGCCGGAATCCCCTCCTTCTGCTGACAATTGCAATTTTATTTTTATTTTATCCTGTTTTACAAGCGCCGACATATTGCTTTTTTATGGCCGGCATCCTGTGCTACTTTCCCCATTTTCTCCCTTCAAATGGAATATCCTTTTGGGGTCTTTAAAGGCCAGGTTTTGGGGAGGACTACAACTCCCAGCCAAAACTAGAACAGGGGTCCTCGTGATCCATGGTTTCGTTTATCCGCACCTCGCACAATGCCTCCTTTCTATATGGGACACTACACAGATTATGGGCTCTGTAGTCCACCAAAGTAATACTGTATTGCATTGGGGAATAATGTGCTCTGTAGTCCAACAAAGTCCCTAATTATTGGGGAAATTCCTATTACGAATTGTGGGAGTTGAAGTCCAAAACAACGGGAGGGACGAACTTTGCACATGCCTACTATCGGCCCAGACATTACATAATTTTGGGCGATTATGGTCTCTGTTGTCAATAATGTACCAAATTGATGGATTGTAGGTTTTGTTATCCAATAAAGTACTCAATTGAGGGTTATGGGCTCTGTAGTCTATGAAAGTGCAGAATTCTAGGGATCATGGGCTCTGTAGCCCCAAGAAAGTATTGACTTGGGAATTATGGGGTCTGTAGTCTATAAAAGTGCAGGGTTCTAGGGATTATGGGCTCTGTAGCCCCAAGAAAGTATTGACGTGGGAGTTATGGGGTCTGTAGTCTATAAAAGTGCAGGATTCTAGGGATTATGGGCTTTGTAGCCCCAAGAAAGTATTGACTTGGGAGTTATGGGGTCTGTAGTCTATGAAAGTGCAGAATTCTAGGGATTGTGGGCTCTGTAGCCCCAAGAAAGTATTGATTTGGGAGTTGTGGGGTCTGTAGTCTACGAAAGTGCAGGATTTTAGGGATTATCGGCTCTGTAGCCCCAAGAAAGTATTGACTTGGGAGTTATGGGGTCTGTAGTCTATGAAAGTGCAGAATTCTAGGGATTATGGGCTCTGTAGCCCCAAGAAAGTATTGATTTGGGAGTTGTGGGGTCTGTAGTCTACGAAAGTGCAGGATTTTAGGGATTATGGGCTCTGTAGCCCCAAGAAAGTATTGACTTGGGAGTTATGGGGTCTGTAGTCTATGAAAGTGCAGAATTCTAGGGATTATGGGCTCTGTAGCCCCAAGAAAGTATTGATTTGGGAGTTGTGGGGTCTATAGTCTACGAAAGTGCAGGATTCTAGGGATTATGGGCTCTGTAGCCCCAAGAAAGTATTGACTTGGGAGTTATGGGGTCTGTAGTCCAAGAAAGTGTCGACTTGTGGGGAAATTAAGGACCCTACAGTTCCAGAATGTACTGAATTTGGGGAAATTATGGAATTCTATAGTTCAGTGAAGTGCGTATTTGGTGGGATTATGGGCTCTGTAGTCCCAGAAAGTTATACATTGATTGGGGGAATGACATGCTCTGCAGTACACTGTTGAATTACTATTGGAGAAGGGTTTGGGGCAAGGTTTGGATGGATTAGTTGTTGTTATTTGCATGTTGTTATTTACGGGATGATGGGCCCCGTAGTCCAGGAAAGTGCCAATTGGGGAAATGATGACAGTTCAAGTGAGTGCCAAATTGGGATGGATTGTGGGCTTTGTAGTCCAAATAAGTACCAAATTGGTAAGATTATGGGTTCTGTTGTCCATTAAAGTACTAAATTAGTGGGATTGGGGTTTCTGTAGTGCAAAAAAAAGCCAGATTGGGGAAATGATGGATTTTATAGTCCAAGTAAGTGCCAAGTGGGGGAGGATGATGGGCTCTGTACTCCGAAAGGAAACAATTTGGGGAAATTATGGCCTTGATAATCTGATAAAATTTTGAATGAGGGGGATTAGGGTTTCTGTAGTGCAAAAAATACCGGTTTGGGGAAATGATTGATCCTATAGTCCAAGTAAGTGCCTAATTGGGGAATGATATGCTCTGTAGTCTAGTTATGTACCCTATAGTCCAGGCCTGGGCAAACCTTGGCCCTCCAGGTGTTTTGGACTTCAACTCCCACAATTCCTAACAGCTGGTAGGCTTATAGGAATTGTGGGAGTTGAAGTCCAAAACACCTAGAGGGCCGAAGTTTGCCAAGGCCCGCTATAGTCCGAGTAAGTGCCAAAGCTGGGGGATGATGGGCTCTGTAGTCCAATAAAGTTCTGAATTGGGTGGATTGGTTTCTGTAATGCAAAAAACTGTCGAATTGGGGAAATGATGGACTCTGTAGTCCAAGCAAGTGCCAAATTGGGGTGAATTGTGGGTCCTGTAGTCCAGCAATGAACCCTATAGTGTAGTTAAGTGCCAATTTGGGGAGGACGATGGGATGATGGGCTCTGTAGTCCAGAAATTGACCTTATAGTCCAAGTAAGTGCCAAATCAGGGGGATGATGTGCTCTGTAGTCCAGCAATTGATCTTATAGTCTGAGAAAGAGCTAAAGCTGGGGGATGATGTGCTCTGTAGTCCAATAAAGTTCTGAATTGGGTGGATTTGTGTTTCTGTAATGCAAAAACTGTCGAATTGGGGAAATGTTGGAATCTGTAGTCCAAGCAAGTGCCAAATTGGGGTAAATTGTGGGTCGTGTAGTTCAGCAATGAACCCTATAGCGTAGTTAAGTGCCAATTTGGGGAAGATGATGGGATGATGGGCTCTGTAGTCTAGCAATTGACCCTATAGTCCAAGTAGGTGCCAAATCGGGGGGATGATGTGCTCTGTAGTCCAGCAATTGACCTTATAGTCCAAGTAAGGGCCAAATCGTGGGGATGATGGGCTCTGTAGTCCAGCAATTGACCTTATAGTCCAAGGAAGGGCCAAATCGTGAGGATGATGTGCTCTGTAGTCCAGCAATTGACCCTATAGTCCAAGTAAGTGCCAAATCAGGGGGATGATGTACTCTGTAGTCCAGCAATTGACCTTATAGTCCAAATAAGGGCCAAATCGGGGGGGATGATGTACTCTGTAGTCCAGCAGTTGACCTTATAGTCCAAGTAAGGGCCGAATCGTGGGGATGATGTGCTCTGTAGTCCAGCAATTGACCCTATAGTCCAAGTAAGTTCCAAATTGGGGGATGATGTGCTCTGTAGTCCAGCAATTGACCCTATTGTCACCCAGATTGGGGTGAATTGTGGGTCCTGTAGTCCAGCAATGAACCCTTTAGTGTAGTTAAGTGCCAATTTGGGGAGGACGATGGGATGATGTACTCTGTAGTCCAGCAATTGACCTTATAGTCCAAGAAAGTGCCTGATTGGGGGATGATGTACTCTGTAGTCCAGCAATTGACCCTATAGTCCAAGAAAGTGCCAGATTGGGGGATGATGTACTCTGAGTCAGCAATTGACCTTATAGTCCAAGTAAGTGCCAAATTGGGGGGATGATGTACTCTGTAGTCCAGCAATTGACCCTATAGTCCAAGTAAGTGCCAAATCAGGGGGATGATGTACTCTGGAGTCCAGCAATTGACCTTATAGTCCAAGTAAGTGCCAAATTGGGGGGATGATGTACTCTGTAGTCCAGCAGTTGACCTTATAGTCCAAGTAAGGGCCGAATCGTGGGGATGATGTGCTCTGTAGTCCAGCAATTGACCCTATAGTCCAAGTAAGTTCCAAATTGGGGGATGATGTGCTCTGTAGTCCAGCAATTGACCCTATTGTCTAAGTAAGTGCCAGATTGGGGTGAATTGTGGGTCCTGTAGTCCAGCAATGAACCCTTTAGTGTAGTTAAGTGCCAATTTGGGGAGGACAATGGGATGATGTACTCTGTAGTCCAGCAATTGACCTTATAGTCCAAGTAAGTGCCAAATTGGGGGGATGATGTGCTCTGTAGTCCAGCAATTGACCCTATAGTCCAAGAAAGTGCCTGATTGGGGGATGATGTGCTCTGTAGTCCAGTTATGGACCCTTTATTCTAGTTAAGTGCCAAATTTGAGGGGGGATGATGGACCCTGTAGTCCAGTTATGGACAGTACAGTGCAAGGAAGTGCCAGTTTGAGGGAATGATGGGCCCTGTAGTCCCAGGCAGCCTGTGTGTCGCCTTGCAGGCGCCTCCTGAAGGTGAAATACGACCTTTTGGAGGATGAAAGGGGTCTGGGAGGAAGCGAGGGGAGGGTTGGGGGGCTTCCTTTGAGCCGGGATCATAAGTCACGGGGAAATTAACAAGGCCTTTCAGGAGTCAGGAACAGAGGGGTCAAAATAATGAATATATATATATATATATATATATATTCCTGGGGTCAAGGTTATTTTCCTATCCCCTTTTAACGCAATTTCCTCTTCTTCCTCCCCTTACCTGCTTCAGATGGGATCCGAACCCCTTTCTCTTTGGGAATACGCTCTTTTCTTTTTTTTTATCATGGCGAATCTTGTCGGTTTAATAGATCCCTGCGGCCAGAAGTGTTGATTTTAACGGCCGTTTGTTTCCAATTACAGGAAAGTTAAAAAAATAATAATAAACCGAGCAGCAATCGGTGGGATCTATCTACTGTAATTGGTTCAAAATGCGATTGATAATTAATAGGGCGGCCGCGATGGGTTAATAATAATCAGGATGCAATTTGCAGTTGGTTAATGTGATTATTGAAGGCCGCAATTGAGGGAGATAATGCGATTTAATGGGGTGGCCTGCTTTGTGTCTCAAAAAGATACGGAAACAACAACAACAACAACAACAGCAGCAACAGCAACAACAACAACGTGATGGGTTCATAATCAATACACACTAAAATGTATTACAACAACAATAACAATAGGGCTGTAATGGGCTCATAATCAATACACAATAATGTATTACAACAACAACAATAACAATAGGGCTGTAATGGGCTCATAATCAATACACAATAATGTATTACAACAACAACAATAGGGCTGTAATGGGCTCATAATCAATACACAATAATGTATTACAACAATAACAATAGGGCTGTAATGGGCTCATAATCAATACACAATAATGTATTACAACAACAACAATAACAATAGGGCTGTAATGGGCTAATAATCAATATACAATAATAATGTATTACAACAACAACAATATGGTTGTAATAGGCTCATAATCAATACACAATAATAATATATTACAACAACAACAACAGGGTTGTAATAGGCTCATAATCAATACACAATAATAATGTATTACAACAACAACAATAACAATAGGGCTGTAATGGGCTCATAATCAATACACAATAATGTATTACCACAACAACAACAACAATAGGGTTGTAATAGGCTCATAATCAATACACAATAATAATGTATTACAACAACAACAACAACAGGGTTGTAATAGGCTCATAATCAATACACAATAATAATGTATTACAACAACAACAACAGGGTTGTAATAGGCTCATAATCAATACACAATAATGTATTACCACAACAACAACAACAATAGGGTTGTAATAGGCTCATAATCAATACACAATAATGTATTACAACAACAACAACAACAGGGCTGTAATGGCTCATAATTAATACACACTAAAATGTATTACAACAACAAAAACAACAACAATAACAATAGGGCTGTGATGTAATGGGCTCATAATCAATACACAATAATAATGTATTATTATTTAATGTTGGTTGAGGGTATTAATTAATATGGCGAGGTGCCTTGTGTCTCAATGGACAAAGATCAGGAAATAACAGCAACAACAACAATAAAAGGGTTGTTATGGGCTCATACTCAATGCACACTAATAATGTATTACAACAATAGAGTTGTAATGGGCTCATAATCAGTACACGTGATGGGTTCATAATCAATAGACACTAAAATGTATTACAACAACAATAACAATAGGTTTGTAATGGGCTCATAATCAATTCCCACTAATAATGTATTATTATTTAACGTTGGTCGAGGATATTAATTAGTAGGGTGAAGTGCCTTGTGTCTCAATGGACAAAGATCAGGAAATAACAATAACAACAACAAAAGGATTGTCATGGGTTCATAATCAATACACATTAATTATGTATTACAACAACAACAATAACAACAACAGGGCTGTAATGGGCTCATAGTCAACACACAACAAAAGATGGGTTGCTATTGGTTAATATTATTTAATGTCGCAGTTGTTGTTTATTGTTCTGGGCCACGTCCTAAGGAAATCCTATTAAATGAATAGGACCCCCATAAATAGCAGATTTGAAGGCACCGGTTCGGATCAAAGCATTGATGCTAAGCAGGGTCAGACATGGTCGGCACTTGAGTGGGAGTCCGCCGACATACGTAAGGCCCTATTTTGAAGGACGGGATTGCCAAAACCTAAAGAAATCCTATACAATGAATAGGACTGCAGTTAGAGGAGACTTGAAAGCACCGATTCCCATCTAATCAGGGAAGCTAAGCAGGGCCGGCCTTGGTCGGCGCTTGGATGGGAGTCTGCCGATGAAGGCAAGGCCCTGTTCCTATTCCAGAAGCCAAACGTGGGCCTCATTTGCCTAAGAAAGCCCTATAACCCCCCACTTGGGTCCCCCATAAACAGGAGGCTGGGAGGCACATTCAGACCCAAATAAAAAAGCCGAAGGGAAGGGAAAGAGAGGAAGGAGGCCGAGGTGGGCCTGTTTTCCAGGAGGAGGAGGAGGAGGAGGGCATGGTTTTGGGAGCGGAGCCAAGGAAATCTGATCATTAAGGCGGCCGTCTGGGGAAATTTAATTAAATCGCTGGAAGGGCCTGGGACGGAGGAGCACATCTGGATCCAATATGGGCCCCTTTGATATCCAGCCTCCTCGCCTTGAAAAAAGAAGAAGGAGTCGCCCTTTTCCCATCTCCTTGTTGTTGGAAGAAGGGAAGGGAGAGGCCAGGAGCCAAGGCAAGGAGGCTGGCAGGGGAAGGAGGGAAGGAGGAAAAGGAGGAGGAGGAGGAAGGCAGGCCTCTGTTTGTGCAGGGAGAAACCTCAAAGGGAGAAAAGAAGGAAAGGAAGAAAGGAAGAAGAGTTGAGTTGAGTTATGAGTCCGAATCCTAAATGGGAAAGGAAAGAATGGAAGCAAGGAAGAAGAGTTGAGTTGAATTGAGTCTGAGTCCTAAATGGGAAAGGAAAGAATGGAAGAAAAAAAGAAAGAAAGAAGAGTTGAGTTGAGTTATGAGTCTGAATCCTAAATGGGAAAGGGAAGGAAGGAAGGAAGGAAGGAAAGAAAAAAGAGAAGGAAAGAGAAAAAGAAAGAAAGAGAAAAGAGTTGAGTTGAGTTATGAGTCCGAATCCTAAATGGGAAAGGAAAGAATGGAAGAAAAAAAGAAAGAAAGAAGAGTTGAGTTGAGTTATGAGTCTGAATCCTAAATGGGAAAGGAAAGAATGGAAGAAAGAAAGAAAGAAGAAAGAAAAAAGAGAGAAGGAAAGAGAAAAAGAAAGAAAGAGAAAAGAGTTGAGTTGAGTTATGAGTCCGAATCCTAAATGGGAAACGGAAGGAAGGAAGGAAGGACGGAAGGAAGGAGAGCTTAGTTGAGTTATGAGTCTGAATCCTAAATGGGAAAGGGAAGGAAGGAAGGAAGGAAGGCAAGCTTAGTTGAGTTATGAGTCCGAATCCTAAATGGGAAAGGAAGGAAGGAAGGAAGGAAGGATTGAGTTGAGGTATGAGTCTGAATCCTAAATGGGAAAGGAAGGAAGGAAGGAAGGAAGGAAGGAAGGAAGGAAGGAAGGAAGATAGAAGAGTTGAGTTGAGTTATGAGTCCGAATCCTAAATGGGAAACGGAAGGAAGGAAGGAAGGAAGGAAGGAAGGAAGAGCTTAGTTGAGTTATGAGTCCGAATCCTAAATGGGAAAGGGAAGGAGGAAGGAAGGAAGGAAGGCAAGCTTAGTTGAGTTATGAGTCCGAATCCTAAATGGGAAACGGAAGGAAGGAAGGAAGGACGGAAGGAAGGAGAGCTTAGTTGAGTTATGAGTCTGAATCCTAAATGGGAAAGGAAAGGAAGGAAGGAAGGAAGGAAGGAAGGAAGGAAGGAAGATAGAAGAGTTGAGTTGAGTTATGAGTCCGAATCCTAAATGGGAAACGGAAGGAAGGAAGGAAGGACGGAAGGAAGGAGAGCTTAGTTGAGTTATGAGTCTGAATCCTAAATGGGAAAGGGAAGGAAGGAAGGAAGGAAGGCAAGCTTAGTTGAGTTATGAGTCCGAATCCTAAATGGGAAACGGAAGGAAGGAAGGAAGGACGGAAGGAAGGAGAGCTTAGTTGAGTTATGAGTCGAAATCCTAAATGGGAAAGGGAAGGAAGGAAGGAAGGAAGGCAAGCTTAGTTGAGTTATGAGTCCGAATCCTAAATGGGAAAGGAAAGGAAGGAAGGAAGGAAGGAAGATAGAAGAGTTGAGTTGAGTTATGAGTCCGAATCCTAAATGGGAAAGGAAAGGAAAGGAAGGAAGGAAGGAAGGAAGGAAGGAAGGAAGGAAGGAAGGAAGATAGAAGAGTTGAGTTGAGTTATGAGTCCGAATCCTAAATGGGAAAGGAAAGGAAGGAAGGAAGGAAGGAAGGAAGGAAGATAGAAGAGTTGAGTTGAGTTATGAGTCGGAATCCTAAATGGGAAATGGAAGGAAGGAAGGAAGGAAGGAAGGAAGGAAGATAGAAGAGTTGAGTTGAGTTATGAGTCCAAATCCTAAATGGGAAATGGAAGGAAGGAAGGAAGGAAGGAAGGAGAGCTTAGTTGAGTTATGAGTCCGAATCCTAAATGGGAAACGGAAGGAAGGAAGGAAGGAAGGACGGAAGGAAGGAGAGCTTAGTTGAGTTATGAGTCCGAATCCTAAATGGGAAAGGAAAGGAAGGAAGGAAGGAGATAGAAGAGTTGAGTTGAGGTATGAGTCTGAATCCTAAATGGGAAAGGAAGGAAGGAAGGAAGGCAAGCTTAGTTGAGTTATGAGTTATGAGTCCGAATCCTAAATGGGAAAGGAAAGGAAGGAAGGAAGGAAGGAAGGAAGGAAGGAAGGAAGGAAGGAAGGAAGATAGAAGAGTTGAGTTGAGTTATGAGTCCGAATCCTAAATGGGAAAGGAAGGAAGGAAGGAAGGAAGATAGAAGAGTTGAGTTGAGTTATGAGTCCGAATCCTAAATGGGAAAGGAAAGGAAGGAAGGAAGGAAGGAAGGAAGGAAGGAAGATAGAAGAGTTGAGTTGAGTTATGAGTCGGAATCCTAAATGGGAAACGGAAGGAAGGAAGGAAGGAAGGACGGAAGGAAGGAGAGCTTAGTTGAGTTATGAGTCCGAATCCTAAATGGGAAAGGAAAGGAAGGAAGGAAGGAAGGAAGGAAGGAAGGAAGGAAGGAAGGAAGGAAGGAAGGAAGGAGATAGAAGAGTTGAGTTGAGTTATATGAGTTCGAATCCTAAGGGGAAAAGGAAGAAAGTATTGTAAAAAAGAGAGAGAGAAGGAGGAATGCAAAGAGAAACCCCAAAGGCAGCAAGACTAAGCCAAAGGGGAAGAAGAAGAGAGGGAGAATGAGAAAAAAAAAAGAAATGTTGAGTTCAAATCCTGTGGGAGACATAATTTCTAAGGGCAAATCCTGAAGGAACTCCCATTCCCAAGAGATGCATTTTAATACAAAATCCACATCCTAAGCATCCATTATTATTATTATTATTATTATTACCCTTGGTACACTTCTGATATGATAAATAAATAAATAAATAAATATTATTCTATTATCATTACCATTATATTATTATTTCCATTATCATTACATAATTATATTAGTATTTTAAAATAATTAATCGTACTTTATTATATTATTACTCTCTTAGTAGGATTATTAATCTATTATTATCATTGAATTATTCTATTTTTAATCTCTTGATTGAAACACAAATTGGCTCATCCCATTAAATCATATTCTTTACCAATAATAATAATAATAATAATAATAATAGATGGTTGCAATATCACACACACACACACACATGATACTACTAGCTTGGGGACCCGGCCCTGCCCGGATTATTTGAGAAAGGCATTGTGTGCCAAGGTGGGTCCTTATCATTTGTTTATGTGGCTCACAGTGGTCTCAGGAAGTGAGTGAAGGTACTTGAAGTCCCATCATCCATGGTCCACCCTCCTCCAACTGCACCAGGATGTAGAGTGGGTCATGGGGGCTCGGTGTGCCAAGTCTGGTCTTGATCAGTCATTGGATGAGGGTCGCAGCAGTCTCAAGAAGTGAGTAAAGGTACTTCAAGTCCCATCATCCATGGTCCACCCTCCTCCGAACAGCACCAGGACGTAAAGTGGGTCATGGGGGCTTTGTGCCAAGATTGGTCTTGATCAGTCATTGGATGAGGGTTGCAGCGGTCTCGGTAAGTGAGTGGAGGTACTTCAAGTCCCATCATCCATGGTCCATCCTCCCTCAAACTGCACCAGAATGTAAAGTGGGTCTTGGGGGTTCTGTATACCAATTTGGGTCTTGTTTTGTCATTGTTGGGGGCCGCAAAGTGTTTTGGGCTTAAACTCCCACCATGCCTGACTGCGTCAGGCCTTTTCCTTACCCCCCTTTGCCACTTTAGAGTGTCGGAATGTTGGTGGTGCTGGCCAATCAGAGGCGTTATGCAAATAATCCCACAGTGGCAACCAATCAGAAAGCAGGCACATATCCACAAACACACATACATACAAACATTCACTTTTATTATATAGATATCCTGATTGCTGTGACATACTCTGTTTTTGTGTCAGTAAAATAATAATTGATGGTTTTAATATCAATAAATATGAACCCGATGACAACTTGTATATTGACTATTAGCCATTTGCAACCCATGTATTATTATTATTACTTTGTTCCTTTCTTCTCATCCTCATTATAGTTATACTCAGCTTGTATCTTTTGATTGAGACACAAAGAGGCTCACTGTATTAAGTAATATTATTTACCAATAATAATAATAATAATAGATGGTTGCAATATCAATTCTCTCTCTCTCTCGTTTGCTGTGACATACTGCGTTTTTGTGTCAGTAAAATAATAATAGATGGTTGCAATATCAATAAATATGAACCCGATGACAACTTGTTTATTGATTATTAGCCATTTGCAACCCAAGTATTATTATTATTGTTATCATTATTACTATATTCCCTTCTTCTTGTCATACTCAGCTTTTATCTTTTGATTGAGACACAAAGAGGCTCACTGTATTAAATAATATTATTTACCTATAATAATAATAGATGGTTGCAATATCAATAATATATATATATTATTTTTTATATTTATTTTTAATATTTATTTATTTATTATTTTAATAATAATAATATTAATAGACGAGTTGCAATAATATTATTGATATTGCCGCTTTGGGTCTCCTTTGGGGAGATCATGCAGGGTATCAATACACCTAACAATATCCATGCCTGCCTGTATGTTTTATGGCGGAGGGAAGGGGTGGCGGTGACCTTTTTCCGTGGGACGGTTGGGCCTCATTCCATTGCTGTGACTCCAGTTTGTGTGAAATCATCCCTTTTCCCCCAAATGCCTCTCAGCCATTGACTCATCACTGAGGTTTCCTGTTGTTTTCGGCGCCCGGCTCCCACCCCTCCCGCCCCTTTCCTCCTCAAATAGCCTCCATTTCCCTCGGGATTTGTAGTTTCCCAAGGCCCCCTCCCTCCGAGCTGCAAACCTACAAATCCCAGGGCGCCGTAGCATTTATTCGATAATATAGGCTTGCCCTTAGAAAATCATGGTCCCGTTCTATGGAAAACTGGGATTTGTAGTTTTCCAAGGTGAAACTGCACATCCCGGAATGCCATCGAATTAAGCATGGTGTTCGTTCAATAATAAAGACGCGCCCTAAGCAAGCAATAATACAGACACGCCGTAAGCAAGGTAACGGCCATATCTAAATAAATCTCCATTGGACTTGTAGTTTCCCAAGGGCCTGAGGTGCAAATTATAGGTCCCAAGATGCCACAGCATTGGGCATGGCAGCATTCGTTCAATAATACACGTCGTAAGCAAGGTAAAGGCTGTATCTAAATAAATCTCCATTGGACGGGGGCCTTGGGATTTGTAGTTTCCCAAGGGCCTGAGGTGCAAATTATAGGTCCCAAGATGCCACAGCATTAGGCATGGCGGCATTCGTTCAATAATACAGACACGTCGTAAGCAAGGTAACGGCCGTATCTAAATAAATCTCCATTGGACCGGGGGGGGGGGGGATTTGTAGTTTCCCGAGGTCCTGAGGTTCAAATTATAGGTCTCAAGATGCCACAGCATTGGGCATGGCGGCATTCGTTTAATACTACAGACACACCGTAAGCAAGGTAAAGGCCGTATCTAAATAAATCTCCATTGAACGGGGGCCTTGGGATTTGTAGTTTCCCAAGGGCCTGGGGTGCGAACTATAGGTCTCAGGATACCACAACATTGGGCATGGCATTCATTCAATAATATGGATGCTGCTTCCTTAGAAAGATGACACCCACAGCTCCATTCTATGGAACCCAGGGATTTGTAGTTTCCCAAAGCGAAAGCTGCAGAGCTACAAATCCCAGGATGCCATTTGCATCGAGCCATGTGTTTCATTCAATAATGCCATGTCTCCATTGTACAGAACCTTGGGATTTGTGGTTCTCCAAGATCCTGAGCTGCAAACTACAAATTCCTGGGCACCGTAGGTTGATGCTATTCGTCCAGTAAGATTCATTGGACAAAAATAGACGTACCCTAAAAAGGGTAATTGCCAAGGCTCTGTTCTAAGGAACCTTGAGATTTGTAGTTTTCTAAGGGCCCGAACAACAAACTGCAAGTCCCAGGATGCCTCCGCATTGAGCCATGGCAGTCAACTGATAATATAGATATACCCTAATAAAGGTAATTGCAATATCTTGATTCTATGGAATTGTGGGAGTTGTAGTTTTCCAAGGTCCCGGGCTACAAACCCCAGAAGGCCATTGCTCAATGCTATTCATTCAGTAATATTACTTCAAAAATAGAGGCGTGTCCTAAGAAAGATAATAACCACGACTTTGTAATGTGGACCCTTGGAAGTTGTAGTTTCCCAGGGGGGTCAAGCTGCAAACCCTACAAATCCCAGGAGGCCACTCCATTAAGTATGGCGTTCAGAGGCCATCACATTGAGCCATGCATTTCACTCAGTAATACAGGCACGTCTTAAAGATAGGTAATTGCCATCTCTTCTGTCCTATGGGAGTTGTAGTTTCCCAGGGGCCTGAGCTACAAACCCTATAAATCCCAGGAGGCCATCGCATTAAGCATGACGTTCATTTTGCTAATATGTATAGGCGTGCCCTAGGAAATCCCAGGAGGCCATCCCATTGAGCTACCTCTTCCATCCTATGGGAGCTATAGTTTCTCGGGACCTGAACGGCAAACCCTACAAATCCCAGGAGGCCATTGCTGAATGCTATTCATACAGTGACATGAACCCGACAAGAGAGACATGCCCTGAGAAGAGAAAGCAACGCATCTGCCATTATAATAGAACTGTGGGAGTTGTAGTTTCCCAGGGGCCTAAGCTGCAAACTGTGCAAAGCCAAGGAGGCTGTGGCATTGAGCAGGGTGTTCATTTTCGATAATGTATAAGGGGATTTTCTTTGTGGGGGGAGCAGCCGGGCGGCGGCGGCGCCGGAGTTCTTGGGCCTGAGGAGGCCCTTGGGAGACGGCGTTTTCCTGGAATTTAGAGGGAAAGGCTTCAAAGGGAAGGCAGGCAGGCAGGCCTTGGCAGAAGCCACGCCACCAGGCTGGGAGGAAAGCCTCTCTTTCCCGCAGAAAGGCAGGCCCAGTGGAGCTGCGCCTACACTGCAGGAGTTAATCCACTTTGGCACCACTTTGGCGCCCGGGGAATCTATCTATCCCTTTATCCATCCCTCTATCTATCTATCTATCTCTATCTATCTATCCCTTTATCCATCCATCCCATCTATCTATCTCTATCCCTTTATCCATCCCTCCATCCCTCTATTTATCTCTATCTATCTATCTATCCCTTTATCCATCCATCCTATCTATCTCTATCCCTTTATCCATCCCTCCATTTATCTATCTATTCCTTTATCCATCCCTCCATCCCTCTATTTATCTATCTATCTCTATCTATCTATTTATCTATCTATCCCTTTATCCATCCATCCCATCTCTCTCTCTCTCTCTATCTATCCCTTTATCCATCCATCTGTCCCTCCATCTATCTATCTATCTATCTATCCCTTTATCCATCCCTCCATCCCTCTATCTATCTATCTCTATCTCTTTATCCATCCCTCCATCTATCTATCCATCCCTTTTTCCCTCTATCTATCCATCCATTGATCAATATATCCATACATCTATCTATCTATCCCTCTATTTATCTATCCCTCCGTCCATCTATCTATCTCTATCCCTTTATCCATCCCTCCATCCCTCTATTCATCTATCTATCCCTCTATCCATCCATCCATCCATCTATCTATCTATATCCCTTTATCCATCCCTCTATCTATCTATCTCTATCCCTTTATCCATCCCTCCATCCCTCTATTCATCTATCTATATCTATCCCTTTATCCATCCCTCCATCCATATCTATCTATCCCTTTATCCATCCCTCCATCCCTCTATCTATCTATCTATCTCTATCTATTTATCCAAATCCTCCGTCCATCTGTTCTTCCTTTTCTGTCTCTTCCCTTTCCTTTTTCCCTCCATTTTCACTTCGTCTTGTTTTGTCCCTTTTTTTCTCCACCGTCTATCTTTGTCCCTCCCCTCCCCCCCACTCTGTCATCTGCTCTTGGGCGTCATCTTTAAAGGGACTGTTTTTTCCCTCCCTCCCCTTTTTGTCCACAAAACAAACCTTTTATCCCGGTTTTCCAAAAAAATTTTTTCATTTAACCCTCCGTATAGGGCTCCGTCCCTTCCCCGTTTGTCTTTGTCTTAAACGTCCTTTTCCCTCTAAACCCGAACAATCTTTTTCGATCCCTCTTGGCTGTTTTTCCCTCCCCCCCATTTTTTCCCTCCCAAACCCAATAAACTGTCCATTTGTCGTTCTTTGTTTTAAATTTTTCATTTCCTTTTTTATCCCTCCCCCCTGTTCTCTTCTTTTTTGTAAACTTTTTCCCTTTTTTCCCCTCCATCAATCTATCTATTCGCCTTCCCCTCCTCCTTTCCCTCTGTTTCTTCTGTCTGTTCTATCCCTTTATCCGTCATCTATTTTGTTCGTCTGTCTGTCCCCTGTTGTCATCCCGGGCAAACCATCCGGCTTGTCCCCGCCCTCCGTCATTAATCTGTTCCCCACCGTCCCGTCTTTTCTTTGTCGGCTTTTTCCCTCCCTCCCTTCCCCTCTGTTCGTCGCGTTTTTTGAAAACTTTTGTCCACTCGTTTGTCTATCT
>JARBWK010000018.1:15717833-15773017 GCA_030556195.1 Anolis apletophallus
ATCTATCTATCTATCTATCTATATCCCTTTATCCATCCCTCTATCTATCTATCTATCTCTATCCCTTTATCCATCCCTCCATCCCTCTATTCATCTATCTATATCTATCCCTTTATCCATCCATCTATCTATATCCCTTTATCCATCCCTCCATCCCTCTATCTATCTATCTATATCTATCTATCTATCTATCTATATCCCTTTATCCATCCCTCCATCCCTCTATTCATCTATCTATCTATATCTATCCCTATCTCCATCCATCCATCTATCCCTCTATCTATCCCTCCATCCCTCTATCTATCTATCTATCTATCCCTTTATCCATCCATCCCATCTATCTATATCCCTTTATCCATCCCTCCATCCCTCTATTCATCTATCTATCTATCTATCTATCTATCTATCTATCTCCCTTTATCCATCCCTCCATCCCTCTATCCCTCTATCTATCTATCTATCTATCTATCTATCTATCTCTATCCCTTTATCCATCCCTCCATCCCTCTATTCATCTATCTATCTATATCTATCCCTTTATCTATCCCTCCATCCCTCTATTCATCTATCTATCTATATCTATCCCTTTATCCATCCCTCCATCCCTCTATTCATCTATCTATATCTATCCCTTTATCTATCCCTCCATCCCTCTATTCATCTATATCTATCTATCCCTTTATCCATCCATCCCATCTATCTATATCCCTTTATCCATCCCTCCATCCCTCTATCTATCTATCTATCTCTATCTATCTATATCTATCCCTTTATCCATCCATCCATCTATCTATCCCTTTATCCCTCTGTCCATCCATCCATCATCTATACCTCCATATATCCCTTATCCATCTATCTATCTGCCTGTCTATGTATCCATCCATCCATATGTCCCTCTATTGATCTCTCTCTATCCATCCCTTTATCCCTCTATCCGTCCGTCCGTCCCTTTATCCCTCTGCCTGTCTGTCCATCCCTCCCTCCCTCCATCTATCCCTTTATTCGTCCATCTACCCATCCCTCCCTCCTCCCTGAGGCGTGCTTCCTTCCTTCCTTCCTTCTTTCCTTTTGTTAGGAAACACCGCCCTCCGGTGGCCGTTGGGGGCGGTGCAGGGCTTTTGGCGGAGAGGGAGCGGTCGAACCTCTTCCCCCGGCCAGCAGGTGGCGCCGGAGGAACCAGGCCCAGGAAATACATTGTGTTTTTGTTTGGTTTGGAAATCTACCCAAAAGCCCTCCTTCCTCCCTTCCTTCCTTCCGCTTCCTTTGAGGCTGGAAGGGAAGCCGCCTTTGCAAAGGAGAGACGCGGAAGAAGGAGGGTTTTGGAGGGGAGAGAGGTGAGCCCACGCCCGGGAAGGCTCTGGGGCGCCTCGGAGGGCTCTTGGCCCCATGGACCTCCTTCCCACTCATGCCTTTCTAAGGCCCTTGGGAGCTTGATATAGATTTAAAGGCCATCTATGCATTTTTATTGATTGATATTATTTTATTATGGATTTTTGGGTGCTTTTGCCTTTATATTAAATATAAATTATATTATAATAAATAGTATAATCATTACAGATTATACTAAATAATATTATATATTAAATTTTATTCTATAATTAAATATATAATTAAATATAAATTATATTAAGTAATATAATCATTACAGATTATATTAAATAATATATTTATATATTATTGAATATAATAAAATTTAAATATATTTTATGAAATATCTGTATATATTATATTGGACAATATTGTTCCAGATTAAAATAAATAATAGAATATATATTATATTAAATGCTACATATTATTATATAACCTGGAACACATATATTTTATAATATAAATATTTAAAATATTGTAAAAATAAATAAATATATTATATTAAATTTTTATAATCATATAAATATAATATAAAATTTAATGTAATATAAATTATATTATTTTAAATCATATAATAGTTCCAGATTAAATGAATATATACTACAGTAAATGTTATTTTATTTACTTTACTGTTTTAAATTTAATATAAAATACATTATATTATAGTAACTGATTCAATAGTTCCAGATTATATGACTGAAACATGCTTTTAATTGTTTTTAACTGCTTATTGCCTGTATTATCCTCCTCCTGTAGCTGCCTGCAGCCTCAGGAGGAGCGGAATAATAAGACTCAATAAATACATAAATAAATAAATAAAAATTATTATTAAATGCTATTTTTGTTGTTATATTACATGGAGGAGAGGAATATAAGACTCAATAAATAAATAAATAAATAAAATTATATTATATTTTATTATATATGTATATATATATATGTATGAAAGCATATCATCCAGATTATATTTAATAAATTATTATGTTGATTTTATATTACATATAATATGATATATATAAAACTTAATATATTACATCATATAATTATTCCAGATTATATTAAATCATATATTATATATTAAATTGAATATATTATATTAAATCATATAATTGTTCCAGATTACATTAAATAATATAGCATATATTTGATTTGATTAAATGTAGTAATATCTATATATAAAAGGGAAGTGGTCGTGCAACGGGGCAAATGCACGCCAAAACTACATTTCCCACACACACAACAAAACCCAGGGCCACTCATCCCCACCCCGAGGTACATCACCCACCCACTAAAACACCCCAAAAACCAACACAACACCCCCAAAACATCCCCCAAAAAACAACATTGACACGCATGCGCAAACAACCCCACACACAACATGGCCGCCCAAAAACCGTCACAATAACATGCATGCGCAACAACCAACACCTACCTTCACAGCCTCCTTCGCGCCTCCACGCCGCTGCAGAACACCCACATCCGGGAGGCGCCGCCACAGTGCCACATGCACGACCCTCCACCAGGAGAGCCAGTGAAAACGGCTGGACAACGCCGCAGCCACAGGACTTTTCCCAGAAGGCTCTGCGGCTAAACAGGAAGAACGCCAAGACAGGACCGGAAATGGCCAGAACAGCCGCCCGGAGCCTTCTGGGAGCTGTAGTCCCACACCGGGCGCCTACTCCGCCATCTCCAACCCCTTTCAGCATCAAGCAGGCGCTGCCATGCCCGCTTCCTCCGCCCCCTCCGGCGCCTCCTCCCGTCCTCCCAACTGCTTCCCACTGCCCCCCCCCACGCAAGATACAGAGAGAAAGGCACCATCTAAAGGTACGAAGACTCAACAACAGAAAGAGACAGAGAAACACCGAGACAGAAAGACTGATAGAGAGAGAAACAGGGCGATTAACAGAGAGAGAGAAAAAAACAGAGACAAGCAGATAGTGCTAAAGATACAATGAAAGAGAAAGAGAGACAGAGAGAGAAAGAGTGCTAAACAGAGAATGATAGAGAGGATGATAGATATAGAAAGAGAGAGAGAGAAATAGAATGATAGAGAGAGAATGACAGAGAGAAAAATACAAAGAGTGATATAGAGAATGATACAGAAACAATTATACAGAGAGAGAAAGAGAGAGTGATAGAGAAAGAATAAAAGACAGAGAAACACAGAGATAAAGACTGCTACAGATAGATAGAAAAAAACAGGGACAGAGAGAGAGACAAAAAATAAAACACAGAGAGACAAAAAAATAAAGAGATATCCAAAAATAAAAGACATAGAAATAGAGATAGACAGAGACAGATAAATAGATAGATAACTATACATAAAAACATACATTGGGCGCAGCAACGCGCGCTGGGGACAGCTAGTATATATATATATATATATATATATATATCTATATATGATATACATTGTATTAAATCATATAACCATTCCAGATTATATAAAATAAAATATAATTTATATATATAAATGTTATTTTATTTTATTAAATCTATAATATACACACTTATAATAATTATAATAAAATCAAAAATATATTAAATATATTATAATAAATCATATAATAATTGCAGATTATATTTTGTTATAAAGGAACTCTTGCGTCGGGGTTTAAGATATCCCGTTATGCATGTGCGGATCTCCCCAGATTGGAAAGAAATCCCAAATACTGGTTCCAACCATTTTGGGGAAGGGACACTTCGTATTGACGATGGCGCATGCAAGACATGAACCACGTGGGGACTCAGGCCCCGGCTCCAAGGCATCTCATTATGCATATGCAAACGGCCCATAAGAACAATGCTTTTGGGGTAAAGAGTGTTGCTTGCTTTCAGGCCGGACAGACGATGCCCTTTCTGCACGGCTTCCGGAGGATCGTCTTCGAATACCAGCCGCTGGTGGACGAGATCCTCCTTGCTTTGGGGCTGCAGGGGGCGGAGCCTCAGGAGGGCCCCAAGAGGTAAGATTGATTGATTGATTGACAGTATTTATATTCCAGCCTTCTCACCCCACAAGGGACTTAGGACAATATAATATTAAATTTAATATAATAAAATGTTTTCCTCTTCCTCTTTTATTTATTTATTTTATTTATTGTTCCATCTTGTATTCCGCTCCTCCCTGCAGGCTCGGGGCGGATAACAGCAGTACAAATGGGCGACATGTCACAGACGTGTCGCCCTACAATAAAAGCTTAAAAACACATTTAAAACACATTGTATTTTCCACTTCCTCTTCCCTCCAGGCTGAATCCGGGTTTCCAGGCAGAAGACGACCTCCAGCTCCGTTGTCTGGGCGACCTCTTGAGCAGGAAGTCCCGCCCGTCCTACTTCCTGGATGGTGTCAGCTTCGCGCTGCTCAAGGTGGCAGAGCGGGGCCTCCTCCGCGCGGCTGAGACGCTCCTCAACAATGGCGCAGACGTTGCCTTCGAAGGTAAGCACACCACAGCCCCTCTAGGAATCTCTGGCTCCCCCAGCACCACTCTATGGTCAACCTCATGAATATAGAGCAGACCTGGGCAAACTCATATATAGAGCAGACCCTCAGGTGTTTTGGACTCCAGCTCCCACAATTCCTAACAGCCGGTAGGCTGTTAGGAATTGTGGGAGTTGGAGTCCAAAACACCTGGAGGGCCGTAGTTTGCCCAGCCCTGACATAGAGTCACATTGGATGACTTGCAGCTTCCTAGAGAGTACACTTTTCCAGGCCTTAGTCCGTCCCTCCAATACCTTCTGGTAGTTGTCCACAGAGTTGCAGTGGAGGACCTTCTCTGTTTTTGAGTGATATAGTCTCTCTAGGAATCTCACTATTGTGTTCGAGTTGCATTGGAGGACCTAGAGACTCGTAGAGAGAATATTCGTCTTCACCTTGGTCGGTCCTCCGGTGTGATTCTATTATCATAGAGTTGCACTAGGTATTCACAAAGAGAGCGCTTCCCTAGGCCTTTGCAGGTTTTGCTTCATAGCTTTATGGTCTCCAGGTCCCTCCAGCATGACTCTATGACCAACCTGAAGGTCGTAGAGTTGTGCTGGAGGGATCACAGATTGCTAGAGGGAACCAGGTCCAGTTCCTGCAATACGTTCTGGCAGAAGTTAGGCATTGAATTGTACTGTTGGAGCTGGGCATTCCTAGAGAGGAACCTCTCCTTGTGGCTTCTGTGTCCTATGTATCTAGATCAGGCACTCGTTGGGGTGAAGTGCCCCCCTGTAATGTCACTGGGATATCAAGGGAAAGGGATGGAGGAAGAGAGACACTGCCATGGAGACCGTGTGAAGCGGGACTTCCTTCTCAGAGAGGGAGAAGGGAAGAAGGAAGGAAGAGAAGTGAGGAGAGAGGGAAGATGGCTTGTTTATTGAATGGGCCCAAGGCCATGACTAAAGAGAGGGGGAAGGTGGAAAAGGAAGGAAGAAAAAGATGGGAAAAGGTCAAAGAAGGAAAGGATGGAAGGAAAAGATGGAAAACGGAAAGGAGGAAGAAGAAAGGAAAAGGAAAGGAAGAAGGGAAAGATGGAAAGATAGAAAAGAAGTTATAAAGAGATAAATAAGGGAAAGAAGGATGGGAAAGATAGAAAAGGAAGGAAGGGAAAATGGAATAGATAGAAAGGGAAAGATGGAAAAGAGAAAGGGAAAGAAGGAAGGAAAAAATGGAAAAGAAGGAAAAAATGGAAAAGGAAGGAAGGGAAAGGTGGAAAGATAGGAAGTTATAAAGAGATAAAAAGGGAAAGAAGGATGGAAAGATAGAAAAAGAAGGAAGGAAAGAAAAATTGAAAAGATAGAAAGGAAAAGATGGAAAAGAGAAAGGGAAGGAAGGAAAAATGGAAAAAGAAAGAAAGGAAAGGTGGAAGGATAGGAAGTTATAAAGAGATAAAAGGAAAGAAGGATGGAAAAGATAGAAAAGGAAGGAAGGAAAGAAAAACGCAATAGAAAGGGAAAGATGGAAAAGAGAAAGGGAAAGAAGGAAGGAAAAGATGGAAAAGAGAAAGGGAAAGAAGGAAGGAAAAGATGGAAAAGAGAAAGGGAAAGAAGGAAGGAAAAGATGGAAAAGAGAAAGGGAAAGAAGGAAGAAAAAGATGGGAAGGAAGGGAAAGGTGGAAAGATAGGAAGTTATAAAGAGATAAAAAGGGAAAGAAGGATGGAAAAGATAGAAAAGGAAGGAAAGGAAAATGGAAAGAAGGAAATAATGGAAATGAAGGAAGGAAGGGAAAGATGGAAAAGACGTAAAGAAAAAGAAGGAAGGCAAAGATGGGGAAGAAGGAAAAAACAATAGAAAGGGGAAAAAAGAAGAAAAAGAGAAAGGACGGGAAATGGAAAAGATAGAAAGGGAAAGAAGGAATGAAAAGATGGGGAAGAAGGGAAAAAAGGTGGAAAAGATAGAAAGGAAAGGAAGGCGGGCCTTTCAGAGCAGGAGAAGGGGGAATGTGGGGCAGCCCTCCCATGCCCCGTGTGTATGTGCGTGCGTGCATGTGACCCATTCACTCCCTCTTCTTCCTCTTCCAGACCCGGTGACCTACTACACGGCGCTCCATGTGGCGGTGCTGCGCAACCAGTCGGACATGGTGGCGCTGCTGGTGCGGCATGGGGCGGACCTCAACCGCAGGGACCGGGTCAGTTCAGACTTCCCAATCTCTCTCGCTCTCTTTCCCTATCAATACGCCCAAACAGCTTTGCATGTTCTCACCCAAGCCTGCAAAGCTTACTTTTTCCCCTCTCCTCTTTCAGATCCATGAAAGCAGCCCCTTGGACCTGGCCAGCGAAGAGGCCGAGCGCCTGCCCTGCCTGCAGCGCCTCCTCGAACTCGGGGCCGATGTCAACGCCGCCGACAAACACGGTGCGAGTGTATTATTATTATTTCCATATAAGGCCAGGAATACTCCAACATAGTTTTGCCAATGTTTTTTCTCTATGAAAATTATTATTATCATCATCATCATCATCTTGGGTGCCTGGTGTTGTCTGGGTTATTTCTTAATTGTGCAAGATGCATGAGGTTTAGTACCCTCAGTACTAAAAGTCCGCTCTATATGTTTTTAGTTTTTTTAATTGTACGAAACGCCTATGGTTGTGGGTGAACTACAACTCCCATCGTGCCAGGTTAACCCCCTGAAAGTCCATCTGTACTTAAAAGTTTGTTAGGTTGGGCAAATTTGCTCTGCATGCATCATCGGTGGGGTTCCGTGTGCTCTCTGGTGGAAGGGTGAACTATTACTCCCACTACGGTGAGTCTGTCCCCTCAAAGCCCTCCAGTAGGTTGAGTTAGCCAATGGGGGTACTGTGTGCCAACTTTGGTCCAGGTCCATCATTGGTATAGGTCACAGTTTCCCTGGTTGTGGGTGAACTACAATTCCCAGAAATGAAGTTTGGATCCCAGACCAGGAGGTCACCATTTCCCTGTTTGTGGGTGAACTACAACTCCCAGAAAGGAAGGTCAGTTCCCCTCAAACCCCTCCAGTAATCCAATTAGGGCATATCAGGTCTGTGTGCCAAGTTTGGTCCAGGTCTATCGGTGTTTGGGTTCACAGTTCTCTCTGGGTGTAGGTGAACTACAACTCCCCCAAATCAAGGTGAATATCTTCAGTATTTTTTGCTGGTCATGGGGGGCTCTGTGTGCCAAGTGTGTGTCCAATTCCATCTTTGGTGGAGTTCAGAGTGCTCATTGACTGCAGGTGAACTACAACTCCCACTCTGCTGAGTCAGTCCCCTCAAACCCTTTCAGTGGGTTGAGTTAGTCATGGGGGTTCTGCGTGCCAAGTTTGGTCCAGGTCCATCATCTGTGTGGGTCACGGTTTCCCTGATTGTGGGCGAACTACAATTCCCAGAGAGGAGGGCCTGTTCCCCCCCAAACCCCTCCAGTAATCAAATTTCGGCATGTCAAGTCTGTGTGCCAAGTTTGGTCCAGATCCATCGGTGTTTGGGTTCGCAGTGCTCTCTGGAGGTAGGTGAACTACAACTCCCCCAAATCAAGGTGAATTCCCCACAAGAGCCTCCAGTATGTTTGGTCTTCCTCTATAAACATGATATTGTGTTGACTCCTCCAGGGAAGACGGCTCTGCTGCACGCCTTGGCCAGCAGTGACGGCGTCCAGATCCACAATACGGAAAACATCCGCCTTTTGCTGGAAGGAGGTGAGCCTGACGTCTCGAGCAGCCCTTTCCCAATAATAATAATAATAATAATATAATATATGTACTTTGTTATTTGTATTTCAGTAGGCTTGGTGAATCCATGGGGATTGGTAGACGCCAGATTAATAGTAGTGGTGGTGGTAGTAGTAACAATAGTAGTAGACTCTTGTGGCACCCACTGAGGATGGACAGATGCTGGTTTAATGGCGTTTCTGAATTTTTCTTTCATTCTTTTTCCTCCCTCTCTCCCTACCTTCTTTCCTTCCCTCTTCCATTTTTACTTCTCTCCTTTTCTCACCCTCTTCCCTTCTTTCCTCCATTCTCCCTCTTCCTTCCTTTCTCCCACTTCCTTCTTTCCTCCATTCTCCCTCTTCCTTCTGTCCTTTCTTTCTCCCCTTCACCCTTTCCTTCTCTCCTCCCTTTTCCCTCCCTCTCCCCTCCCTTCTTTCCTCCATTCCTATTAAAAATGGGCCAAACTCAGACTTTACCCCATATCACCATACATCTTTATGATCCAGAATGGCAGGGGTAGGGAACCTACGGCTCAGGAGCCAGACGTGGCTCTTTCCATGGTTGCATCTGGCTCTCCAGAGCAGCCCGGGCCTCGGTTTCCCAGTATGCAGCGGGGAGGAGTGACGCAAATGCGCCGCGACTGTCGCTTCCGTGCCACCATTGCCCCCTCTTCCTCATACCCCGCTGCTCTCGGGGCCCTGCGCCCTCTTCGCCGGGCATGGCGGTGCCCAGTGGAGGTGCCTCGTCCCTGCCTTCCTCTTTGTCCTCCACTACAGGTCCCGGGGGAGGCGGCGGAGGCGGGCCTGGCGCCGCAGACCCAGCCTCGCTGCCCCCGGGGGACGCCCAGCTCATTGCCCTCATCGTCAGGCAGCTCAAGAGCCGCTGCCTCTTCAACGCCTTCTGGAGGGACTGCCTTGGCCGAGTGCCCTCTTCCCCCTTCCTTCCTTCCTTTTTCTTTTTCCCTCAATTTTTCTTTCATTCTTTTTCCTCCCTCTCTCCCTACCTTCTTTCCTTCCCTCTTCCATTTTTACTTCTCTCCTTTTCTCACCCTCTTCCCTTCTTTCCTCCATTCTCCCTCTTCCTTCCTTTCTCCCACTTCCTTCTTTCCTCCATTCTCCCTCTTCCTTCTGTCCTTTCTTTCTCCCCTTCACCCTTTCCTTCTCTCCTCCCTTTCCCTCCCTCTCCCCTCCCTTCTTTCCTCCATTCTCCCTCTTCCTTCCTTCCTCCTCCTTCACCCTTTCCTTCTTCTTCCTTTTCCCTCCCTCTCCTTCCTTCTTTCATCCATTCTCCCTCTTCCTTACTTTCTCTTCCTTCCTTTCTCCCCTTCACCCTTTCCTTCTCCTCCCTTTTCTCACCCTCTCCCCTTCCTCCTTTCCTCCATTCTCCCTTCCTTTCTTTCTCCCCTTCACCCTTTCCTTCTCTCCTTCCTTTTCCCTCCCTCTCCCCTCCCTTATTTCCTCCATTCTCCCTTCTTTCCTTCCTCCTCCTTCACCCTTTCCTTCTTCCTTTTCCCTCCCACTCCTTCCTTCTTTAATCCATTCTCCCTCTTCCTTACTTTCTCTTCCTTCCTCTTTCTCCCCTTCACCCTTTCCTTCTCCTTCTTTCCTCCATTCTCCCTCCCTCCCTCTTCCTTCTTTTTCTATCCCTTTCCCCCAAGCCTTTCCTTCTCCTTAAGTTTTCACTTCCCTCTCTTTTCCCTTCATTATTTTACTTTTTCCTCACTCCCTTTCCTTTCTTTTCCCCTCCCTTTCCTCCCTTCCCATTTCCTTCTTTCTTTTCCCCTCCTTGTCTCTCTCTTGCTTTTTCTTCCTATTCCAGTTTGTTCTTCCCCTCCTTTATTTCTTCTTTATTTATTCCTTCCTTCCTTCCTTCCTTCCTTCCTTCCTCCCTCCTTCTCTTCCTTCCCAGAGTCCTGAGCGTGCCTTTTGCAGAGCCAGGTCTGAAGCGTCCCGTCATTCTGCCGGGGGAATCCTTTTCTCATCGTATGTACGTATAGACTCACATTTAGTTGAGTTCAGTCTTAAAGTATACTATATATACAGATTCTATGGCTCTCCCTCTCCATTGGCGCCCCCTTGCAGTGGGGGAGAGGCTTGCGTACCCTAGTGAAGTTGTGAGCTATGCTGGCGGTGGCATAATAGCTGGCGGTAGGGCCTCCCATGCCAGACAGGTCACAACCGAAGGGTCTGACAAAGAGCGTCAACGGGCAGGATGGGCTCTCTAGCCTTTTGGCAACCATCCTAAGAGAAGGAAAACTCTGATTTCAAACCCGGGCAGATGGTGCTCGTCTAACCCTGTAAGGTCAACCATCTAAGAGAAGGAAACTCCGAACCAAACCTACGACCTGAGGACCTCGCTGCCACCGTCCAAGCTTGCTAGGCCTTGGCAGATGAACCTTTGGTTTAAAGGGTGAGGCCAGTTCTGTGCACGCTACGCTCCACCAGAAAAATCCATTGCACAGGCTCGAAGGACACATCCAACTTCCGAAAAAGCCCTGTAGCGATAGGCGAGGGACGAAACGGTAGGTGTAAAGATGCACTGGAAGCCGCAGACCCAACCCTGCATGCAGGCGGTTCAGGACTTTGGTCGCTCGAGACTGACCCGGGAGATGACAGTCTTGTTCGGCAGCATCCTGAACGACCAAGCAGCTCTCACTGAAATAAATTTCCAAATATTTTGCTTTCATGGCTCTCGGAGTCAAAAAGGTTCCCGACCCCTGCAGTATGGGGTGCATTATACATTAAGTCCTTTTCTAAGTGAGAGTCTACTGTGTTGTTGCTGCTGCTGCTATTATTCTTATATAGGTGTTTCAGTGTGGTCGGATATGGGGTCCAGTATGAGTTAGGTGGCTGTTATTGCCCCTCTGTCCTCCTCTGCAGGGGCGGATACCCGGGCCCGGACGCGTGAGGGTGACTCGGCCTTCAGCGCGCTGGTGCTGCTCTTGGGGGAGGCGGCAGGAAGCAGCCTGCAGGAGGCGGAGGCCATGCGCTGCTTCTGCTTTCGGGCGGCACAGCTGCTGACGTCCCATGGGGCGGACCCCAGCGCCTGCCCACCGGAGGCCTGCCTGACGCTGCTCTGCCTCAGGGATTTCCGGCGCCATTTCCGCCTCCTGCGCTTCTTACTGGCGTCCGGTGCCACTGCCCACTGCTCCCTCCATGGCCCCTCCTGCTGGTCCGGCTTTGGGGTGCTCTTCCAGCAACTGGCCGAGTCCCAGCTGGACAGCGACGACAATGAAGAGGGCTTCTCCGCCAACCTGTTCCGCAAAGCCCAGGCCGTTCTGGAACTCATGGTGGCCAGCGCTCCTGAAGTCCGGCTCCCGGAGAGCTTTGAGGCCGACTTTGGCGGGGGGCGCTTCCGCGGGGAGAGACTCCGAGTGCTCGTGAGCCGCCTGCAGCAGCTGCAGCGCTCCCCACCTCCGCTGAAGCACCTCTGCCGGGTCTCTATCCGGCGGCACCTACGGCCCTGTCCACTGGACACCAAGGTCCAGGCCCTTCCGCTGCCCGCTCGGCTGAAGAGGTACCTCCTCCTGGACCAAGACGGCGACCACGAAGAGACACCAAGCACTTCCTATGGACCGGGTGACCGTCCTCTTGTCCTTTCAGGGAAGCCTTAACCAACTCCGGCTCTCTTCATCAGCCCTCCTTTGGGCCCGCCTTCACTTATGGGGTCAAGGGCTCTTTTGCAGCCGAACCAACCATTATTCACCCGTAAGTTTGTGGGTAACACTCCTTGGTGGAGCCAAAGCTGCTTTGGAACCCAGTTAAGGCATTATTGGGACGTCAAAAGGTGTGCCTCTCCTTGTTTTTATATTGTGGTCAGAGAAGATGCTAGTCCTCATGATGCAAAAGGTAATGGGAGGAAAGGGAGTCCCAATACAAGGCCCTTTCCAAGCGAGTCCATATTCTCTTGGCTGGTGGACTGAAATGGTTTTGAACTCGTGATGGGAATAAAGGGGGTCCAGTCACCTTTGTCAGGGTTGTTCTTCTACCAGGTGGGAGGAATGTTATATGGCCTCTGAGTCACCTCCAGGCTGAGTGGGGCAGTATAGAAATATCTATGTATATAATAAAAGTCAGTGTTCACAGCAGGAAGAGTAGAGGAATATGAGGCAGCGTTTCGATTGGTTGCCACTGTGGGATTATTTGCATAAAGGACTCTGATTGGCCAGCCTCGGAACTCCAAAATTCTAAGGCACCAGACAGAGGGGATTGGTTGCCACTGAGGGAGTATTTGCATAAAGAAGACTGAATGGCCATTTACATTCCAACACTCAAAGGTGACGCAGAGGGAACAGGAAAGGCCTCAGTCACTGTGGCCCACAGCAATGACGGATCAGGAACATACTTGGCACACAGGACCCAATGGCCCACTTCACAACCTGGTGTGGTTTAGGGCAGGATGGGCCATGAATGATGGGATTTGCAGTACCTTCACCTCATTCACTTCCCAAACAACACTGTGGCCCCTATAAATCACAGACCAGGCCCAAAATTGACAGCAAGGATTCCTCAACTTGATTTCCCTGACTAGGCCCCCAACAATGACAGAAAAAGACCAAACTTGGCACCCCCCCCCCCCAAGGTGCACCCTACATCCTGGTGCAGTTTGAGGGAGGATGGACCATGGATGATGGGACTTGCAGTACTTTAATTCACTTCCTTAGAGCACTGTGGCCCACACCAATGATGAATCAGGACCAAACTTGGCACAGAGGCCCAATGGCCCACTTTACAAACCTGGTGTGGTTTACGGCAGGATGGCCCACAAATGATGGGATTTGCACCTTCACCCAATTCATTTCCCACAGAACATTGCAGCCCCTACAAATCACAGACCAGGCCCAAACTTGGCACACAGATTACCCATGACCCACTCTACATCCTGGTGCAGTTTGGAGGAGAATGGACTATTGGAAGTTGTAGTTCACCCACATCCACTGAACCCATCTGACATTTATCTAGACTAAACTTGGAGCACAGATAAACAATGCTTTTCTCAAATAACCCGAGCAGTGCCGGGTCCCCAAGCTAGTAGTAAATAGATAATAATAGTAAATAAATATGGGGGAAGGGGAAATACGGATCTATAGGGGATGTATTTTGCGGTCTTTGTATCCTCTGGCATCCTGTTAGGAATATATGTGGTTCTGGGTCCAATGAGACATCTCTCTCTGCTGTGGAAGGAGTGTCATGTTTTCCTCTTTAGAGAGAAGCAACGGAAGTCCGGTGGTGCTTCTGCCTATCAAGGAAGGAGTCCGTTTTCTTTCTCGGCGGGCAGACCGACAGGTGGATGCCCATCGCTTCTCTCCAAAGAGGAAGAAGCCAGGCTCTTGAGGGGAGCAAGGGGTGCTCAATCGCACTTCTGTCCACCGAGGAAGGAGTTCGGTACCTTTCCCGACGGACAGAAGGACGGTCCGGTGCCTGGACTCTTTCCTCTTTGGAGAGAAGCAACAGATGTTCCAGCTGAGGTCTTGGGCACTGACAGACGATTGGACAGAAGCCCAGGGAAGGGGTCCATTTCCTTTCCTGGTGGACAGAGGCATACTCGGACTTCTTCCCAAAGAGGAACAAGTCGGGCCACTTTTTCCGCAAAAACGAGGCACACAATTCAAAAACACAACACCCTGCAAACCCATAAGCATATATTTGACCAAACAATAAAAAAAGGAAAACAGTAGCAGCAGCGGCTGGTGTTCAATGTTTACTCTTTCGTCTTGTTGTAAACCGTCCTGGCAGATGTCCAGACCTCCTGGGGTCCCTCTGTTCCAGAGGGGGGAGGGTGACAGCCCCTCCGTTTGTTCGTCCGTCCTCCCCTCCTGGGGCTGCTCACCTCATGGCCAAGGTGTAGACGTGGTAGATCTCGTCCGGGAAGCCCTGCTGCTGCTCCTGGGCCAGGAGGCGGAGGCCCGCCTGCCGCACAATGCCCAGCACCACCTCCAGGCCGCGGCACACGCTGCTGTCCACATCGTCCAGCACCACCCCCTCCTGCGCCATGTTGTCCTTGATGACGATGAGGCCGTTGGGGTGCAGGCCTTGCCGGCAGCGCTTCAGGAAGGCCGCTAGGTGCTCGTCCGTCAGGTGGCCTGGGGTCAAAGGGCACAGGGGGGGGGGGTATCAGGGGAGGGCCAAACAACGATCCCATCGGTCCCGTGAGCAAGGCGCATACGAGGAAGGAGGAGTGGGCCACCTACACACACAGGCCATTCATAGCTAAATCTGACAGGAAGTGGGCAATAGAAGCCTATAGGACAATCATAGGTGCGTTGGACAGGAGGCAAGCCATAGATGCCTGCAGGTCAGTATGTTTGTTTGGTCGTGTCAGGAGCAACTGGAGAAACTGCAAGTCGCTTCTGGTGTGAGAGAATTGGCCGTCTGCAAGGACTTTGCCCAGGGGACATAGCCCAGATGTTTTTACCATCCTCCTCTCATGTCCCCGCATGAGGAACTGGAGCTGACAGAAGGAGCTCATCCACACTCTCGCCAGATTTGAACCTGCGACCTGTTGGTCTTCAGTCCTGCCAGCACAGGGGGTTAACCCACTGCACCACCGGGGGCAGGCCAGTCGGGTAGTTGGACAGGAGGCAGGCCATAAAAGCCTATATATTGTAGGTAGAGGTGTCTGTGTGTATATATATACACGCACAGCACATAATGTATATATAACATACAGCATAAAAATATATGCATTGTTTCATACTGTATGTATGTATGTTATATATCCCATGTGTGTGTATATATATATCAGTCTGTTATAAATAGACCATGTATATACATTGTTTATATATAGTGTGTGTATATGTTATATAGTGTCTCATATATACAGTGCACATATGAAGTGTGTTTTAGTGTGTATATATAGTATATATTATGCATTATATATGAAATATGGTATATATACATATATACAGTGCATGTTATATACACAGTACATATATACTGTATGTGCAGAGTATGTTATATATTTAGTATATATTATGTATACATTATATGTGCAGTGTGTGTATAGATAAGGTATAGCCAATGTATTATATACAGTTCATACACTGCCTACATCCTGCTGCAGGTTGGAGGAGGGTGGACCACAGATGATGGGACTTGCACTACCTTCAGTAATTTCATGATACCACTGCAACTCCCAAGAATGATGGTTCAAGACCAAACGTGGCACACAGAGCCCCCATGACCCACTCTACATCCTGCTACACTTCTCAAATGACCCGGGCACCGCCGGGTCCCCAAGCTAGTTTTATATATAATACATATATGTGTGCTGTGTATGTTATGTACTCTATTATACATAGATTATATATGTATGCAGTGTCTACTACATATACAGTAAAATCTACATTATATGTGCAGTGTAAATCTTTGGTACATACATTATATATGCAGTGCCATACATACAGTACCTACATTATACAGTATACACATATATGCAGTGTGTATATGTGTGTGTATATGCTATATATGTTATATATGCAGTATATATGTTATAGGTACATTGGACAGCAGGTGGGCCATAGAGGCCCATTTGCCAATCATACATACACTGGACAGGAGCTGCTGTACGGCGAGGTGGGCTATATATAGGCCTCGTGAATCCCTCCCTGCAAAGGCCCAGAGAAAGCGGCCCAATTGGGGGGGAGGGGGGAGGATGTGCCTTCCTCACCAATGACCCACTGGATCCAGATGAGGTCGTAGGCCCCAGGCTCGGGGCTGAAGTCCTGGAGGCCGCAGCAGAAAAAGTTTCGGACGCGGCGGGCCTCCTCCCCCAGGAAGTCCCGGGCCTGGTCCAGGAAGCCCTCCGTCACGTCCACCAGGTCCACCTCGCGGAAGAGCGGCAGCAGAAGGCGCTTGGAGATACGGCCAATGCCCGCCCCGCAGTCGAGCGCCAGGGAGGTCCCCATCCGGTTGGGCCCCTCCTGCAAGGGAAGGGGAGAGCAGTCAGTGTCCACCTCAATAATAATATTCTTCTAGGCCTCAATGCCCACCTCAATAATAATAATAATTCATGTGATGAACAATATAACAATCTATAGTCAATGTCCTCCTGAAGAATAATATTCTGTAGTCAATACGAATAATAATAATAATAAAACCTATAGTCAATGTCCACCTGAATAATAATAATAATATTCAATAATCAATGGGAATAATAATAAAACAATTATATAGTCAGTATCCACCTGGATAATAGAATTCTATAAATGTCCACCTGAATTATAGTATTCTATAGTTGATGTCATCCTAAAGAATATTCTCTAGTTGATGTCCACCTGAATAACAATGATATTCTATAGTCAGTGTCTACCTGAATAATAATAATCCATAATGAGAATAATAAAACAATTCTATAGTCAATGTCCACCTCAATAATAATAATCTATAATCAATGAGAATAATAAAACAATTTTATAGTCAATGTCCACTTGAATAATAATCGATAATCAATGAGAATAATAAAACAATTTTATAGTCGATGTCCACCTCAATAATAATAATGAGAATAATAAAACAATTCTATAGTCGATGTCCACCTCAATAATAATAACAATCTATAATCAATGAGAATAATAATATGGCAATTCTATAGTCAATGTCCACCTCAATAATAATAATCTATAATCAATTAGAATAATAATAAATCAATTCTATACTCAATGTCCACCTCAATAATAATATTATATAGTCAAAGTCCACCTCAATAATAATATTCAATATTTAGTGTCCACCTGAAGAATAATAGAATTCTATTAATGTCCACCTGAATTCTATAGTCAATGTTCATCTGAAGATTAATAGTCCGTAGTCAATGTCCACCTGGATAATAAAATTCTATAGTCAATGTCCACTTGACGAATAATAGAATTCTATAGTCACTGGGAATATTAATAATAAAACGATTCTATAGTCAATGTCTACCTGAATAAAAATGATAATATATAAGCAACATCCACCTGAATAATATCATTCTATAGTCAATGTCCACCTGAATAATAATATAATTCCATGGTCAATGTCCACCTAAATGACAATAATACTATTCTAGAGTCAATGTCCACCTAAATAATGTCACTCTAGTGTCAATGTCTGATGGCAGTTCACTTTTTTCCCAGCAACTCACAAGGAGCTCTTGGAATTTAGCATGAATCAATGTCTATCTGAATAATAATATCTGGAAGAGATCATATGGGCCATCTAGTCCAACCCCCTGCCATGATGGACAAGCACAAGCAATACAAGTCTATAGTCAATATCTGCCTGAATAATAATAATAATAATATTTTCATGGTATTCCATGGTTGATGACCTTAAAAAGAGACCAAGACAACGGTATCTATAGGTGAGGAAGTGTGTGCTCACCTTGAGGAAGCGAAGCAGGAAGGCCCTGGAGCTGGCGATGTCCAGGCTGGAGATGTGCCCGTAGCCCCCCAGCATGCCATCCACGGTGGCCGGGATCTCCTTCCAGTACCGCTCCGCCTTCGAGTAGAACTCGGACTCGTCCTCCACCGCCTCCTTCGCCATGGCCGCCTTCGCCCCTTGGGAGCCCAAAGACAGGAAGGAAGGAATCGGGGAGAGAGAAAGAATGGAAGAGTGAGAAAAAGAAAAATAAAAAAGAGAGGGAAAGAGAAAGAATGAAAGGGAGAGAGGAAGAAAGCAAGAATGAAACAATGAAAGAAAAAGAGGGAAAATGAATGAGAGGAAGGAAAGAATGAATGAAAGAGGGAGAAAGAAAGGGAGGGAGAAAAAAGGTGAAGAAAGGGAGAGAGAAATAAAAAACAAGAAAGAGAAAGAATGCAAGGAGAGAAGGAAAGAAAGAGAAGGAAAGAATGGAAGAGAGAAGGAAAGAATAATGAACCAGGGAGAGAAAGGAAGGAAGAGAGAAGGAAGGAAGGAATCGGGGAGAGAGAAAGAATGGAAGAGGGAGAGAAAGAAAGTGAGAAAAAAAGATTGAAAAGAGAGGGAAAGAGAAAGAAGGAAAGAATGATAGGGAGAAAGGAAGGAAGAAAAAGAATGAAAGAAAAAGGGAGAGGGAAAATGAAAGAAAGGAAGGAAAGAATGAATGAAAGAGGGAGAAAGAAAGGGAGAGAAAGTGAAAGAAGGGAAAGAGAAATAAAGGGCAAGAAAGAGAAAGAAGCAAGGAAAGAAAGAAAGAAAAGAATGGAAGAGAGAAAGAGAGAAGGAAAGAAGAATGAACAAGGGAGAGAAAGAAAGGAAGAGAGAAGGAAAGAAATAAAGGGAGGGAGAGAGAAAGGAATGAATGAAAGAGGGAAAGAAAGAAAAAAGGGGAGAGACAGAAAGAGAAGGAGAAAGAGGGATAAAAAGAGGGAGGAAGAAAAAAAAGATTTCTATTTATAGAATTTTAGAGTTGGAAGGGGCCCCGTCCCCTCCATTTACATTATATGTACTGTATATATAACATACATTGCATAATCAATATATGTATTTAATATATGTACAACCCCTTAATATATGCTGCCAGGCAAGTGCAAATGTACTGCACCTGCACATGTATATATTTTTACTGTATACTGCCCTCCATATACAATATATATGTACTGTATATATAACATACATTGCATACAATATATGCATATATATGTATTTAATATATGTACTGTATATAAACACACTGCATATAATATATACATATAATATATGCAGTGTATGTTATATATACAGTGCATAGATAATGTATATATAATCTATAGTGCATATATTACACTGCACATGTATATATTTTACTGCATACACACTGCATATAAGAAATATGAACACAATAACTATATATAACATACACTACATATAATGTGCATATATACTGTATACATAACTTACAGTATATTGTGCATATACAATATATGTATTGTATATATAACATACACTGCATATAATATATATGTATATAATATATGTACTTATATATAACAGACACTGCATATAATGTATGTATATACTGCACACACATATAATGCATATATAGTGTACATTATGTATACTGTATAAATACGAATAAAGTTTGCATGTAAAAAGATAATGAAACCCTTCCTGTCATTAAAAATAAAAATATAAATACTGTAAATAAATAATAAATAAAAAGATTGAAGAGATGCACTCTCTCGGCACAAACCTGGCCCTGGAATTCCTATAGACAGATTCAAATTAAACTAAATTAAATGTATTCAATTTAAACTAAATTAAATGCATTTTTAAAAAAGTGAAATCTATGTTTTTAGGATCCGTTCTCTCATTTCTCCCCTGGACCGAATGCCTTCCTCATTCCTTCAAGGGAGTTTTAGTATTTCGGTGCCGGCCATGCCTTCACCCCAAAGAAATGCAGAGTCCTGCCAAGAGCTAAATATATCCCCCCATCCCCAAAAAGGGAAACGGAGTGGCCGAAAGGCCCCCGGCTTCTGAAAATAATAATAATAATAATAATAATAATAATGTGCCTTTGAAGCATGAGTTAATTTCGTCCTTAGACTTGGGTCCCATCTCCGAAATATTAGAGAGATATGTATAGCCATAGAACGAAATGGGTAGGGAATGATTATTATTGTTGTTATTAGCACTATAATGAGCCCCCGGTGACGCAGCGGATTAAACCACCGAGCTGCCGAAGCTGCTGACCGAAAGGTTGGTGGTTTGAATATGAAGGCGAGGTGAGCTCCTGCTGTTAGCCCCAGTTCCTGTCAACCTATAAGTACAAAAACATGCAAATGTGAGTAGATCAGTAGGTACCACTTATTATGCGGAAAGGTAACGGCACTCCATGCAGTCATGACCTTGGAGGTGTCTATGGACATATATAAAAGACAAAGTCGAGTCCAACTCTGGGACTCTGGGACTCATCTCCATTTCTAAGCTGAAGAGCTGGCGTTGTCCGCAGACGCCTCCACTGGCATGACTGCATGGAGCGCCGCTGCTACCTTCTTGCCAGAGTGGTACCTATTGATCTACTCACATTTGAATGTTTTCGAACTGCTAGGTTGGCAGAAGCTGGGCCTGACAGCGGGAGCTCACCCCGCTCCCTGGATTCAAACCACCAACCTTTCGGTCAGCAAGTTCAGCAGCTCAGCAGTTTAACCTCTTGTGCCAAGAGGGCACCCTAATATATTTAAATAAATATAATAATAATATATAATAACAAATATAATAATAATAATTTAGGAGAAGAGCTTTAATGTCTAAAACAAAAAAAGTGGCCTATACGTTTTACAACAACTATAATAAATAGAAGTAAACATAACAATAAAAATATAAAAATAAATACAATAATAAATATAACAAAGTAAACATAATAAAAATATAAGAATTAATACAATAAATATAATAATAAAAGTAAACATAATAAAATATAAGAATAAATCTATGTATATAATAAAAGTCAGTGTTTGCGGCGGGAGGTGCGGGCGGCGGGAAGTGCGGAGGAATATGCGACAGCATTTTGATTGGTTGTCAGTGTGGGATTATTTGCATAATGGCTCTGATTGGCCAGCCTCTCAACATTCCAACACTCCTAGGCAGCAGAGAAAGGAAGGGAAAGGGCCTGAGGCAGACACACAGAGCCTACCTGACCCATTCTACATCCTGGTGCAGTTTCAAATAGGACGAACCATGGATGATGGGACTTGAAGTACCTCCACTCACCTCCTGAGAACGCTGCCAGAGAGGGTAAAAGAAAGGTCCTGACTGAATTAACACTAGATTTTTCTGGACTACCGTAGGCCTCAGTTACTCCATAAAGGGCCTGAAAGGGCCTGACTGAATTAACAGTCAGGCTTCCTAAACTTTATTTTCTTAATAAATCGTAATAAATCTTGTATAAACTTTATTTTCTGGACTAGGCCTCAGTTACTGGGCTACTATGCAAGGACTGAGTTAACAGTAAGGCTTCTTTAACTTGATACTCCAGATTAGGCCGCCAATCATGGGATCCTGTGCATGGCCTGAATGGACAGTAACACTTCCTCAACTAGATTATCACGACTAGGCCAAAATTACTGGGATACTCTGTAACGACTGAAATAACAGTAAGGCTTCCTAAACTTCCTTTTCCTGACTAGGCCTCAGATAGATCCCGCTGCGACCCTCATCCAGTGCATGCATGATCATGGCCACACTTGGCACACAAAGCCCCCATGATCCACTTTATATCCTGGTGCAGTTCGGAGGAGGGTGGACCATGGATGATGGGACTTGAAGTACCTCCACTCACTTCCCAAGACTGCTGCAACCCTCATCCAATAACTGAGCAAGACAAAATTTGGCACACATAATCCCCATGACCCACTCTACATCCAGGTGCAGTTTGGAGGGGGATGGACCACGGACGATGGGACTCCCAGCACCTTCCCTCACTGCCCAAGACCACCGCAAGCCACATAAACAACTGATAAGGACCGACCTTGGCACAAAATGCCTTTCTCAAATAAACCGGGCAGCGCAGGGTCCCCAAGCTAGTTATTATAATAAAAGTAAACATAATAAAAATATAAGAATAAATATAAGAATAAAAGTAAACATAATAAATAAAAATATAAGAATAAAGACAATAAATATAATAATGAAAGTAAACATAATAAAAATAAAGACAATAAATATAATAATGAAAGTAAACATAATAAAAACATATTAATAAATAATAAATATAAGAATAAAAGTAAACATAATAAAAACATAAGAATAAACATAATAAATAAAAATATAATAAAAGTAAACAATAAAAATATAAGAATAAATACAAAAGTATAATAAAAGTAAACGTAATAAAATATAATTAATACAAAAATAAATATAAAAATAATAAAAATAAAAATAAATAAAAATATAAGAATAAATATAAGAATAAAAGTAAACATAATAAAAATATAAGAATAAATACAAAAGTACAATAAAAGTAAACGTTATAAAATATAAGAATTAATACAAAAATAAATATAAATATAAATATAATAAAAATATAAGAATAAAAGTAAACATAATAAAAATATAAGAATAAATACAAAAATATAATAATAAAAGTAAACGTAATGAAATATAAGAATTAATACAAAAATAAATATAAAAATATAAATAATAAAATATAAGAATAAAAAAAATAATAAAATATAAGAATAAATACAAAAAATAATAATAAAAGTAAATGTAAAAAATATAATTAATACAAAAATAAATATAAAAATAATAAAAATATAAGAATAAAAGTAAACATAATAAAAATATAAGAAATACAAAAATATAAGAATAAAAGTAAACATAATAAAAATATAAGAATAAATACAAAAATATAATAATAGAAGTAAACGTAATAAAATATAAGAATTAATACAAAAATAAAAATAAAAATAAACATAATAAAAATATAAGAATAAAAGTAAACATAATAAAAGTATAAGAATAAATACAAAAATATAATAATAAAAGTAAATGTAATAAAATATAAGAATTAATACAAAAATAAATATAAATATAAATATAATAAAAATATAAGAATAAAAGTAAACATAATAAAAATATAAGAATAAATACAATAATAAATATAAGAATAAAAGTAAACATAATAAAAATAAACATAATAAATAAAAATATAAGAATAAAAGTAAACATAAAAGTAAATGTAATAAAAATATAAGAATAAATCTAATAATAAAAGTAAACATAATAAAAATATAAGAATAAATATAATAATAAATAATAAATATAATAATAAAAGTAAACATAATAAAATATAAGAATAAATACAATAATAAATAATAAATCTAATAATAAAAGTAAACATAATAAAAATATAAGAATAAATATACTAATAAACAAACATAATAAAATAGAAGAATAAATACAATAATAAATATAATAAAAGTAAACAATAAAATATAAAAATAAATACAATAATAATTTAGGATAAGAGCTTTAATGGGGGAAATAGCTTTGAGTCTAGGAAAAAAGTATTCCTATAAATAATAGTAGTAATAATTGTAAATGCCAGCCTTTCCTGGGAAGAGAAGGCAAAACTACAACTCCCACGCTGCCTTTTCCCCTGGGAGTTGAATTAGAGGGGGGTTCCCTTTAAAAGTGGGGGGAAGAAGGGGCTCAAACCGGGTTTTCCGGGCTGCAAACCGGAGTGACTCCGGATCCCCGCGTGTGAACTCACCCGAATCGAAGGCGAAAGAAGAGCTGCAGCTGCTGCTGCCTTGGCCCCGCCCTCCCACGTGTGGAGATGGCGAGGGGCGGGGCTCCCCTTGGCCACGCCCCCTCCCAGGATGCGGAAGTGGCAGGCACTCTCCAGCAAGAGCCTTTGGGGATGTGGTTGGGTTTTTGCATCAAGGTCTATTTATATATATATATCCAATATTGCAATATATATAATGGAGGTAATAATAATGGAATTACATTTAAATGCATCTGTAGAGAAATATTGCAAACATATTGAAGAAAAAATATATTTAAATACAAAATAAAAAAATATTGAATAGATATATTTAAATGCAAACAAAAATCAATATACTGCAATTAATAATAGAGTTATATTTCAAGGTATACATATATACTGCATATATATTTTTGGCATCTATATTGATTTTCTATTGAACTATAACTATTATTATTCACTGTAGTATATTGATTTTTTTACACTCAAATATACCCTTTTTTTGCAATTTTTTCAATATTTTTGAATCTTTTACCATATATATCTACATGTAATTGCATTATTATTACTTCTATTATGTATTGCAATATTAATAGTAATAGAGCCATCTATTTTCCTATTTTATTTTGATTTTCCTAACCCATTTAAATTATCTCCATTATTATTAATTGTGGTATATTGATTTTTGTTTGCATTTAAATATGCCTCTGTTGTTATTATTGCAATATATTGATTTTGCATTTGAATATAACTATTATTAATTGCCTATATTGATCCTCCATTTAAATCTAACTCTATTCTTATTATTAATTGCACTAATTTTGAGTTTTGTGCATTCAACTCTGTATATTTTTCTGCAATGTATATTTATATGCATTTAAATGTACCCAGCAATAATACAGTAATTTATAATGGTAATATTGTGCTGTGCTGCTAATAATATATCGACCGACCGTCCTAGGCAGAGAAACCTTCCAAGGCAGAGACACCAAACTTGGCAACAAAAATAGGCCTCAGGCAAGGAAGGTTTTTAGCAAAGAAACGTTCCCCCCCAAATCTAGAAGGCCCCCAAAACAACGATACAAAAACTACATTTCCCAGCGTCCGCCAGCGAATCCCATTGGCCAACATCGGGCCACACAAAATGCCGGGAGGCTGAGTTCCCATAGTAACGGTGGGCGGAGCCAGCCAAGGCTAGGTTAGAATGCTGAGTGATTTGAGTTTAGTCAGTTGGTATTTGTGGGTTAAACTGCCAAGGCCAAGCTCTAGGAGGGAGCAGGTTCCCACACTCGAGAAACACAATCCAAAAGACCAAGCCAGTACAAAATACAACACAACGCCAATATGCAAAAGATACACAACTATGTGCACAGAGCACATATATACCACTCACAGGACAAAAGACACCCACAACAAAAGACACCCACTTTATAAACACCACACCCACAACATGACAGCCATACAACTCACGATGCCTACCTCTACAGACCCACAACACAACAGACACACAACACACGCAACACATACATACCACTGCTACACAGAAACCTACACAGTACAACCAACGAACATAGGAGGACATAACAACTACCAGGAGGACATAACACTAACACAAAAAGGGCACCAGGGACACACGCACCACTGACAAACACATACCGCCAGAATAACACAAACTTGCAAAACCCACCAAAAAAAAACAATCCTGCAACACAAAACCCACCCCAACCAAAATTCACAACAAACACCACTGGCAAAAGCAACACCCCCTCCACATCACAACCAGCACACAGCCAGACTGAGACAACTATGTCACCACAACACACACAAAATACACCCCACAAATACCTGACAACTTCCCCAACACAAAACCCAGGACTGCACTCACTACTCACCACCACACACACCTCCAAATACACACACGTCCCAGGCACAATACTCTAGCAATTCCCACACAACACAACACAACTTCCTATCACAACCCATCCCCCCCTTACGGGACCCCGCACACACAACACCTACCACCACCACAAACAAAACCAACTCCACCTATACTCCAACCACAACTCAACGCAACACTGTACTGATACCCAAACACACACAAACACCCAAAATACCCCACCCACACAAGCATCAACCTCTACATCAACACAGCAGATGGAAAGACAAAAAACATTGTATATCCACAAGCTCTGCAGAATGCCAGCATCACCACACACCGACAACTCCCCAGGACTTCAACATCCCACCCACCAGAACAACCCACAACGACACAGCCATGACCCCACCAACACCATAACTAACATCAATTCTAACCCTTACATACTCAGACTTTCTCGCATCTCCTAAATAGGGCACAGCAGCGCGTGCTGGGTACAGCTAGTATATATATATATATATATATTACTTCGCGAATGAAGATTCTTAGGAAGGACTCATCCCACTCTTTTTTTTTACAAGCGCGTTGATGACTAAAAAGGCCAATCTGAGATAGGCAAGTTCGGTTGCAGAAAGCACAGCAGAAAGTCTCCTTGGGTGAGGTCGTTTCCAAGTTGTGGTTCTTTAATAATAATAATAATAATAATAATACTTTATTACTTGTGAGTCGCCCTCCACCAATGGTGCTTTACTCCTTTAAAAACATAGACCCAGCAGATATTGTAGAAGGCTCTGCCATCCATCCAGTTTCTGTGTTGTCGTTTCTCTTCAAGACCCATTTGGCATCTCTTTTCGAAAGAGGCCGCAGCATTGTGGATAGTGCATCTCCATGCCTCCCGATGTGAGGCCAGGGTGGATCATTGTTGGTGATCAATCTGGCCGAGCCTGAGATGTTGTTTCAGGAGTCCTTATATCTCTTTTTGGGCACCTCTCTTGTCCTGACCCATGGCAAGTTCACCATAGAGTAGTATCTTTGGGAGGCGGTGGTCCTCCATCCTAGAGGCGTGTCCTGCCCAGCGCAGCTGTGTTTCAATAGCATGGCCTCAATACTGGTGATCCCTGCTTGCTCAAGGACAGCGAAATTAGTCACATAGTCAGTCCAGTGTACATTTAGGATTGTGTGAAGACAGCGCTGATGAAAGCATTCGAGGAGTCGTAGGTGTTGGCGATAGGTGACCCATATTTCAGACCCATAGAGGAGAATAGACAGTACGATAGCTCTGTACACACTGATTTTGGTGCTTTGCCTCAGGTGCTTGTTGCTCCAGACTCTTTTGTGAAGCCTTCCGAATGCACTATATGCCTTTGCTAATCTGTGATCTATCTCTTTGTCAATCTTGGCATCTGAAGAGATGATGCTTCCCAGGGAGGTGAACTGCTGAACGGATTTAAGCACAGATGTGCCTATGCTGACGTGGGGATGATGGTGTTCTTCCTGTGGTGCGGGCTGGTAGAGGACTTCCATTTTCTTCAGGCTGACTTCCAGCCCAAACAGCTCTGCAGCTGCTGCAAAGCAGGATGTCAGGCGCTGCAGAGCTGCTTCTGAATGGGCGACAAGGGCAGCATCGTCAGCAAAATGCAGCTTACGGACTAGATAGTTTAGAGTCTTAGAGCGAGCCCTCAGGCGGCTTAATTTGAACAAGCTACCATCAGTACGGTAGTGTATATATATGCCGTCTTCTTCTTTGAGGTCTGCCGTAGCCCTTTGGAGCATCATGCTGAAGAAGATTGTAAATAGGGTTGGTGTAAGAACACAACCTTGTTTCACTCCATTAGTTATGAGAAAGGGCTCCGAGAGAGCATCGCCGTATCTGACTTGACCGCGCTGGCCCTCATGTAACAGGATAATCATTTTGAGGAATTTGGGGGGACATCCTAGACGTTCCAGGATCTGCCACAGACCTTTTCTGCTCACAGTGTCAAAAGCTTTGGTGAGGTCGGCAAATGTTACATAGAGTCCTTTGTTCTGCTCTCTACATTTCTCTTGCAGTTGTCTAAGGGCAAAAACCATATCTGTGGTGCTCCTATTAGCTCTGAAGCCGCATTGGCTTTCCAGGAGAAGTTCTTCTGCAATAGCAGGAACTAATCTGTTCAGGAGTATCCTTGCAAGGATTTTTCCAGCAATGGAGAGCAGTGTTATACCTCGATAGTTTGAGCAATCGGATTTTGTTCCTTTTTTTCTTATACAGGGTGATGATAACTGCATCTCAGAGATCTGATGGCAGTTCACCTTTTTCCCAGCAACTCACAAGGAGCTCGTGGAATTTAGCACGAAGTACATGACTTCCCTGTTTCCAGGTTTCAGGTGGGATTCCATCGATCCCGGCTGCCTTGCCGTTTTTCATCTGCTGTATGGCCTCAATGGTCTCTTCCAGAGTGGGAGCTGTGTCCAGTTCATTTTTCATTGGTTGTTGTATCACGTGTTGGATAGCTGAACCTTGGACTACTCGGTTGGCATTGAAGAGACTCTGAAAATGTTCAGCCCATCGGTTCAGGATGGAGGCTTTATCAGTAATTAGTGTTTGACCATCTATACACATAATATTGATCATAATATTATAACATAATAATATGTTATAATAGTTATATATTTTGTATTACATGTAATATTATTAATAATATTGCAGTACAGTGGTATAGTACAATGTAGTAATATATAATATTGTGCTGTGCTAATAATTTTAATATATTGTATGTAGATTTAATATTTATCATTATATTGTAATACAATATACTACTACTAATAATAAAATATAATATAATAATTGTATATTTTTATTACATGTAATATTACTAATAATATTGCAGTATATTATAATATAGCAATATATAATGCTAATATTGTGCTATGCTAACAATATAATATATTGTATGTACATATAACTTGTAAGCTGCTCTGAGTCCCCTTTGGGGTGAGAAGGGTGGGATATAAATGTAGTAATGTAGTGTGTATGTGTGTGTGTGTATGTATGTTAAAGCTCTTATCCTAAATTATTATGGTATTTATTCTTATATTTTTATTATGTGTGTGTGTGTGTGTATATATATATATATATATATATATAATTGCAATCTACAGTATTGCTTTTTGGCATTTAAATGTACCTCCCATTATTATTACTAGTATTATTTATTGCAATTATTCCTTTTTTAATGTTGAGATATCCTGCTATTATTGTTATTATTATTATTATTGTCATTATTATTGTTGTTATTATTATTATGATTGGCAGTTCAGAGGCTGTCAAGCTGTATTCACCCTTCAGTGCAATCTCTGGTTTTTGACTCCAGCTCCCAGAATCCCTGGCCATTGTCATCAGCAGTGGAGGCTTCTGGGAGTTGGAGTCCAAAAGCCCTGGAAGGGCAGAGATTGGTGTAGTTTGGCCCCAATTTAGCAGATGTGGAGCCCCGGGAGTTATAGTTTGGAACAACCGCAGCCATCCTTGGGAAGAGGAAGCCCATGGGGCCAGGGAAGAGATACGGGTGGACTCCAAAGCCCATCATTACCTTGAGCAGATAGATGGTTGGCCAGTCTGTTAACCACAGAAATGGGGTTCCGTTCCCTCGACAACAGCGGAACCCTGGCTCCGGGTTCAAGAGCCAATCACAGCATTTCCTATGGCAATGGTGGTCATCCTGTTGTAATAATAATAATAATAATAATGTTGCTGTTGAGGGCGTATTATTCTACTAAAGGTAAAGGTTAAGTCATTAAGTCCAGTTGTGTCCGACTCTGGGGGTTGGTGCTCATCTCCTTTCCTAAGCCAAAGAGCCGGCGTTGTCCATAGACACCTCCAAGGTCATGTGGGGGGAAACTTACCTTCATGGGAGTTATAGTTCGCCTCCAAAGAAACTGTGACCGCCACCAACAATGGACCGGGTCTAAACTTGGCACAAAGAAGCCCCAACTGAGTATACCGCAGGCGGTTGGGGAAACGGACCTTGGTGTTGGGAGTTGTAGTTCACTTTTATCCAGCAAAGCACCGAATCCAGCCGACATCAGATCTGGACCAAACTTGGCACACAGACCTAACATGATCAACTGTGCATACAGGTCTGGTTTGGGGCGATTGTCCTTGGCTCTGGGAGTTGTAGTTCGCCCTTATCCAGACAGCACTGAACACAGCCAACGTCGGAGCTGGGCCAAACCTGGCACACAGACCCAACATGGCAAACTTTGAATACTGGTAGGATTTGGGGTGACTGGCCCATGATTTTGGGAACTGCAGTTCACTGCATTTTCTAATGGGAGCATCCATAAAAAATAAATAAAAGACTGGAATTTCCCTACGAAATAGAGCTACAGACTGATATTACTTCACACCCCAAAACAGCCCAAATAACCCAGCCCAACATAACATACTGGAGGGGTTTGGGGGGCAGGAGTTGTAGTTCACCCTGCATCCAGAGATATTACCAAACTACCCAAAACAAACAATGCCTTTCTCGAGGAACCCGGCTGGGTCCCCAAGCTAGTAAGGAATAAAAGGAGGGGGGAAATATTAGGGTTTCTCAATTTAGAAAAAACCCCACAAACTTTATATTATATTGTATTATATTTATTATTATATTATATATGTATTGCGGTTTCGCTTTGTGCCCGCCAGGGGGCAGTGTTGCATTACCTATCTGCTCCCATGTATTCAAGCCTTCCCTGCTGCTCAACTTTGCTCCTTTTGTTAATAGATTGGAAAACTCCTTCCTTTAAAAATATTTTTGGTTTTTCCAACTGGGCATCACTTTGTGGTGAGAGAAAGGGAAGGTTTAAGACAGAGAAAAGGAGAGAAAGAGGCAAGGAAGAGGAAGAAAAAGGAGCAAGATATTATTATTATTGTATAAACACAGTATATATATTAATATATTATTATATAAACACAGTATATATTATTATATAAACACTATATATAATATATAATATATGCTGGTCATTGACCGTAATAAATAAATCTGAAATATATATTATGACGATGCTGCCCTTGTCGCCCATTCAGAAGCAGCCCTGCAGTGCCTCACATCCTGCTTTGCAACAGCTGCAGAGCTGTTTGGGCTGGAAGTCAGCCTGAAGAAAACGGAAGTCCTTTACCAGCCCGCACCACAGGAAGAACACCATCATCCCCACGTCAGCATAGGCAAATCTGTGCTTAAGTCCGTTCAGCAGTTCACCTCCCTGGGAAGCATCATCTCTTCAAATTGATAAAGAGATAGATCACAGATTAGCAAAGGCATAGAGTGCATTCGGAAGGCTTCACAAAAGAGTATGGAGCAACAAGCACCTGAGGCAAAGCACCAAAATCAGTGTGTACAGAGCTATCGTACTGTCTATTCTCCTCTATGGGTCTGAAACATGGGTCACCTATCGCCAACACCTACGACTCCTCAAACGCTTTCATCACTGCTGTTTTCGCACAATCCTAAATATACACTGGACTGACTATGTGACTAATGTTGCTGTCCTTGAGCAAGCAGGGATCACCAGCACTGAGGCCATGCTATTGAGAACACAGCTGCGCTGGGCAGGGCACGCCTCTAGGATGGAGGACCACCACCTCCCAAAGATACTACTCTATGGTGAACTTGCCACGGGTCAGCACAAGAGAGGCGCCCCAAAAAAGAGATATAAGGACTCCCTGAAACAACTCCTCAGGCTCGGCCGGATTGCTCACCAACAATGGTCCACCCTGGCCTCACATTGGGAGGCATGGAGACGCACTATTCACAATGCTGCGGCCTCTTTCGAGAAGACACGCCTAACGGGTCTCAAAGAGAAATGACAACGCAGAAAGAACCGCAACTTGGAAACAACATCACCCAAGGAGACTTTCTGCTATGCTTTCTGCAACCGGACTTGCCTATCGCAGATTGGCCTTTTTAGTAATCAACGTCCTTCCAAAGAATCTTCGTTCGCGAAGTTATTTATTTATTTATTTATTTCGGGATTTTACCCCGCTCTTCTCAACCCCCAAGGGGACTCAGAGCGGCTTACAGTACGGCACAATTCGATGCCCACATAATAACAATATGAACCCCAAAACACTTCAACAATTAAAATACATTAAAATACATTAAAATACAGCTACATTAGCACCATACACATTCACTCTGGATTAAAACAATGTTCAGTCCATAACAACATTGGCCATAATCATCCACTTTCATTAAAAACCAATCTAAAATGCTGCCTTGTGCTGGTGTACGAATGCCTGATCCCACAGCCAGGATTTAACTTTTTTCCGAAGGCCAGGAGGGATGTGGTGGATCGTACATCAATAGGAAGCGCATTTCACAGGCGGGAGCCACCACCGAGAAGGCTATCCCTCGTCCCCACCAGCCTCATCTGAGACGTGGCGGAGCGAGAGCAGGGCCTCCCGGATGATCTTAGGTTACGGGGTGGGACGTAGCGGCTGATGCGTTCGGACAAGTAAGCTGGGCCAGAACCGTATAGAGCTTTAAAGGTCAAAACCAGCACTTTGAATTGAGCCCGGAATTGGACAGGCAGCCAGTGGAGCTGACACAACAGGGGGGGTATGCTCCCTGTATGTAGCTCCCGTTAGCAATCTGGCTGCCGCCCGCTGGACTAATTGCAATTTCGAACTGTCTTCAAAGGCAGCCCCACGTGAGTGCGTTGCAGTAATCTATTCGGGATGTGACCAGAGCGTGGACGACCGTAGCCAGATCAGACTTCCCAAGGTACGGGCGCAGCTGGCGCACGAGTCTTAACTGTGCAAAAGCTCCCCTGGCCACCGCCGAGACCTGGGGCTCCAGGCTCAGCAACGAATCCAGGATCACTCCCAAGCTGCGAACCTGCGTCTTCAGGGGGAGTGTAACCCCATCCAACACAGGCTGTAACCCTATGCCCTGTTCGGCCTTGCGACTGACCAGGAGGACCTCTGTCTTGTCTGGATTTAGTTTCAATTTGCTAGCCCTCATCCAGTCCGACACAGCGGCCAGGCACCGGTTCAAGGTCTGGACAGCCTCCTTGGTGACAGGTGGGAAGGAGTGACAGATCTGGACGTCATCTGCGTACAGATAACACCTGACTCGAAACTCCGAATGATCTCTCCCAGCGGTTTCATGTAGATGTTGAATAACATCGGGGACAGAACTGAACCCTGAGGGACTCCACACGATAACGGTTGTGGGGTCGAACAGGTGTCACCCAGTAACACCTTCTGGGTACGATCTTCCAGGAAGGATTGGAGCCACTGCAGAGCAGTACCCCCAGCCCCATGTCTGCAAGGTGACCCAGAAGGATACCGTGGTCAACGGTATCGAAAGCCGCTGAGAGGTCAGCAGAACCAACAGGGACACACTCCCCTGTCGAGTTCCCGGCATAGATCATCTACCAAGGCGACCAAGGCTGTTTCAGTACCATGTCCCGGCCTAAAGCCAGACTGCGCCGGATCAAGATAATCAGTGTCTGCCAAGAACCCCTGGAGTTGCGAAGCCACCACACGTTCCATGACTTTGCCCAAATAGGGGAGACTGGAAACGGGCCGATAGTTGACGAATTGAGTGGGGTCCAGTGATGGTTTTTTCAACAGCGGTTTTATAACAGCTTGCTTTAAGCTGGCTGGAATTTTGCCCTCCTGTAAGGAGGCATTAGCCACCACCTTCACCCACTCTGCCAAGCCCCCTCTGGCTTCCTTGATCAGCCAGGATGGGCAGGGGTCTAGGATGCATGTAGTGGGCCTCGCCTCTCCAAGGATCTTGTCCACATCCTCGAGCTGAACCAATTGAAACGAATCCATTAAAACCGGACACGCAGATGCTCGTGTCACATCCTCAGATGCCGAGAGATTATTATATAAACACAGCATATATTATTACATAAACACTATATATAATATATAATCTATGCTGGTCATTGACCGTAATAAGGAAATCTGAAATCTGAATATATAATAATTTATTTTTATATAAACACAGAATATATAATAATATATTATTATATAAACAGTATATATTATTATATAAACAATGAGATGTGTTTTACAGTTGGATGGCCATCTGTCGGGAGGGTTTTGTTGTCTCTCAGCATGCGGTTGGACTGGATGACCTCTAGAGCTCTCTCTCATTGCAATTTCAATGGGATTTTAAGCCCTTTCCAGCCAGACTATTGCTGCATGCAAAGCATATGCAAAGCAGCCTCATTTGCATAAGGGCCGCAGCAAATCCTAATGCAGAGAGAGAAGAGGCCTCACAACCTCTGGGGATGCCTGTCATAGAAGTGGGTGAAACATCAGAAGAGAATGCTTCTGGGACACAGACGTACAGGCCGGAAAACACACAACATCCTATTCTTATTATTCTTCAGTGGATGGCCATCTGTCGGGAGGGTTTTCGTCGTTGTTTTCTAGCATGTGTTTGGACTGGATGACCTCTAGGGCCCCCTCTCATTGCGATTTCAATGGGATTTCAAGCCTTTTTCCATCCAGACTATGGCTGCATGTAAAACGTATGCAAAGCGTATGCAAAACAGCCTCATTTGCATAAGGGGCCTGCAGCGAATCCTAATGCAGAGAGAGAAGAGGCCGAAGCTTCAAGACTATAAGAAATGCCCTCTTTAGGAATCTCTAGTCTCTACCATTTCGGCTCTATGGTCAAATCCCACAGCAAACTGCAAATCCCAGGATCCAATAATAATAATAATATAGTATTATTACTGCTGCAAATAAGAGAGAGTATTCTGTCTCCTTAAGCTCTCCCTTGTTTGCTTAGCATCTTAAATATGGATATTTGCCCCCTTTTTCGCCCTTAATGGGGGAAAATTAAATGCATATACAACAACAACAACAACAACAACAATAATAATAATAATAATGCCTTTCATTGATTGCAGAGAGGACTTGGATTGAGCCCGGGTTGTGGTTTGCGAATGCCGAGACCATCAGACGCCTGCGTACAAATAAATAGAAAAACAGCAATATTGAACAAAAAAAGTACTATAGGAAATATAACTACTTTTATTTCTCTCTCTTTTTAAAGTGCATGAATCCATTCCTGGCAATGGACTGGATCCGTTCCGGGATTTCCACCCGGTCCTCCCAGGTGAATCAGGAGTCAGGCAGGTAGAGGATGCTTTTTTCCTAGGAGGAAAGACCAGGAAAACCCGGTCCGGAGTATGGATCCGGCATCTAGGCAGTCCTCAAGCCCACCATTAACTGCTAGGGCTCTAGAACAGGTCAATACTTTTTGGCCCTCCAGCTGTTTTGGACTGCAACTCCCACAATTCCTAACAGCCTTCTTATACTGTAACTCCCAGGACTTCAAGGCCTAGTCAAACTATAATTCCTGGGATTCCAAGACATTGAAAAAGCTCCAATTCCCAGCACCCCAATGCCTTATAAAACTATGAGTCCTGGTATCTCAAGGCCTTGTTTTACTACAACTCCCATGACTCCAAGACCTTGTAAAACTATAACTTCCGGTATCCCAATGCCTTGTCTAATGATAACTTTTGAGATCCCAAGACCTTATAAAACTACAACTCCTATCACTCCAAGACCTTATAAAACTATAACTCCTATCACTCCAAGATCTTATAAAACTATAACTCCCATGACTCCAAGACCTTGTAAAACCATAACTCCCGGTATCCCAATGCCTTGTCAAACAATAACCTTTGAGATCCTAAGACGTTATAAAACTACAACTCCCATGACTCCAAGACCTTGTAAAACCATAACTCCCGGTATCCCAATGCCTTGTCAAACGATAACTTTTGAGATCCCAAGACCTTATAAAACTACAACTCCTATGACTCCAATATCTTATAAAAACTAAAACTCCCATGACTCCAAGACCTTATAAAATTATAACTTCTATGACTCCAAGACCTTATAAAACTACAACTGCCATGACTCCAAGGCCTTGTAAGACTACAACTCCTATGACCAAGACCTTATAAAACTAAAACGCCTGTGACTCCAAGGCCTTGTAAAATTACAACTCCCATGACTCCAAGACCTTATAAAGCTACAAGTACCATGACCCTAAGGCTTTGTAAAACTACAACTCCTATGATTCCAAGATCTTACAAAATTACAACTCCTATGATGCTAAGTCTTGTAAAACTACAACTCCTATGACCAAGACCTTATAAGACTAAAATTCCTATGACTCCTAGGCCTTGCAAAACTACAACTCCTATGACTCCCAAGGCCTTTTAAAACTACAACTCCTATGATTCTGAGGCCCTGTCAAATGACAACTCCCACAACTCTTGTTATTGTTCTAACGACAAAGGGTCTTGTCAAAGTACGCCTCCCAGGGTTCTGTACTAGACTGTAAATCCCACTTCCTTGTTGAACTACAAATCCCATTAATTGCACCAGTGGAACAAAAGAAAATGAAAGAGAGGACAGGAGGAATAGAAACTGCCCAGATCCCGGGATTCGTTGGTCCGAAAGCGTCCGGATTTTCCCTCCGACCGAGGGAAGGCTTATGAAACTGGATTGAAACCCAGATTAACTGCAAGGGAAGCCCCCCCCCCCCCCCTTCTGCCTCCTCCTCCTCCTCCTCTTCTCCTTCTTCCTGCTCTGCTCTCCTTGCCCAGAGCTTTCAACATCATCTGGCATCTCTCTCTTGCTAGCTCTCTTTCTCTCTTTCTTTTCTTCTCTGGGTTGGTGCCCTGCCTCCCCCAGCTCTGCTTTGCTTTCTTTCTTTCCTTCCTCCTTTTCTCCCTTCCTTCCTTCCTTCCTTCCTTCCTTCCTTTCTTCCTTTTGCACAACACCAGAAAATAAACACTGCTCACCCACCCACCCGAGACACAGGCACAACCAGTAGAATAATAAAATCTTGTTTCCCTCTCTGGTTTTGCAAAGCTGAAGGCAATGGGATTATTTGTGTGTATGTGTGTGTGTATGTGTGTGTCTGTATACACACAAAGTAGCGTAATGTGTGTTGATATTTTTATTTTATTTTGTTGTGGGTTTTTTTTCCAAAAAAATGTTTATTTTATTTTATTGTGGGATAAAATAAAATAACATTTTTTAAAAAAGCTCCCAAAATAAAATAAAATAAAGTATCATGAGTATTGCATATCCATTATTATTTTATTTTGTTATGCACACACGCGCACACGCACACACACACACACACATATATATGCATAACAAAATAAAGTAATAATGGATATGCAATACCCGTGATACTATATTTTATTTTGGGAGCTCTTTTTTTAAAAAAAAATGTTATTTTTAAATGTAATTTTTTTTGAAAAATATTTTTATTTTATCCCACAATAAAATAAAATAAAAATATTTTTGAAAAAACTCACAACAAAATAAAATAAAAATAAAAATATCAACACAATATCAATAATATATTATTTTATTTTGTTATGCAATGTCTGTTGATATTTTTATTTTATTTTATTTTGTTGTGGGTTTTTTAAAAAAAAATTTTTTATTTTAAAATAAAATAAAGTATCACGGGCATTGCATACACACACACACACACACACACACGATGCCCATGATAATTTATTTTATTTTGTGAGCTTTTTTAAAAAAAAGTTATTTTATTTTATCCCACAATAAAATAAAATGAAAATATTTTTGAAAAAAACCCACAACAAAAAAATAAAATATCAACACACATTGCATAACAAAAAATAAATATATATTATTAATATAATATATAAAATTATTATAATTATATTATTTATATATATATATATAATGCATAACAAAATAAAATTATATATATACTGTATTATATTTTTAGGCACACCATGACATAAGTACATAAAGGTTTCCCCTTGACATTAAGTCTAGTTGTGTCCGATTCTGGGGGTTGGTCCTCATCTCCATTTCTAAGCCAAAGAGCCAGCATTGTTCTTAGACACCTCCAAGGTCATGTGGCCATAGGCATGACTGCATGGAGCGCCATTACCTTCCTATAGATCTACTCACATTTCCATGTTTTTTGACTTGCTAGGTTGGAAGAAGCTGGGCCTAACAGCAGGAGCTCACCCCGTTCCCTGGATTTGAACTGCTGACCGAAAGGTCAGCAGTTCAAATCCAGGGAGCAGGGTGAGCTCTCGTTGTTAGCCCCAGCTCTTGCCAACTTAGCATAGGTACCACTCCAGGATGGTAATGGCATACCATGCAGTCATGCTGGCCACATGTCCTAGGAGGCGTCTATGGATAACACTGGCTCTTTGGCTTAGAAATGGAAAGGTCAGCGAGTTCAAATCTGGGGAGCAGGGTGAGCTCCTGCTATTTGCCCCAGTTCCTGCCAACCTAGCAGTTTTAATCAATAGGGACTGCTCCGGCGGGAAGGTAACAGCGCTCCATGCAGTCATGCTGGCCACATAGCCGTGGATGCGTCTACGGACAACTCTGGCTCCGGCTTAGAAATGGAGATGAGCACCAACCCCCAGAGTCAGACACAACTAGACTTAATGTCAGGGGAATACCTTTTTAAGGTATTATTATTATTATTATTATTATTATTGAAAGTGGGTTATAAATAAAGATAATATTATCATTACAAAAAGTGGGACATAAAGGTAATAACATTAATATGAAAAGTGGGATATAAAGATCATATTATTATTATTACAAAAAGTGGGATATATTATTATTATTTCTTACCCACCTCTCCTCATGACTCAAGGCAAGTTACAAAACAATGAAACAATATATTAAGCACAGCAAAAATGCTACAAATACATGCATAAAAGTTATGCATCAAAACGTATCTTTTATTTTTATTATTTCATACGAGTAATTATTATTATTATTATTATTATGCGCCTGGTTGTGCTCCCTTTCCCCTCCTCAAAAAAACCCGTAAACATATAACATACACTCTGCAATCTTAAACTTTGTTTGTTTGTTTACGACATACACACAAACACACACACACACTAGCTTGGGGATCTGGCGGTGCCTGAGTTATTTGAGAAAGGCATTATGTGCCAAGGTTGGTCTTTGGTACTTCAAGTCCCATCATCCACGGTCCACCCTCCTCCAAACTGCAGTAGAAGATAGAGTGGGTCATGGGGGCTCTGTGTGCCAAGTATGGTTTTGATCTTTCATTGGATGAGGGTTGCAGTGGTCTCGGAAGGTGAATGAAGGTACTTCAAGTCCCATCATTTGTGGTTCATCCTCCTTGAAACAGCACCAGGGTGTAGAGTGGCTCAAGGGGGCTCTGTGTGCCAATTTTGGTCTGTATTGGTCATTGGATGAGGGTCGCGTTGTTTTCAGGGAGTGAGTGAAGGTACTGCAAGTCCCAACATCCATGGTCCATCCTCCTTCAAACTGCACCAGGATGTAGAGTGGGTCATGAGGGCTCTGTGTGCCAAGTTTGGGCCTGGTCTGTGATTTGTAGGGGCTACAATGTTCTGTGGGAAGTGAATCGGGTGAAGGTACTGCAAATCCCATCGTTCGTGGCCCATCCTGCCCTAAACCACACCAGGTTGTGAAGTGGGCCATTGGGCCCCTGTGTGCCAAGTTTGGTCCTGATCCGTCATTGCTGTGGGTTGCAGTGACTCACTGCCTGAGGCCTTTCCTTTTCCCTCTACGTCACCTTAGAATGTTGGAATGAAGATGGCCAATCAGAGTCCTTTATGCAAATACTCCCTCAGTGGCAACCAATCCCCTCTGTCTGGCGCCTTAGAATGTTGGAGTTCTGAGGCTGGCCAATCAGAGTCCTTTATACAAATAATTCCACAGTGGCAACCAATCGAAACACTGCCACATATTCCTCCGCACCTCCGCCTGCAAACACTGACTTTTATTATATACATAGATAGATTTATTGATTGATTAGTCAGTTTTGACCATATCAAATCATACAAAACATAAACACTTTCCCGTGCATACATACATACAATAAATGCCAATGTGAATACATTTATATATCGTCCCTCTCATCCCAGGGGTGACTCGGAGCGGGCAAACTACAACTCCCAGGCTGACCATAGCATTGACCCACGGCTCTAAACCCGCATTCGTTCCACTCTGTAGACTGCTTTCAAGCAAGAGCTCTCCTGGTCCTCTTTTAGAAAGTTGGGGGCTGGACTAGATGGCCTTTGGGGGGTCCTTGGAGGTGAAATCTTGGGGCTGTTTTGCCCATTTTGGAAGTTTCCCCCCCTTGCCAACCTCTGCCCGGTATAGATTCACAACATGGCTTTTCTCCTTCTTGAGAAGGAAGGCCGCAGGATGGAGGGAAGGAGGAAAAGGAGGGGGAGAGAAAAGAGTTTTCCTCGCCTGGCCGGGGATCGATGGAGCGCCGTTTTCTCCCTTCGTTATTATTGGGGGGAAAGGAGCGGGCGAAATTAGATATCGATCTCTTGTCCGGGTGACGAGGAGGCCTTCCTTCTCTCGGCTGCGGCCGAGGCTCCAGTGACTATCTAGGAGCCTGTTGGGTTTGCCTTCTGGGATGGGCATCTGTCGGGAGGGATTTGATGGTGCCTCCGTGGGAGAAAAAAAAGGATTGGATGGTTTGGATGACCTTGGGGGTTCTTTCCAACTGTGCGAAACATAGGCTGCCTTGGCATCTGTTCGGTAGAGTTCGTATGGCCATCTGTTGGGAGAGGTCCAATGATGTCTTCCTCAATAAAATGGCCTGTCGCCCCATCAATGCTAGGAATCAGACGATCGCGGTGTCTCCTTCTCTGGAGGCCTTTAAGTAGAGTTTGTATGGCCATCTGTCGGGAGGGATTGGATGTTATCTTCCTCAATAGAATGGGGTTGGGCTGGATGGCCTTTGGGGGCCCCTATCAGTGCCAGGATTTGGCCTATCAACGCTAGGGATGGGACTATAGTGCTGTCTCCTTCTATGAGGTCTTTTAACAGAGTTCAGATGGCCATCTGTCGGGAGGGATTGGATGTTGTCTTCCTCAATAGAATGGGGTTGGGCTGGATGGCCTTTGGGGGCCCCTATCAGTGCCAGGATTTGGCCTATCAACGCTAGGGATGGGACTATAGTGCCGTCTCCTTCTCTGAAGGTCTTTAAGCAGAGTTCAGATGGCTATCTGTCGGGAGGGATTGGATGGTGTCTTTCTCAATAGAATGGGGTTGGGCTGGATGGCCTTTGGGGCCCCTATCAGAGCCAGGATTTGGCCTATCAACGCTAGGGATGGGACTATAGTGCCGTCTCCTTCTCTGAAGGTCTTTAAACAGAGTTCCATCTGAGGGATGGCCATCTGGGGTTGGGCTGGGAGAGCCAGGATTGGATGGTGTCTTTCTCAATAGAATGGGGTTGGGCTGAATGGGGGCTGGATGGCCTTTGGGGCCCCTATCAGAGCCAGGATTTGGCCTATCAACGCTAGGGATGGGACTATAGTGCCGTCTCCTTCTCTGAAGGTCTTTAAACAGAGTTCAGATGGCCATCTGTTGGGAGGGATTGGATGTTGTCTTCCTCAATAGAATGGGGTTGGGCTGGATGGCCTTTGGGGCCCCTATCAGTGCCAGGATTTGGCCTATCAACGCTAGGGATGGGACTATAGTGCCGTCTCCTTCTCTGAAGGTCTTTAAACAGAGTTCAGATGGCCATCTGTTGGGAGGGATTGGATGTTGTCTTCCTCAATAGAATGGGGTTGGGCTGGATGGCCTTTGGGGCCCCTATCAGTGCCAGGATTTGGCCTATCAACGCTAGGGATGGGACTATAGTGCCGTCTCCTCCTCTGAAGGTCTTTAAGCAGAGTTCAGATGGCCATCTGTTGGGAGGGATTGGATGTTGTCTTCCTCAATAGAATGGGGTTGGGCTGGATGGCCTTTGGGGCCCCTATCAGTGCCAGGATTTGGCCTATCAACGCTAGGGATGGGACTATAGTGCCGTCTCCTTCTCTGAAGGTCTTTAAACAGAGTTCAGATGGCCATCTGTCGGGAGGGATTGGATGTTGTCTTCCTCAATAGAATGGGGTTGGGCTGGATGGCCTTTGGGGCCCCTATCAGAGCCAGGATTTGGCCTATCAACGCTAGGGATGGGACTATAGTGCCGTCTCCTTCTCTGAAGGTCTTTAAACAGAGTTCAGATGGCCATCTGTTGGGAGGGATTGGATGTTGTCTTCCTCAATAGAATGGGGTTGGGCTGGATGGCCTTTGGGGCCCCTATCAGTGCCAGGATTTGGCCTATCAACGCTAGGGATGGGACTATAGTGCCGTCTCCTTCTCTGAAGGTCTTTAAGCAGAGTTCAGATGGCCATCTGTCGGGAGGGATTGGATGGTGTCTTTCTCAATAGAATGGGGTTGGGCTGGATGGCCTTTGGGGCCCCTATCAGAGCCAGGATTTGGCCTATCAACGCTAGGGATGGGACTATAGTGCCGTCTCCTTCTCTGAAGGTCTTTAAGCAGAGTTCAGATGGCCATCTGTCGGGAGGGATTGGATGTTGTCTTCCTCAATAGAATGGGGTTGGGCTGGATGGCCTTTGGGGCCCCTATCAGAGCCAGGATTTGGCCTATCAACACTAGGGATTGGACTATAGTGCCGTCTCCCTCCTCTGAAGGTCTTTAAACAGAGTTCAGATGGCCATCTGTTGGGAGGGATTGGATGTTGTCTTTCTCAATAGAATGGGGTTGGGCTGGATGGCCTTTGGGGCCCCTATCAGTGCCAGGATTTGGCCTATCAACGCTAGGGATGGGACTATAGTGCCGTCTCCTTCTCTGAAGGTCTTTAAACAGAGTTCGGAAGGCCATCTGTTGGGAGGGATTGGATGTTGTCTTCCTCAATAGAATGGGGTTGGGCTGGATGGCCTTTGGGGCCCCTATCAGAGCCAGGATTTGGCCTATCAACACTAGGGATTGGACTATAGTGCTGCCTCCTTCTCTGAAGGTCTTTAAGCAGAATTCAGATGGGCATCTGTTGTGAGAGGTCCGATGGTGTCTTCCTCAACAGAATGGGGTTGGGCTGGATGTCCTTTGGGGGGCCCTTCTTCCCGCTCTGAGGAGTGTCTTTTGTGCCTGGCCTGGGAACTGGGAGGAGGGTGAAAGGGGGGCCGGGCTTCAAAGGGGGGCCAAGGCAGAGGGGCCTGAGGAGGAGGAGGAGGAGGAAGGGCAAGGGGGGTGGGCTTTGATTCCCATTGCCTCCCTCCAGACACTGTCTAGACTCTGGCAATTACTGGGAAGGCAAAGAGAAGAAGAGGAGAAGAGAGGCTGCTGCTGCTGGTGGTGCTGTGGCTGCTGCCATTTCAGCTGAAAAAGAGCTTAACAAAAAGCAAAAGGGGGAGGAAGAGGCAGAAAGAGAGACCCTGCCAAGAGAGGAGAGAGAGAGAGAGATGGAGGGAGGGAGGGAGGAGGAAAGGGAGGGAGGAAGAGTCAGAGGAGGCCCAGGGCTCGCCTGCTTGAAGCCCCAAAGCAAAGAGAAGGGAAGGAGGAGGAGAAGCAGGGGAAGGGGTTGGCCAAATAGGAAGGAAGGAAGGAGAAATAGAAGAATAGGCTGGCCAAAGCAGGGAAAAGAGGGAGGAAGGGAAGAAAGAAAGAAGGGAGGGAGGGAGAAACATAGATGGGGAAAGAGAGAGAGAGAAGGAAAGAAAGAGAAACGGGAGAATGGGTTGGCCAGAAACGGAAAGAAGGAAGGAAGGTAGATGGAAAGAAAGAAAGAAAGAAAGAAAGAGAAGTAGGGGAATGGGTTGGCCAGAAATAGAAAGAAAGAAGGACGGATGGAAGATAAACAGACAAAAAGAAAGAAAGAAAAATAAATAGGAGAGTGGGTTGGCCAGAAATGGAAGGAAGGAAGGAAGGAAGGAAGGAAGGAAGGAAGGAAGGAAGGAAGGAAGAGACGTAGGGGGATGGGTTGGCCAGAAATAGAAAGAAAGAAGGACAGAAGGAAGATAAACAGACAAAAAGAAAGAAAGAAAAAGAAACAGGAGAGTGGGTTGGCCAGAAATGGAAAGAAGGAAGGAAGATAGACGGAAGGAAAGAAAGAAAGAAAGAAAGAGAAGTAGGGGGATGGGTTGGCCAGAAATAGAAAGAAAGAAGGACAGAAGGAAGATAAACAGACAAAAAGAAAGAAAGAAAAAGAAACAGGAGAGTGGGTTGGCCAGAAATGGAAAGAAGGAAGGAAGATAGACGGAAGGAAAGAAAGAAAGAAAGAGAAGTAGGGGGATGGGTTGGCCAGAAATAGAAAGAAAGAAGGACAGAAGGAAGATAAACAGACAAAAAGAAAGAAAGAAAAAGAAACAGGAGAGTGGGTTGGCCAGAAATGGAAAGAAGGAAGGAAGATAGACGGAAGGAAAGAAAGAAAGAAAGAAAGAGAAGTAGGGGGATGGGTTGGCCAGAAATAAAAAGAAAGAAAGAAGATAGACAAAGAGAAAGAAAGAAAGAAAATAGGAGAATGGGTTGGCCAGAAATTGAAAGAAGGAAGGAAGATATAAAGAATGAATGAAGGAAGGAAGGAAGATAGACAGAAAGAAAGAAAGAAAGAAAAGTAGGGGGATGGGTTGGCCAGAAATAGAAAGAAAGAAGGAAGGAAGGAAGATAAACAGAAAGAAAGAAAGAAAAGTAGGGGGATGGGTTGGCCAGAAATAGAAAGAAAGAAGGAAGGAAGGAAGATAAACAGAAAGAAAGAAAGAAAAGTAGGGGGATGGGTTGGCCAGAAATAGAAATAAAGAAGGAAGGAAGGAAGGAAGATAAACAGACAGAAAGAAAGAAAGAAAAAGAAATAGGAAAGTGGGTTGGCCAGAAATGGAAAGAAGGAAGGAAGATAGACGGAAGGAAAGAAAGAAAGAAAGAGAAAGAAAGAGAAATAGGAGAATGGGTTGGCCAGAAATGGAAAGAAGGAAGGAAGACAGACAGACAGACAGACAGAGAGAGAGAGAGAGAGAGAGAGAGGGAAGTAGGGGGATGGGTTGGCCAGAAATGGAAAGAAGGAAGGAAGATAGACAGACAGAAAGAGAGAGAGAGAGAGAGAAGTAGGGGGATGGGTTGGCCAGAAATGGAAAGAACGAAAGGAGAGAGAGAGAGAGAGAGAGAGAGAGAGAGAGAGAGAGAGAGAGAGAGTAGGGAAATGGGTTGTCCAGAAATGGAAAGAAAGGAAAAGAAGAGTTGAAAAAGAAAGTAAGAGGAGAACAGGAAAGAAGGAAGGAAGGAAGCAAAATAGAGGAATGGGTCAGTTAAGGAAAGAAGGAAGGAGAAATAGAGGAACATTTTGGTCAAGAATGCAAGGGAGGACAGAAAGAAGGAAGGTGAAATAGAAAATAGGTTGGCCAAAAACACAGGGAGGGAGGGAGGAAAGGAGAATAGACGGACTAAAAAGAAGATGGAAGAGAAGAAGAAAACATAAGGGAAAGAGAGAAAGGAAGGGAGAAAGAAAAGTAAACATGTTGACGAAAAATGGAAAGAAAGAGGGGGGAAAGAGAAAGAAAAAAGGGGAATGGGTTGGCCAAAAATGGGGAGGAAGGAAGAAAAAGAAGAAAAGAAGGAAAAACAGGGGGATGTGTTGGCCAAAAATGGAAAGGAAGGAAGGGGAAGACAGAGAAAAAGAAAAGAAGGAAAGAAATAGGGAAATGGGTAAGGCCAAAAAATGGTAAGAAAAAAGGAGAGAAAGAAGGAAGGAAGGAAAGAAGGAAGGAGAAATAGAGGAATGAGTTGAACATGAATGGAAGGAAGCACAGAAGGAAGGAAGGAAGGAAGGAAGGAAGGAAGGAAGGAAGGAAGGAAGGAAGGAAGGAAGGAAGGAAGGAAGGAAGGAAGGCAGGAAGGGGAGAAGATGTCCTAGAAGGAAAATGGTTTGCAAGCTGTGCCTGAGATGCCTTCTCCCTTGACCCCACCCCCTGGTGTGCCCTCTGACCTTTGACCTTTGGGGAGTGGGCTTTTCCATGGGGGGGGGGGGGGAGAGCCATTAAGCCAGTAATGAATGGATTCCTTCCTGTCTTCCTGGGGAGCTGCAAAGGAAATTCGCCAGCGGCCCAGCCATTGGATTGCCCATCATTATGATTACAGCCATAGAGGCCGGATGGCCATCTGTCGGGAGGGATCGGGTGGTGCCTTCCTCTATGGAAGAAATAGGGGTTGGATTAGATGACCTTTGGGGATCCCTTCTTTGGAAGATTTGGATGGACATCTGTCGGGAGGCCAACTGCAAATACGGGTGGATTTTGCAGCTGATTGCCTTGGGAATCTGGGAGTTGTAGTTCACCCTTACGCAGGGAGCACTGAACCCAGCTAATAATGGTTGTGGACCAAACTAGGCACACACAATCCTGGTGACCAATAAAAACATGTTTGAAGGGTTTGGGGAACTGATTCACACGCGTGGGAGTTGTAGTTCACCCTGCATCCAGAGAGCGTTCTGAACCCCATCAATGACACATCGGGACCAAACCTGGCACACAGAATTCCAATGGCCAACAGAACAGACTGCAGGGGTTTGGGTGAGACTGACCCACCCGCCTGGGAGTTGTAGTTCACCCTGCATCCAGAGAGCATTCTGAACCCCATCAATGATACATCGGGACCAAACCTGGCACACAGAATTCCGATGGCCAACAGAACAGACTGCAGGGGTTTGGGTGAGACTGACCCACCCGCCTGGGAGTTGTAGTTCACCCTGCATCCAGAGAGCATTCTGAACCCCATCAATGACACATCGGGACCAAACCTGGCACACAGAATTCCGATGGCCAACAGAACAGACTGCAGGGGTTTGGGTGAGACTGACCCACCCGCCTGGGAGTTGTAGTTCACCCTGCATCCAGGGAGCATTCTGAACCCCATCAATGACACATCGGGACCAAACCTGGCACACAGAATTCCGATGGCCAACAGAACAGGCTGCAGGGGTTTGGGTGAGACTGACGCACCTGCCTGGGAGATCTAGTTCACCCTGCATCCAGAGAGCATCCTGAAGCCCACAAATAATGGTTCTGGACTAAACTTGGCACACAGAACCATGATGACCAATAGAACATACTGGTAGAGTTTGGGAGTTGGAAGTTGTAGTTCTCATTGTAGTAGTTTGGGAGTTGGAAGTTGTAGTTCTCATTGCATACAGAGAGCATTCTGAAGCCCACCAATAATAGATCAGGAACAAACTTGGCATACAGAGCCCCCTCCCCCCCCCAGGACCAACCAGACATATGGAAGACTTTGTGGGGAGACTGACCTACCCACATGGGAGTTGTTGTTCACCCTGAAGCCCAGCAATGGCAGATATGGACCAAACTTGGCACACAGAAGCCTGGTGACCAATAGAACATACTCGAGGGGATTGGTGGGGGGGACCTTGGACCCGGAACTTATAGTTCACCTTGCACTGGACTGCAACCGACAACTAATCTTGGCACACAGACCCAACATGCCCAACTTTATAAACTGGCAGGGTTTGGGGGTGATTGATGGCCATCTGTCAGGAGGGATGGTATTATTAATAATAATAATGATGATGATAGTCATCTGTCGGGAGGGTTCGGATGGTGCCTTCCTGAATGACAGAAATAAAGGTTGGACTGGATGATCTTTGGGGAATCCTCCTAACTTTAAGCTTCACCGTCTGCTTCTTTAGAGGTTTATTAAGAGAGCCCGGTTGGCTATCTGTCGGGAGCGATCGGATGATGGCTTCTGGCATGGAAGACATAGGGATGTGATGGATGACCTTGCCCAACTGTAGGGCCTGGACTCTGCTTTTTTGGAACGTTTTAAAGCAGAGGATGGATGGACATCTGTCGGGAGGGATCAGATGGTGCCTCCCTGAATGGGGATGGACTGGATGACCTTTAGGGAGTTACCTTTATAAACGTTAAGGATTTTTGTGGAATGTTTGTAAGCAGAGGGTGGACGGACATCTGTCGGGAGAGATCGGATGGTACCTCCCTGAATGGGGATGGACTGGATGACTTTTAGGGGGTTACCTTTATAAACGTTAAGAATTTTTGTGGGATGTTTTAAATCAGGGGGTGGACAGACATCTGTCGGGAGGGATGGTAATAATAATAACAATAACAATAACAATAATAGCCATCTGTTGGGAGGGATCGGATGGTGTCTCCCTGAATGGGGTTGGACTGGATGATCTTTAGGGGGTTGCCTTTCTAAACGTTAAGGATTTTTGTGGAATGTTTTTAAGCAGAGGGGGGATGGGCATCTGTCAGGAGGGATGGTATTAATAATAATAATAATAATAATAATAGCCATCTGTCGGGAGGGATTGGATGGTGCCTCCCTGAATGGGGTTGGACTGGATGACCTTTAGGGGGTTACCTTTCCAAAACGTTAAAGATTTTTGTGGAATGTTTTTAAGCAGAGGGTGGATGGACATCTGTCGGGAGGGATCAGATGGTGCCTCCCTGAATGGGGCTATTCATCCCTTCTTTCCTTCCTTTTTCCTTCCTCCTTCCCTTTGCCTTTCTGGTCCCGAAGCAGTTAAATTCCTTTCCAGTTGAACTGGCAAACTCCTTCTCGGCTTGAGCATATTAGCTGGATCGCAGTAGGAGAGAAGAGGGGAGGAGGGAGAAAAAGAAAAAGAAAAAGGAGGGAGGGAGAGAGAGAGATGGAGAGAAGGAAGGGGAAAAAAATAAGGCTGCAGTGAACTATTCTCAGGGGTTCGGAGGAGGAAGGAGGGGGAAAGAAAGCACCCGCTTCCCAGAAACTTGGATTTATTTTTAACCCAGGAAAGGCATCTGATGGGGAGGAAAAAGGAGGAGGGATGGAGCAGAGGAAGAGGGGAAAGAGAGAGAAGGAGGAAAGAGAGAAAGACAGAGGTTGTCTGGCACCAGATCCACTTTGCAGAGAGGCTTCGCCCTCCCCGAGACTTGTCATTTGCTATTATTATTATTATTATTATTATTATTATTATGTTCTTTCTTAAAGGAGACTCAGAGCTCGCTAAGAACATACAAGACATAGAGAACACAACAAGATTAATACAACAGCAAACCGGTATGACTACTACTACTACTACTACTAATTATTATTAATTATTATTATTTTCTTTCTTAAAGATTTAGAACATACAAGCATGAGCATAGATTTAGATACACAACAAGATTAGTACACAGCAAACCGGTATTACTACTACTACTACTACTACTACTACTAATAATAATAATTATTATTAATTCTTATTATTTTCTTTCTTAAAGGAGACTCTGAACTGAACTGAACTTTATTATTTATGAGTCGCCCTCCACGTTTGTGCTCCGGGCGACTTACACAACTAGCGATTAAAATATTAAAAATATTAAAATTTTAAATGGTTAAAATACTAAAATATCAGACTCGGTGAATTCCGAGTCGCTGGTTCCGTGTTATGCGTAGGCTTTCCTGAATAGCCATGTCTTAAGTGCCAGCCTTGATGTAACTGTGGCGTGGATTACTGTAGCTAACGCCTCCGTTGGAAGGTAGGGCGCCAGTTGCCTCGCTTGGCGTAGGCGGAAGAAGGCCCTTTTGCTCGTGGAGGCAATCTGGGCCTCCATTGACATCTTAAGAGTCCAGGATGACACCGAGGCTCTTCACCGAGGGGGATGGGGTCAGCGGTTCCCCTTCGAAGGGGGGCAATGAGTAGACTGGTTCTAATGGATGGCCCGGCCATAAGATCTCCGTCTTTGCTGGGTTTATTTTCAGTTTATGGGCCCGGAGCCATCTCGTCACTGCTTCTAGGCATTGGGTGACATTTTCCGGCACCGAGGTTACTCCGGGTTCCAACTTTAAGAGGAGCTGAGTGTCGTCGGCATACTGGTAGCATCCTAGTCCAAAGCTCCGGGCTAGACCAGCGAGAGGCCGGACATAGATGTTGAACAGCATTGGTGATAGTATGGCACCTTGGGGTACTCCGCATTCAAGGAAAGATTTCCCAGATGTTTGGCCCAGCCATTCTACTCGCTGGCTACGTCCACGCAGGAACGAGTTGAACCAGGTTAGGGCTGATCCTTGGATCCCTATGGCGGCAAGTTGTTGTATCATTAGATCGTGGTCAACTGTGTCAAATGCGGCGGTGAGATCCAGCACCACCAGAACTACTGAGCCTCCCTTGTCTAGTTGACGGCGGATGTCATCCGAGATGGCCACTAGGACGGTCTCGGTCCCGTGCCCGGGGCGGAAACCTGATTGAAAAGGGTCCAGGCCATCTGAGTCCTCAAGGAAGTTTTGGAGCTGAGTCGCTACCGCACGTTCAATCAGCTTACTGAGGAACTCAAAGCGGCTCACAAGACTAAGAACATACAACCATGAACATAGATTTAGATACACAACAAGATTAATACACAGCAAACCGGTATTACCACCACTACTACTACTACTACTAATAATTAATTATTATTATTATTTTCTTTCTTAAAGGAGACTCAGAGCGGCTCACAAGACTAAGAACATACAACCATGAACATAGATTTAGATACACAACAAGATTAATACACAGCAAACCGGTATTACCACCACTACTACTACTACTAATAATAATTATTAATTATTATTATTTTCTTTCTTAAAGGAGACTCAAAGCGGCTCACAAGACTAAGAACATACAACCATGAACATAGATTTAGATACACAACAAAATACACAGCAAACCGGTATTACCACCACTACTACTACTACTAATAATAAATTATTATTATTATTTTCTTTCTTAAAGGAGACTCAAAGCGGCTCACAAGACTAAGAACATACAACCATGAACATAGATTTAGATACACAACATGATTAGTACACAGCAAACAGGTACTACTACTAATAATAATTATTATTATTATTCTGCTTTTCTAAGCAAAACTCACATTAGAAACAGTGCGATAAAACTATTATATTATTTCTTTTTATTTACTTCATTTGTGCCCTGCCTTTCTCACCCCACAATTATAACAATAAACATACCCTATCAGACTATAAAATAGATTTAATAATAATAATAATTATTATTATCTTTCTTAAAGGAGACTCAGAGCGGCTCACGAGATTAAGAACATACAACCACGAACATAGATTTAGATACACAACAAGATTATAATAAACCTTGTAATAAATAAAGAAAGATAATAATAATACACAGCAAACAGGTAATAATAATAATTATTCTGCTTTTCAAAGCAAGACTCACATTAGAAACAGTGCGATGAAACTATTATTTTATTTCTTTTTATTTACTTCATGTATGCCCCGCCTTTCTCACCCCACAATATAACAATAAACATATCAAACTATAAAATAAATGTAACTATTATTATTATCATTATTAGAAACATAACAAGATGAGTACACAGCAAACAAGATCACTCTGCTGGCTTTTGTATTTGATCCCACATCAGACATTTCCCAAGTGTCTAGGACTGTGTGATGTATCGCTAAATAATGCGTCCAGATCCAAGTAGAGTGGTCTTTGCAGCTGACAGATTGTTTTTAAGTGCAGGCCAAGGTCTTGAGGCACTGCACCCAGTGTGCCGATTATTATTATTATTATTATTATTATTACTATGCTTTCCAAAACCAAAGCAGCTCTCCATACTAAAAAACAATGCAATGCCTACAACATACCAACATAAATAGACTTAAACCTATTATTGTTATTATTATTGATATTTATTTATTTATTCTTTTATAGTTCAAATTTACTAGGCCACATCTCCCGAAGCTCGTAGCGGTTTACATAGGTAAAAACACACAATCACACAACGTCCCACTTTCCCCTCCGAATGAAATTCAAAGAAGCCCACAAAGCTAAATACATAATAATAATGTGTCAGGATAATAATAATAATAATAATTTTAAAGCCTACACACAAACATTACAAATAGAAGTATTATTATTATTATTTATTATTATTACTATGCTTTGCAAAACCAAAGCAGCTCACCATACTAAAAACAATGCAATGCCTACAACATACCAACATAAATAGACTTGAACCTATTACTATTATTATTATTGTTAATATTATTGATATCCCACTTTCCCCTCCGAATGAAATTCAAAGTAGCCCACAAAGCTAAATACATAATAATAATAATAATAATGTGTCAGAATAATAATAATTTAAAGCCTACACACAAACATTACTAATAGAAGTATACATTATTATTATTAATATTATTTTCCTGACACACTAATACAGTATGTCACAGCAAACGAGATCTATATGCTGGATTTCGTATTACAAAATCACAGTCGTACACTTCCCAGGCGCTTAGGACTGTGTGATATATTTTCGAATGATGCACGCAGATCCATGAGAAATGTCCACCTACTGAAAACAAAACGCGAATTGACCGTAAGTGCGGAGATGATCGAACCAAGTTACGCTAAGCAATCCATATTTGCTGATATCTGACTTTGCCCGAGGAGAAAGTAACTTCTCCCGGCTCATAACAAAGTAACTGCCCCAATGTCCACCAGAAGCGACCATCCTGGAAGTGACTTCTCTAGGAAGATTCTTGGTCACATCCGGTGGAAGTTATTCTTTCCAACTCCTGATTAGGAGTAAACATGGAGGTCTTAGAAATATCCCCTCTAGGAATATAGCAGGCTCTCCAGCAGGACTCTACGTATTGTCACTCCCAGCAGAGGCTCAAATTAAAGAGCTAGATCTAAGAACTCTTGACCATGAGCTCATTGGGGGGAGAAAAAAGCTTTCAGCATTCCCTAAAACTCAGACCTACAACAGGCAGAAAATGTCTATACTTCCTTTCATCTATCCATCCATCCTTTCATTCAAATAGCCCTCCCTTTCTAATATCCATCATTTCTTCCAAATTATCTGTCTATCAATTCATCTATCCTTCCTTCCTTTGAAATATCTATCTATCTATCTATTCATCCAGCCTTCCCATCCATCCATCCATCCCTCCCTCCTTCCAAATATCTATACATCCATCCATCCATCCATCTATCCAGCCTTCCCATCCGTCCATCCCTCTTTCCAAATATCTATCTAGCTATCCGTTCATTCATCCTTCCCTCTTTCCAAATATCTATCTAGCTATCCATCCCTCTTTCCAAATATCTATCTAGCTATCCATCTATCCATCCATCCCTTCTTCCAAATGTCTATCTATCCATCCATCCATCTATCCAGCCTTCCCATCCGTCCATCCCTCTTTCCAAATATTTATCTAGCTATCCATCCATCCATCCTGCTTTCAAAATATCTAGCTAGCTATCCATCCATCCATCCATCCATCCCTTCTTCCAAATTTCTGTCTGTCTGTCCGTCCATCTGTCCATCCATCTATCCAGCCTTCCCATCCATCCATCCATCCTGCTTTCCAAATATCTATCTAGCTATCCATCCATCCCTCTTTCCATATATCTATCTATCTATCCATCCATCCATCCCTCTTTCCAAATATCTATCTATCTATCCATCCATCCATCCCTCTTTCCAAATATCTATCTAGCTATCCATCCATCCCTCTTTCCAAATATCTATCTAGCTATCCATCCATCCATCTCTTTCCAAATATCTATCTAGCTATCCATCCATCCATCCATCCATCCATCTCTTTTCCAAATATCTATCTAGCTATCCATCCCATCCATCCATCCCTCTTTCCAAATATCTATCTAGCTATCCATCCATCCATCCCTCTTTCCAAATATATCTATCTATCCATCTATCTATCTAGCTATCCATCCATCACTCTTTCCAAATATCTATCTAGCTATCCATCCATCCCTCTTTCAAAATATCTATCTAGCTATCCATCCATCCATCCCTCTTTCCAAATATCTATCTAGCTATCCATCCATCCATCCCTCTTTCCAAATATCTATCTAGCTATCCATCCATTCATCCATCCCTCTTTCCAAATATCTATCTAGCTATCCATCCATCCCTCTTTCAAAATATCTATCTAGCTATCCATCCATCCATCCATCCCTCTTTCCAAATATCTATCTAGCTATCCATCCATCCCTCTTTCAAAAAAATCTATCTATCTATCTAGCTATCCACCCCTCTTTCCAAATATCTATCTAGCTATCCATCCATCCATCTTTCAAAATATCTATCTAGCTATCCATCCATCCATCCCTCTTTCCAAATATCTATCTAGCTATCCATCCATTCATCCATCCCTCTTTCCAAATATCTATCTAACTATCCATCCATCCATCCCTCTTTCCAAATATCTATCTAGCTATCCATCCATCCATCCCTTTCAAAATATCTATCTAGCTATCCATCCATCCCTCTTTCCAAATATCTATCTAGCTATCCATCCATCCATCCATCCCTCTTTCCAAATATCTATCTAGCTAGCCATCCATCCATCCCTCTTTCCAAATATCTATCCATCCATCCATCCCTCTTTCCACATATCTAAGTATCTAGCTATCCATCCATCCATCCATCCCTCTTTCCAAATATCTATCTAGCTATCCATCCATCCATCCCTCTTTCCAAATATCTATCTAGCTAGCCATCCATCCATCCATCCCTCCCTCCAAATATCTATCCATCCATCCATCCCTCTTTCCAAATATCTATCCATCCATCCCTCTATATATCTATCTATCTATCCATCCATCCCTCTTTCCAAATATCTATCTAGCTATCCATCCATCCATCCTCTTTCCAAATATCTATCTATCCATCCATCCATCCCATCCATCCCATCCATCCCTTTCCAAATATCTAGCTAGCTAGCCATCCATCCATCCATCCCTCTTTCCAAATATCTATCTATCTATCCATCCATCCCTCTTTCCAAAAAATCTATATCTATCTATCTAGCTATCCATCCATCCATCCATCCATCTTTCCAAATATCTATCTATCTATCCATCCATCCATCCCTCTTTCCAAATATCTATCTAGCTATCCATCCATCCATCCATCCCTCTTTCCAAATATCTATCTAGCTATCCATCCATCCATCCCTCTTTCCAAATAAATCTATCTATCTAGCTATCCCATCCATCCCTCTTTCCAAATATCTATCTAGCTATCCATCCCAAATATCCCATCCATCTCTTCCAAGTCTCTCTCCATCCATCCAAATATCTATCTCCATCCCTATCCATCCATCCATCCATCTCTCATCTATCTATCAATATATCTATCTATCCATCCATCCATCTAGCTATCCATCCATCCCTCTATCTATCCATCCATCCATCCATCCCTCTTTCCAAATATCTATCTAGCTATCCATCCATCCCTCTTTCCAAATATCTCCATCTAGCTATCTAGCTATCCATCCATCCATCCCTCTTTCCAAATATCTATCTAGCTATCCATCCATCCCTCTTTCCAAATATCTATCCATCCATCCATCTCTTTCCAAATATCTATCCATCCATCCCTCTTTCCAAATATCTATCTATCCATCCATCCATCCCTCTTTCCAAATATCTATCTAGCTATCCATCCATCCATCCCTCTTTCCAAATATCTATCTAGCTATCCATCCATCCATCCATCTCTTTCCAAATATCTATCTAGCTATCCATCCATCCATCTTGCAAAAAATCCCATCCATCCCTCTTTCCAAATATCTATCTAGCTATCCATCCATCCATCTCTCTTTCCAAATATCTATCCATCCATCCCTCTTTCCATATATCTAAGTATCTAGCTATCCATCCATCCCTCTTTCCAAATATCTATCTAGCTATCCATCCATCCATCCCTCTTCCAAATATCTATATCTAGCTATCCATCCATCCATCCCTCTTTCCAAATATCTATCTATCTATCCATCCATCCATCCATCC
>JARBWK010000018.1:15784695-15816748 GCA_030556195.1 Anolis apletophallus
CAAGACTATTTAATAATAGAGTCAATCCCATTCATGCCTTGGGTCTCCTTTAGTCTTAGGACCAACCGATTAACTCTCAAGACAAGACCATTTCATAATAGAGTCAATCCCATTCATGCCTTCTCCTTTGGTCTTCTTAGGACCAACCGATGAAGACTCTCAAGACAAGACTATTTAATAATAGAGTCAATGCTATCCATGCCATGGATCTCCTTTAGTCTTCTTAGGACCAACCGATGAAGACTCTCAAGACAAGACTATTTAATAATAGAGTCAATCCCATTCATGCCATGGGTCTCCTTTAGTCTTCTTAGGACCAACTGATGAACACTCTCAAGACAAGACTATTTAATAATAGAGTCAATCCCATTCATGCCATGGGTCTCCTTTAGTCTTCTTAGGACCAACTGATGAACACTCTCAAGACAAGACTATTTAATAATAGAGTCAATCCCATTCATGCCATGGGTCTCCTTTAGTCTTCTTAGGACCAACTGATGAACACTCTCAAGACAAGACTATTTAATAATAGAGTCAATCCCATTCATGCCATGGGTCTCCTTTAGTCTTCTTAGGACCAACAAGACGATTTAATAATAGACTCTCAAGACAAGACCATTTAATAATAGAGTCAATCCCATTCATGCCATGGGTCTTAGGACCAACTTTAGTCTTCTTTTAGGACCAACCGATCATGAACACTCTCAAGACAAGACTATTTAATAATAGAGTCAATCCCATTCATGCCATGGGTCTCCTTTAGTCTTCTTAGGACCAACCGATGAGGACTCTCAAGACAAGACTATTTAATAATAGAGTCAATCCCATTCATGCCATGAGTCTCCTTTGGTCTTCTTAGGACCAACCGATGAACACTCTCAAGACAAGACCATTTAATAATAGAGTCAATCCCATTCATGCGATGGGTCTCCTTTAGTCTCCTTAGGACCAACTGATCAATACTCTCAAGATAAGACTATTTAATAATAGAGTCAATGCTATCCATGCCATGAGTCTCCTTTGGTCTTCTTAGGACCAACCGATGAGGACTCTCAAGACAAGACCATTTAATAATAGAGTCAATCCCATTCATGCCATGGGTCTCCTTTAGTCTTCTTAGGACCAACCTGTGAACACTCTCAAGACAAGACTATTTAATAATAGAGTCAATCCCATTCATGCCATTGGTCTCCTTTAGTCTTCTTAGGACCAACCGATGAACTCTCAAGACAAGACCATTTAATAATAGAGTCAATGCTATCCATGCCATGAGTCTCCCTTAGTCTTCTTAGGACCAACTGATTAAGACTCTCAAGATAAGACTATTTAATAATAGAGCCAATCCCATTCATGCCATTGGTCTCCTTTAGTCTTCTTAGGACCAACTGATGAACACTCTCAAGACAAGACTATTTAATAATAGAGTCAATCCCATTCATGCCATGGGTCTCCTTTAGTCTTCTTAGGACCAACTGATTAAGACTCTCACGACAAGACTATTTAATAATAGAGTCAATCCCATTCATGCCATGGGTCTCCCTTTAGTCTTCTTAGGACCAACTGATGAACACTCTCAAGACAAGACTATTTAATAATAGAGTCAATCCCATTCATGCCATGGGTCTCCTTTAGTCTTCTTAGGACCAACTGATTAAGACTCTCAAGACAAGACTATTTAATAATAGAGTCAATCCCATTCATGCCATGGGTCTCCTTTAGTCTTCTTAGGACCAACTGATGAACACTCTCAAGACAAGACTATTTAATAATAGAGTCAATCCCATTCATGCCATGGGTCTCCCTTAGTCTTCTTAGGACCAACCGATGAACTCTCTCAAGACAAGACAATTTAATAATAGAGTCAATGCTATCCATGCCATGAGTCTCCTTTAGTCTTCTTAGGACCAACTGATTAAGACTCTCAAGACAAGACTATTTAATAATAGAGTCAATGCTATCCATGCCATGGGTCTCCTTTAGTCTTCTTAGGACCAACTGATTAAGACTCTCAAGACAAGACCATTTAATAATAGAGTCAATCCCATTCATGCCATGGGTCTCCCTTAGTCTTCTTAGGACCAACCGATGAAGACTCTCAAGACAAGACTATTTAATAATAGAGTCAATCCCATTCATGCCATGGGTCTCCTTTAGTCTTCTTAGGACCAACCGATGAACTCTCAAGACAAGACCATTTAATAATAGAGTCAATGCTATCCATGCCATGGGTCTCCTTTAGTCTTCTTAGGACCAACTGATTAAGACTCTCAAGACAAGACCATTTAATAATAGAGTCAATCCCATTCATGCCATGAGTCTCCCTTAGTCTTCTTAGGACCAACCGATGAGGACTCTCAAGACAAGACCATTTAATAATAGAGTCAATCCCATTCATGCCATGGGTCTCCCTTAGTCTTCTTAGGACCAACCGATGAACTCTCAAGACAAGACCATTTAATAATAGAGTCAATCCCATTCATGCCATGGGTCTCCCTTAGTCTTCTTAGGACCAACCGATGAACTCTCAAGACAAGACCATTTAATAATAGAGTCAATCCCATTCATGCCATGAGTCTCCCTTAGTCTTCTTAGGACCAACCGATGAAGATTCTCAAGGCAAGCCCATTTAATAATAGAGTAAATCCCATTCATGCCATGGGTCTACTTTAGTCTTGGGTCAACCTTACTCTTGTTAGGTCCAAGCCAGGCCCTGCGTCTTCTTGGGACTCTCAAAGTACTTGATCTATTTGAGTGAGTCAACCCAATTCATATCATAGGAGCTACATTAGGCTTTTTATTTATTTATTTATTTATTTGTTTGTTTGTTCAGTCTTATATACCGCCCTTCCCGGCCGGCTCGGGGTGGTTCACATACATATTAAAATGCACTGTAAAGCAGTGGTACATCATAAAAACAACAAGAAATAAAAGTTGCAAATAATGCAACGCCAGTATAGTAGACAGTTACAATATCCAGGGGCTTCAATCAAAGGCAAGCCTTTAAGCTTGTTAGGACCAATGTAGAAGCTACATCGTATTGGGACTCTCAAGGCATGGACTCCCTTACTGAATATGGAGTCATACTCGTGTTAGGATCTACCGTACTTTAGTCTTAGGTCTACTTTAGTCTTCTTAAGTCCAACCTATAACCGACATTCTATTAGGATTCTCAAGGCACTGGCTCCATAGTTGAGTTCATGTCATTCATACCACGGGTCCACTTTAATCTCAGGTCTACTTTCACTTTATTATAACCAAACTATGGCCTACATCCTATTTTGACTCTCAACACATTGACTCAATTGTTAAGAGCCAACCCTATCCATACCATGGGTCTACTTTACTCTCAGGTCTATTTTAGTAGTCTTAGGTCTACTGTAGTCTTAAGTCTACTTTAATCTTAGGTCGACCTTAGCCTTGTTAGGACCAATAATTGACCTTTATCCTATTTGGACTCTCAATGCATTGACTCAATTGTTAAGAGCCAACCCTACCCATTCCATGGGTCTCCTTTAGTCTTAGGCCTACTTTAGTCTTAGGTCTACTTTAGCCTTATTAGAACCAATCCATGGCATACATCCTTTTGGGACTCTCTTAGTCTTACTAGGACCAGCCTATGGAGACACTCAAGGCATTGACTCTGTGGTTATAGAGCCAACCCTATCAATGCCATGGGTCTACTTTAGTCTTAGGTCAACTTTAGCCTAGTTGGGAACAATCTATGGTCTACATCCTACAGGGACACTGACTCCATAGATTAATAGTGAGTCTATCCTATCCATGCCATGAGTCAAGTTTAGTTTTGTTAGAACCAGACTACGGGCACTCGAAAGGCATTGGCACCATCATTTAATGGTGAGTCAGTCTTATTCATGCCTTGAGTCTATCTTAGTCCAGGATCAACTTTAGCCTTATTATCACCAATCTATCAATCTTTATCCTATAGAGACACTCAAGATACTGAATCCATTGCTGACTTGTGAGCCAGCCGTATACATGTCATTGGTCTACTTTAGTCTTAGGCCTACTTTAGTCTTGTTAGGCCCAACCTATAACCAACATCCTATTGGGATTCTCAAGGCGAGTCCAGGTTATTCATGCCATGGGTCTACTTTAGTCTCAGGTCAACTTTAGCCTTGTTAGGAACAATCTATTGTCCATATCCTATTGACTCCATGGTTATAGAGCCAACCCTATCCATGCCACGGGTCTATGTTAGTCTCAGGTCTACTTTAGTCTTAGGTCTGCTTTAATCTTAGGTCAACTTTAGCCTTGTTAGGACCAATCTATGACCTAATATTAAAATAGACCTAAGACTAAAGTGGCACGGCATAGAGTCAATGTCTTGAGTGTCCAATAGAATAGAGCCAACCCTATTCATGCCATGGGTCTACTTTAGTCTTAGGTCTGCTTTAATCTTAGGTTGACTTTAGCCTTGTTAGGAACAATCTATGGCCTATATCCTATAGGGACTCTCAAGGCACTGACTCCATAATTTAATAGTAAGTCAATCTCATTAATCTCAGGGGGTCTACTTTAGTCTCAGGCCTACTTTAGTTGTCTTAGGTCTACTTTAGTCTTAGGTCTATTTTGATCTTAGGTTGATTTTAGCCTTGTTAAGAAAAATCTATGACCTATATCCTTGGGACGCTCAAGGCACTGACTCCCTAATTTAATAGTAATTCAATCTCATTCATCTCAGGGGTCTACTTTATTCTCAGGCCTACTTTAGTTGTCTTAGGTCTACTTTAGTCTTAGGTCTGCTTTAATCTTAGGTTGACTTTAGCCTTGTTAGGAACAATCTATGGCCTACATCAGGGCTGTCTAACTTCGACCGGCCCAAGGGCCGGAATTCCGGTCACTGATCACCTCGGGGGCCGCCAGCGTGAGGAGGAGGAGGAGGAGGAGGAGGAAGGAAAGCCCCACCCCCGGAGTCGATGCCGCACATGCGCGGTAGTGGCCTGAAGGGTGGGGACTCCCCTTGGCTCCTCCCTCCCTCCTAAAGTGACATGCCGAGCGGCCTTAGAAGCGGGCGAAATCACCGCTTCTGAGGCTGGCGTGATGCTTTAGGAGGGTGGGAGGAGCCAAGAGGAGCCCCCCATGGCTCCGCCCTCCCTCCTAAAGCATTATGCCGGGCAGCAGAAGCGGGCGAAATCGCCGCTTCTGAGGCTGGCGTGACACTTTAGGAGGGAGGGAAGAGTCAAGGGGAGCCCCCATGGCTTCGCCCTCCCTCCTAAAGCGTCACGCCAGCCTCAGAAGCGGCGATTTCTCCCGCTTCTGCCGCCCGGCATGACGCTTTAGGAGGGACGGTGGAGCCATGGGGCGCTCCCCTTGGCGCCTCCCTTCCTCCTAAAGTGTCACGCCAGCCTCAGAAGCGGCGATTTCGCCTGCTTCTGAGACCGCCCGGCATGTCGCTTTAGGAGGGAGGGCGGAGCCATGGGGAGCAGAGCAAAGGGGGCGGCGGCTGTGGATGGCGCTTGCGCCGCTGCACGCATGTGCACTTTTTGGGGGGGAATTTTTTTGGATTTTTTAAAAAAGATTTTTTTAAAAAACAGCTGATTTCTTGCAGGAGGGTAGGGGGGCCGGATCCAAGGGGCTGGCGGGCCGTGTGCGGCCCATGGACCGCCTGTTGGACAGGCCCGGCTTACGTCATAGAGGGACTCTCAAGGCACTGACTCAATAATTTAATTGAGTCAATCTCATTCATCTCTCATCTCACGGGTCTACTTTAGTCTCAGGCCTACTTTAGTTGTCTTAGGTCTACTTTAGTATTAGGTCTGCTTTAATCTTAGGTTGACTTTAGCCTTGTTAGGAACAATCTATGGCCTACATCCTAGAGGGACTCTCAAGGCACTGACTCCCTAATTTAATAGTAAGTCAATCTCATTCATCTCAGGGGTCTACTTTAGTCTCAGGTCTACTTTAGTATTAGGTCTGCTTTAATCTTAGGTTGACTTTAGTTTGTTAGAACAATATATGGCCTATATCCTATAGGGACTCTCGAGGCACCGACTCCATGATTTAATAGTAAGTCAATATCATTCATCTCAGGGGTCTACTTTAGTCTCAGGCCTACTTTAGTTGTCTTAGGTCTACTTTAGTCTTAGGTCTATTTTAATCTTAGGTTGACATTAGCCTTGTTAGGAACAATGTATGGCCTATATCCTATAGGGACTCTCAAGGCACTGACTCCATGATTTAATAGTAAGTCAATCTCATTCATCTCTCATCTCACGGGTCTACTTTAGTCTCAGGCCTACTTTAGTTGTCTTAGATCTACTTTAGTATTAGGTCTGCTTTAATCTTAGGTTGACTTTAGTTTGTTAGAACAATATATGGCCTACATCCTATAGAGATTCTCAAGGCACTGACTCCCTAATGTAATACCGTAGTAATCTATCTCATTCATCTCAGGGGTCTACTTTAGTCTCAGGCCTACTTTAGTTGTCTTAGATCTACTTTAGTCTTAGGTCTATTTTAATCTTAGGTTGACTTTAGCCTTGTTAGGAACAATCTAGGGCCTCTCCTATGGCCAAGGCACTGACTCCTAATGTAATACCGGGACTCTCAATCTCAGGGGTCTACTTTAGTCTCAGGCCTACTTTATTGTCTTAACTTTAGTCTTAGGTCTAAATCTTAGGTTGACTTTAGCCTTGTTCATCTCCTACATCCTATAGGGACTCTCAAGGCACTGACTCCATGATTCAATAGTAAGTCAATCTCATTCATCTCAGGGCCCTACTTTAGTCTCAGGCCTACTTTAGTTGTCTTAGGTCTACTTTAGTCTCAAGTCAACTTTAGTAATATTACGTCTACCTTAGCCTTGTTATGACCAATCTATGGCCTTTATCCTTTTGGGACTCTCAAGATACTGACTCCATAGCTGAACAGTGAGTCAATCCTATCCATGCCCTTTGTCAAGTTTAGTCTTGTTAGGACCAGCCTATGGAGACTCGCAGGGCATTGACGCCATCTTTCAACGGTGAGTCAGTTTTATTCATGCCTTGGGTCTCTCTTCGTCTAGGGTGAATTGTAGCCTCATTAGGACCAAAGTGTCGACTCCATTGTTCCTGAGTCAACCCTATCCGTGCCATGGGTCTTCTTTCGTCTTTGAACCCAACGCCAGCCTTGTGTCAGTCCCACCGACTCCATGGGTCTCCTCTATTACTTTCCAGTTACATGGCAATGAAGGGGTGCAAAGGAGCCCCAGTTGGGGAGACACAGGGAGGGGAACAAACTGCAGAAAAAGAGTTTGCATGAGAGGGAAACAACCCTCTAGCTTCAGAGGAGGGTTTTTCTCCCCCCTTTTCTTTCTCTCTCGTTCTTCCCTTCTTGGCTGCGATTCAGCTCGGCTTTTCATCCCGGGAGGACATTCCTTTCTGCTGAACGCGGCTGTTCCTTCCTTCGCCTTGCCTTTTTCTCACTCAGCCTCCCTCCCTCCCTTTAGAAGCAAAGCAAGAAAAGCCAGAAAAACAACAGAGTGGGTTGGAGCCAAACCCGATGCAAAGAAATCCTTCAGACCAGCAAATTGGGGGACTTTCGGATGGAAGAAAATATTAGTATTAGTATTATTATTAAGATTATTATTCAGTTGGATATTAACTATAGCAGAGGGGTCACCAAAGATCATAAAGAAACGTGTATTTCTAATGGTCTTACGAACCCCTTAACAGAGTATTGGTGAACTACAACTCCCAGGAGTCAAAAACAGGCCCTCACCAACTCCATCAGTATTCAATGTTGGCCATGTATGTAGTCTGCCAAGTTTGGTGCAGATCCATTGTGGGCTGGGTTCAGAGTGCTTTTTGATTGTAGGTGAACTATAAACCCCAGCAACTACAATTCCCAAATGACAAAATCAATACCCCACCAAACCCCCAACAATATTCAAATTTCGGTGTATTGGATATTTGCGCCAAATTTGGATCCATCGTTGTTTGGGTTCACAGTGCTCTACGGAGGTTGGTGAACTACATCTCCCCTAAATCACTATCAATTCCTCCCAAATCCCTCCAGTATTTTCATGGGGGTTCTGTGTGGGATGTTTGGCCCAATCCTGTCATTTGTGGGGTTCAGAATGCTCTTTGGTTGTATGTGAACTATAAATCCCAACAACTACAACTCCCAAATGTGAAGGTCTGTTTTCCCCAAACTCCACCAGTGTTCATATTTGGGCATATTGGGTATTTGTGCCAAGTTTGGTCCAGATCCGTCATTGTTTGAATCCACAGTGCTCTCTGGATGTAGTTGAACTACAACTCCCAAACTCAAGGTCAGTGCCCACCAAACCCTTCCAGTATTTTCGGTTGGTCATGGGAGTTCTGTGTGCCAAGTTTGGTTCCATTCCATCGTTGGTGGAGTTCAGAATGCTTTTCGGTTGTAGGTGAACTATAAATCCCAGCAACTACAACTTTCAAATGACAAAATCAATCCCCCCTTCCCCAACCCCGCCAATATTCAAATTGAATGAATCAGATATTTATGCCAAATTTGGTCCAGTGACCAATAACACTGATGATGATGATGATGATAACAATAATACAGTAGTCAGCCCCTCCGGGGCCCAAGACCCCCATTAAAGTGAAAAACCAAAGACAAAACATTATCTTTAACCTCTCTAGGAATTTCAAAGGTCTTCTGCCACAACTTGGCAGTCAATCTGCCATAAAGTTGCATTGGAGGACCAACATACTCCTAGAGAGGCATTCTCTGCCTAAATGCCCAGGTCCTCTGGACCTTGGAAAAGCAACGTTTCTCTCCCATCTGTATCCTGCTCTGCCCGAATCCCACGGGGAGCCGTGAGGTCACTTCCTCCCATTCTCTGGCCCACTTCCTCTCCTCTCTCTTACGCCAAGGCCTTCCTTTCCACTCTGCCTTTGCAATTTCCTCCCTCTGGGCTTCGTCACTTTCTGAAAGATGTTGCATGTTGTAAAAAGAAGTTGTGCAAATAGCTTTCCAGTATGCGTATTAATAATGTGGTTTCGATATCAGGAGGGCAGTTCGATATCCGTTCCGGATTGTAGTCTGAACGTGAAAGGACCCTATCAAGCTCATTTGGGGGATATAGTTCAATATCTGTTCCGGATTTGAGTGCGAACATGAAAGGAACCATCCCTTCAAATCCAATTGGGGGATATAGTTCGATATCCGTTCAAACCCAATTGGGTTGTAGTCTGAACGTGAAAGGAACCATCCCTTCAAACCCATTGGGGGAATATAGTTTGATATCCATTCAGGATTGTAGTCAGAACTTGAAAGGACCCTATCCCCTATATTTGGGGGATATAGTTCAATATCTGTTCCGGATTAGAGTGCGAACATGAAAGGATCCATCCCATCACACCCAATTGGGGGATATAGTTCGATATCCGTTCCGGATTGTAGTCTGAACGTGAAAGGAACCATCCCTTCAAACCCAATTGGAGGAATATAGTTTGATATCCATTCCGGATTGTAGTCTGAACGTGAAAGGACCCTATCAAGCTCATTTGGGGGATATAGTTCAATATCTGTTCCGGATTAGAGTGCGAACATGAAAGGATCCATCCCATCACACCCAATTGGGGGATATAGTTCGATATCCGTTCCGGATTGTAGTCTGAATCCATTCCGTGAAAGGAACCATCCCTTCAAACCCAATTAGGGGATATAGTTTGATATCCATTCCGGTAGTTGAACGTGAAAGGACCTATCAAGCTCATTTGTCTGAGCCCAATTGGGAGATATAGTTCGATTATCAAGCTTTTGGGGATATAGTTCAATATCTGTTCGGATTAGAGTGCTTGAAAGGATCCATCCCATCACACCCAATTGGGGGATATAGTTCGATATCCGTTCAAGCTTATTTGGGGATTGTAGTCTGAGCGTGAAAGGAACCATCCCTTCAAACCCAATTGGAGGGATCCATCCCATCACACCCAATTGGGAATATAGTTCGATATCCGTTCCGGATTGTAGTCTGAACGTGAAAGGACCCTATCAAGCTCATTTGGGGGATATAGTTCAATATCTGTTCCGGATTAGAGTGCGAACATGAAAGGATCCATCCCATCACACCCAATTGGGGGATATAGTTCGATATCCGTTCCGGATTGTAGTCTGAACGTGAAAGGAACCATCCCTTCAAACCCAATTGGGGGAATATAGTTTGATATCCATTCCGGATTGTAGTCTGAACGTGAAAGGACCCTATCAAGCTTATTTGGGGGATATAGTTCAATATCTGTTCCGGATTAGAGTGCGAACATGAAAGGATCCATCCCATCACACCCAATTGGGGGAATATAGTTCGATATCCGTTCCGGATTGTAGTCTGAACGTGAAAGGAACCATACCTTCAAACCAATTGGGGGAATATAGGACCCATCCATTCGGATTGTAGTCAAAAGCTCATTTGGGGGATATAGTTCAATATCTGTTCCGGATTAGAGTGCGAACATGAAAGGATCCATCCCATCACACCCAATTGGGGTTCGATATAGTAGTTGAACGATATCCATTCATTTGGGGGATTGTAGTCAAAGAACCATCCCTTCAAATCCAATTGGGGGATATAGGTTGATATCCATTCTGGATTGTAGTCAGAACATGAAAGGAATCATCCCTTCAAAGCCCAATTAATGGGTATAGTTAGATAACTGCTCTGGATTGTAATCCGAACATGAAAGGGATTATTCTATCAAATCCAATTGGACGATATGGTACGATATCCATTCCGGATTGTACTCCGAATGTGAAAGGAACCATCCCATCGAACCCAATTGGGTGATGTCGTTTGATATCCATTCCGGATTCCAAACTTGAAAGGACACACATCCCTTCAAAGACAATTGGGGGATACAGTTCAGCATCCATTCCGGGTTGCAGTCCGAACTTGAAAGGGCTCAAGCCAGCAAACCCAATAGGACATGTTTCTTGCTGTTCTTTCTTTCTCTTTCTGAAAAGCCGATTTCATCTGAATCCAGGAGGGAGGGAGGGCGGCATCTGCCAAAACAGGCCCTGAATCTGATTTTCCAGGCATCTGAACAGGAACAAAACTCCGGCGCCGCGCTTCTCCCACAACAGAAGCCAGACCTAAATTATTCAGAGCCTTGTATAATGGATGCCGGTTGCAGAAAAGCCCACGGCTTCCCCTCCTGTTGCAGAATGGCTTCTCTGCTTTGCCGCCTTTATTGGGAAGGAAGCGCCACGGGATGGGAAACCAAAGATATCCTCTCTAGCACTTTTCTAGGTCCTCCAGGCGATGCTATGGCATCTTTAGCGGGAAGTGACCACAGAGTTGTGCTGGAAGACCTGGCAAATGCCTAGAGAGGAGTTTGTGTCTGCTGGGCAAGGCTTTTGGCCAACTTATTTTCCTATTACTTTCCTTTTTTGGTCAAAGTACTTTCCTATTTCTATTCTTTCTCTCCATCCCTCTTTTTTCCCCTTTCCTCCTTCTCTTCCTCTTTCGTTTCTTTTTCCCTTACCTACTTGTTTCCCTCTCTTCCTTTTTTCTCTCCGCCTTCCTTCCTTCTATTATTTCATTCCTTCCTCTCCTCTTCCTTCTTCCTTTTTCATTCTTTCTTTCTCTCCTCCCGTTTCTTATCTTTCTTTCCCTGTTCTTCCTTTCTTTTTCTCTCCTTGCCTTTCTTCCCTTTACTTCCTTCTTTTCTTTATTTCCCTCTTTCCTTCTTACCTCTTCCTTACCCCATTTCCCTTCTTTCTCTCCCTTTCTTTATCCTTCCTTCCCTCCTCCCTCTGTTCCTTCCTTCTGTTCCATCCTCCCTTCCTTTCTTTACTTCCTTCCTTTATTTATTCCCTTCCTTCTCTCCTTCCCTTTCCCTCTCTTTAATTTCTTTCCTTTCTTCCCTCCTTTATTTCCTTCCTTCTTCTCTCCATTCCTTCATTTCCTCCTTTAATTCCTTCCTTCTTTCTCTTTCCTTTATCCTTCCTTCTGTTTCTTTCTCCCTTTCTTTAATTACTTCCTTCCATCTCCTTTTCTTTTTCTTTCCTTCCTCCCTTCTCTCCTTCCTTTCTTTTGTTTCTTCTTTCTTTCCTTTCCTTATCCTTCCTTCCCTCCTTTCTTTACTTCCTTCTTTCTCTTTCCTTTCTTTATTCTTCCTTCACTCCTTCCTTCCTTCTTTGCTTCTTTCCTTCCTTCTCTCCTTCTATTTCTTTCCCTACTTCTTTTCTTTATCCTTCCTTCCCTGTTCTTCCTTCTTTCCCTCCATTCCTTCCCTCCCTCATTTCTTTACTTCCTTCCTTCTTTTCTTTATTTCCTTCCCTTCCCCCATTCCTTCCTCCCTCCCTCTTTCCTTCTCACTCCTTCCTTTCCTTATCATTCCTTCCTTGTTCTTCCTTCATTCCCTCATTTCTTTACTTCCTTCCCCATTCCTTCCTCCCTCTCTCTTTCCTTCATTCTCTCCTTCCTTTCCTTATCCTTCCTTCCCTCCATTCCTTTGTTTCCTCCTTTCTTTCTTTCTTTCTTTCTTTCTTTCTTTCCTTTCTCCCCTTCCTTTCCTTATCCTTCCTTCCCTGTTCTTCCTTCCTTCCCTCCCTCCATTCCTTCCCTCCCTCATTTCTTTACTTCCTTCCCCATTCCTTCCTCCCTCTCTCTTTTCTTCATTCTCTCCTTCCTTTCCTTATCCTTCCTTCCCTCCATTCCTTTGTTTCCTCCTTTCTTTCTTTCTTTCTTTCTTTCCTTATCTTTCCTTCCCTGTTCTTCCTTCCTTCCCTCCCTCCATTCCTTCCCTCCCGCATTCATTTCTTTACTTCCTTCCCCATTCCTTCCTCCCTCTCTCTTTTCTTCATTCTCTCCTTCCTTTCCTTATCCCTTTCTTCTTCCCTTCCCTCCATTCCTTTGTTTCCTCCTTTCTTTCTTTTCTTTTCTTTCTTTCTTTCCTTTCTCCCCCTTTCTTTCTTTCTTTCTTTCTTTCCTCTCTTCCTTTCCTTATTTCCTTCCCTTTCTTCCTTCTTCCCTCCCTCCTTTCCTTCCTCCCTCATTTCTTTACTTCCCCCATTCCTTCCATTCCTTCATTCCTTATCCTTCATTTCTTCCTTTGTTTCCTCCTTTCTTTCCTTTCCCCCCCCTTCCTTTCCTTCCCTGTTCTTTCCTCTCTTTTCTTTCTTTCTTTTCTTTCTTTCCCTCTTCTTTCTCCTCTCCTTCCTTTCCTTATCTTTCCTTCCTTCTCCCCTTCCTTTCCTTATCCTTCCTTCCCTCCCTCATTTCTTTACTTCCTTCCCCATTCCTTCCTCCCTCTCTCTTTTCTTCATTCTCTCCTTCCTTTCCTTATCTTTCCTTCCCTCCATTCCTTTGTTTCCTCCTTTCTTTCTTTCTTTCTTTCTTTCCTTTCTCCCCTTCCTTTCCTTATCCTTCCTTCCCTGTTCTTCCTTCCTTCCCTCCCTCCATTCCTTCCCTCCCTCATTTCTTTACTTCCTTCCCCATTCCTTCCTCCCTCTCTCTTTTCTTCATTCTCTCCTTCCTTTCCTTATCCTTCCTTCCCTCCATTCCTTTGTTTCCTCCTTTCTTTCTTTCCTTCCTTTCTCCCCTTCCTTTCCTTATCCTTCCTTCCCTGTTCTTCCTTCATTCCTTCCCTCCCTCATTTATTTACTTCCTTCCCCATTCCTCCCTCCCTCTCTCTTTCCTTCATTCTCTCCTTCCTTTCCTTATCCTTCCTTCCCTCCATTCCCTTGTTTCCTCCTTTCTTTCTTTCCTTCCTTTCCTTATCCTTCCTTCCCTGTTCTTCCTCCCTTCCCTCCCTCCATTCCTTCCCTCCCTCATTTCTTTACTTCCCCATTCCTTCTTCCCTCTTTCCTTCCTTCTCTCCTTCCTTTCCTTTCCTTTCCTTATCCTTCCTTCCCTCCGTTCCTTCGTTTCCTCCTTTCTTTCTTTCTCCCCCTCCTTTCCTTGTCCTTCCTTCCTTCTCTGCACCGACCCCGTTCTCCTCTTCTCGCCCTTTCTTCCTTCGCCATGGCCATGTCCTCCTCCTCTTCCTCCTCTCTTGCGTCCTCACTGCTCTGCCTGTCCCAGATACGGCGCGTTGGTTGCCTTGGCAACCCAGCTCTGACTAATCGTTTGCGCAATGACCTTTTTCCCCTGGAGAGAGAGAGAGAGAGAGAGAGAGAGAGAGAGAGAGAGAAGGAGAAAGAGAGAGAGATGGAGGAAGACAGAAGAGGGAGGCTGGCCAAGGCAAAGGAAGGAAGGAAGGGGAGAGCCTGCAGGGATGATGGCTATTGCCAAAGGACAGAGGGCAAAGGGAAGAGATGCTCTCCTTCATCCCTTCTAGGCATCTCCATCTATGCATCTCTCTCAAGCATGTGCAAAATGGGGCCTAACATGTTTTGGACTGCAACTCCCACCATTCCTAACAGCCTCAGGCCCTTTCCTTTACCCCCTCAGCCGCTTAAGCCTTGGTTATGGGCCCAGCACTCAGCTTAAGCTGAGTGCTGGGCCCATAACCAAGGCTTAAGCGGCTGAGGGGGTAAAGGAAAGGGCCTGAGGCTGTTAGGAATGGTGGGAGTTGCAGTCCAAAACATCTGGAAGGCCAAACTTTGCACACACATGCTCTCTCTCTCTATTGAGCAATGTTCCAACCCATGTTTAGAGTGGCCTTCCCTTGCACAACCGGAGGCTGGGAAGGAGGAAGCAAGGCAGACGAGGCGGAGACAGGCCCCGTTTCTTGCAAAAGGCCATGGGAGCCCGGGAAAGGAATGCGCCGGCCCATGCGCCAAGGCCTCCTCCTCCTCCTCCTCTCTTGAGCAATCCCCAAGCAGGGCCTTCCCTCCTCTGCTTGAAGCCATAGGTCTGTTTCCCAGGCAGGGCCAGGAAGGAAAGCACTCCCATTGGGTCCCCTAAATAATAATAATAATAATAATAATAATAATAAATGTCGTGAATATAAATGTAAATAATAATAATAAATGTCATGAAAATAAATGTTGTAAATAATAATAATAATAAATGTTGCGAATATAAATGTTGTAAATAATAATAATAAATGTCATGAATATAAATGTCGTAAATAAAATAATAATAAATGTCATGAATATAAATGTTGTAAATAATAATAATAATAAATAAATGTGGTGAATATAAATGTCGTAAATAAATATTAATAATAATAATAAACTTTATTTATACCCCGCCACCATCTCCCCAACGGGGACTCACACAAAACAGCAACACAATGAGGTAAATAAATCATTAAAAAAATACACTAGACAATACACGATCCAATCGCTCCCAACAGATGGCCATTCAGCCTCAAATGAGACTCCATTAGTCTCTGAATCATAATATTGAAGGGACCCCAGAGGTCATCCAGTCCAACCCCATTTGGGTCATGAAAGGAAAACACAATCCAATCCCTCCCAACAGATGGCCATTCAGTCTCAAATGAGACTCCATTAGTCTCTGAATCATAATATTGAAGGGACCCCGAAGGTCATCCAGACCAACCCCATCAGGGCCATGAAAGGAAAACACAATCCGATCACTCACAACAGATGGTTCTTCAGTCTCAAATGATTCATTAGTCTCTGAATCATAATATTGAAGGGTCCTCGAAGGTCATCCAGTCCAACCCCCATTTGGGTCATGAAAGGAAGACACAATCCGATCCCTCCCAACAGATGGCCATTCAATCTTAGATGAGACTCCGAAGGTAATCTAGTACAACCCCATTCAGGCACAATCCGATCCCTCCCAACAGATGGCCATTCAATCTTAGATGAGACTCCGAAGGTAATCTAGTACAACCCCATTCAGACACAATCCGATCCCTCCCAACAGATGGCCATTCAATCTTAGATGAGACTCCGAAGGTAATCTAGTACAGTGTTTCCCAACCTTTTTTGAGCCACGGCACACTTTTTACATTTACAAAATCCTGGGGCACACCACCAACCAAAATGACACAAAATGACACTCTAACACAGTAATAGATATAGTTAATATGTTTTTAAATGTATTTATACACTCAGTGTGAAACCTGGGCCTGTTTCGATGAACTCAACATAGATATCCTGGCAGGAATGGCAGAAAGACACAAACTTCCCACACAGAACTCCCATAACCAAGAGAAAATGCTATAAGAGTTTGGTGGGCATTGACCTTGAGTTTTGGAGTTGTAGTTCACCTCTATCCAGAGAGCACTGTGGACTCAAACAATGTTGGATCAGGACCAAACTTGGCATGAATACTCAATATGCCCAAATATGAACGCAGATGGAGTTCAGGGGAAATAGACCTTGACATTTGGGAGTTGTAGTTGCTGGGATTTATAGTTCCCCTACAATCAAAGAGCATTCTGAACCCCACCAATGATAGAACTGGACCACACTTCCTACACAGAACCCCCAGGAGGCAAGAGGAGGTCTCTACTTGGGGAAAGGGAGGCAGGTCTTCCCAATGCATGGAGAGGGAGAGACCAAGTAGACAACGGGTGGGGAGAGGGGGTGTTTGTAATTTGGTGCCTTTATAGAGGTAGGTTTCTTAAGGTTTTTATACTTCAACACACTAGACTCTTCCCCTCTCCCCTCCTGGAGGTTCCAATTTCCCACGGCGCACCTGATGATCGCTCACGGCACACTAGTGTGCCCCGGCACACTGGTTGGGAAACACTGATCTAGTACAACCCCATTCAGACACAATCCGATCCCTCCCAACAGATGTCCACTCAGTCTCTGCTCAAAGGAAACTCTGAATCAATGCACTGAAGGAAGGTCATCCGGTCCAACCTCAAAGTTGGAAAATGCACCCAAGAGCCATCGAGCCCAACCCCGTTCTGTTATGAAGAAAACACAATCTGAGCCCTCCCGACAGATGGCCAGAGAAGACTCCAAATCCTTGAGACAGATGACCATTAAGAAGCAGATTTAACAGACTCTGAATCCTAGATATATATAGAAAGGGATCCTAAAGGTCATCTAGACTGAACCCTAGAGGTCATCTAGCCTAGCCCCGTTCTGCCAGGCAGGACTGCAAATCCCATGAGTCACACTGGCTGGGGAGACTGAAAATAGACCATCCAATGAAGCCAGGGCTGCTTTTTTTGGACGAGGCCAAAGGAGGCCGTGCCAAGAAGGGCTCAGCCGAGAGATTAGGCCGGGGATCCACGCACGGCGGCCTGTTTGTCAACCGCATTTGGGGACGCAGATGTTCCCGTTTAAAGACCCTTTGGGAAGGGAAGGGCGGGGGGCACACACACTAATAATAATTCCCGTACCCTCGGAAAGAGGAGAGAGAAAAAGGAGGAGAGAGGCAGATGGCCAGGGAAAGAAGAGATCAGGGTCGTGGGCAAAGGAGGATCAACGGAAGCCGCCAGGGGGGAAACGGCCACCTTCCTGTCCATATTGAGCGCCTTCTTTCGTTCATTACTTATTTCTTCGTTACTTATTTCGTTGTTTACTTCGTGACTTATTATTTTATTATTTCTTTCGTTATTTATTTCACGACTTTTTTTTTACTATTTATTTCACACCTTATTTTGTTATTTATTTCACGACATTTCATTATTTATTTTGTTATTTATTTCACGACATTTCATTATTTATTTTGTTATTTATTTCACGACTTATTTCACAGCGTATTTTGTTATTTCGCGGCTTATTTTCATTATTTATTTCGTTATTAATTTAACTACTTATTTCATTATTTCTTTTGTAATTTATGTCACAGCTTATTTCATTATCTCACAACTTATTCCATTATTTCTTTCGTTCTTTCTTTCATGGCATTTATTTCCTCCTCTTTTTTCTCCTCTCTTCTTTTTCCTCCTCCTTGCCACTCCTCCTCCTCCTCTCTCCTGCCCTTCCCTTCCTTCTCCATTTCCTATCCTCCTCTCCTTCATTTCTCCTCCTCTTCTGTCCTCCTCTTTCTCCTCTTTCTTTTCCTTTCTTCCTTCTCCTTCACTTCTCCTCTGCTCCCGTCCTCCTCTTTCCTTCCTTTTTCTATCCTCCTTTCCTCCTCACTTTAACTTCTTCCTCCTCCTCCTTTTCTCCCCTTTTTTCTTCCTCCTCTCTCTTGTACTCCTGTTTCCTTCCTTTCTCTTTCCTCCTCTCCTTCACTTCTTCTGTCTCTCTCTTCCTTCTTCCTTTCCCCTTCTTCCTCCTCCTTCACTTCTCCTCCTTCCCTCATGTCCTCCTCTTTCCTTCCTTCCTCTTTCCTCCTCTTTCTTCTTCTTCATCACTTCTTCTCTCTTCTGTCCTTTCTCTTCCCTCCTTCTTTCTCGTCTTCCTCCTCTTTTCCCCTTCTTCTTCTTCCTTCACTTCTCCTCCTTCCCTCATGTCCTCCTCTTTCCTTCCTTCGTCTTTCCTCCCCTTTCTTCTCCATCATCACTTTTTCTCTTCCCTCCTTCTTTCTCGTCTTCCTCCTCTTTTCCCCTTCTTCTTCTTCCTTCACTTCTCCTCCTTCCCTCATGTCCTTCTCTTTCCTTCTTTCCTCTTTCCTCCTCTTTCCTCTTCTTTGTCACCTCTTCTCTTCTGTCCTTCTCTTCCTCCTCCTCTTTTCTCCTTTTTTCTTCCTCCTCCTTTACTTCTCCTTCCCTCGTGTCCTTCTCTTTCCTTCCTTCCTCTTTCCTCCTTTTTCTTCTTCTTTATCACCTCTTCTGTCCTTCTCCTTATATTCCCTCCTTCTTTCTCTTCCTCCTCCTCTTTTCTCCTTCTTTCTTCCTCCTCCTTCACTTCTTCTCCTTCCCTCATGTCCTCCTCTTTCCTTCCCTCCTCTTTTCTCCTCTTTCTTCTTCTTCTTTGTCACCTCTTCTGTCCTTCTCCTTCTCTTTTCTCCATCTTTCTCTTCTTCCTCTTTTCTCCCATTCTTTCTTCCTCCTCCTTCACTTCTCCTCCTTCCCTCATGTCCTCCTCTTTCCTTCCTTCTTCTTTCCTCCTCTTTCTTCTTCTTCGTCACTTCTTCTCCTCTTCTCCCCTCCTTCTTTCCCTTCTTCCTCCTCTTTTCTTCCCTCCTTTCTTCCTCCTCCTTCCCTCATGTCCTCCTCTTTCCTTCCTTCTTCTTTCCTCCTTTCTTCTTCTTCGTCACTTCTTCTCCTCTTCTGTCTTTCTCTTTCTCTTCCCTCCTTTCACTTCTTTCTCCTTTCTCCCCTTCTTCCTTCCTTCTCCTTCACTTCTCCTCCTCTCCTCTCTTGTCCTCCTCTTTTCCTCTTCTGTCTTTCTCTTCCTCCTCCTCTTTCCTGCCTTTCTCTTCCTTCCTCTCCTTCCTTCTCCTCTCCTTCTCTAAATGGGCTGCATGGGGTTAATAGCCCAGCGCTTGCCCCCCTTTTCCCCTGCTTCCCTTCCCTTTGGGGACACTGGCTGGCTGGCTGGCTGCTTGTCTGCCAAAGGCGGGCGAGGGGTGGCCCGCTCCGCATTCATCTCCCTGGCGCCGGCCGACAGCTGCAACCCACCGGCTTGGCCTCTCTGCAGATGGAGGCTGGATGTGCGGCCCATGTGTCCCTGCGCATGAAAGCCAACGGCCTCCTCCTCTTCTTTGCCCTGATTCTGCACACTGCTTCCATGCAACAAACAAACACGCTTGGTGCTAAAACTGCACCACCTCCCTGCTGTTTTGTATGGCTTGTGTGGCTTAAACTCCCATAATCCCCTGCTGGCAAAGGATTCTGGGAGGTCCTGGAGACCAAAGGCACTAAGGCAGGGAATGTGATGCTGGCCGCAGGCGTTGCGTGGAGATGACAACATCTGCTCGGGTCTTTCCTTCCTTCCTTTCCTTCTTTCTCTTTCCTCTCATCTGGATTCTCATGCGCCACAAACATCAGAACCAAGAAAAGACATCTCTGGGTCGGTCATCATCACCATCTATTTGTAAATAACAATATTAATAATGGCCTAGCAGTTTTCAAGGTCTGGCTTCTTACTGCCTGGGGGGAATCCTTTGTTGAGGGTTTTTGTAAGATTTCCGGGCTGTCTGGTCATGTTCGAGAAGCAATTGGCCACCTTGATTATTTGAAGGGAACTACGGAGTTGCACTGGAGGACCAAGGAAAATCCTAGAGGGGGGTCAACAACAAAAAAAAGTGTGGATAATAACCCAACCGATGCAAACAAAGGACTCAATGCTTTGAAGGGAACCACAGAGTTGCACTGGAGGACCAAGAAAAAGCCTAGAAGGGGGGATCAACAACAAAAAAGTGTGGATAATAACCCAACCAATGCAAACAAATGACTCAATGCTTTGAAGGGAACCACGGAGTTGCACTGGAGGACCAAGGAAAAGCCTAGAAGGGGGGGGGTCAACAACAAAAAAGTGTGGATAATAACCCAACCGATGCAAACAAAGGACTCAACGCTTTGAAGGGAACCACAGAGTTGCACTGGAGGACCAAGGACAAGCCTAGAGGGGGGTTAACAACAAAATAAGTGTGGATAATAACCCAACCGATGCAAACAAAGAACTCAACATTTATATCCTGCCCTTCTCAAAATGCAAATACAATTAACTATATTTTTTTTTTTATTAATTAAATTTTTATTGAAAGTTTTGAATACATACAGATGAAAAAAAAAAGGGGTGGTGGTTTTGGGGTAGGGCGGGTTGAGGGTATGGGGAGGAATGGAGGGTGGGCAGGGGTAAGGGTTTGAGGCGGTGATGGAGGTTGTTTGGTCCGGGCTCTGGGAAGGATAGTAATGGGCAATGGTGATGGGAAAAGATAGAGATAGGGGTAACCCGTTTCCTTCCAAGTTCCTTGTTCATGGGTGCCTCTTGTTTTTTCTCGTACAGTCTCTCTCCTTGTTAAGCTGGACATTTCTTTTTTACAAGTTTTCTTTTTAGGCTCTTTTTCCTTCTTGTTCCAGAGCCGGGTCTTCACAACCCTCCTGATACAAAAGCAATCTGTTGTTTTTAGTTTTTGTCCTTTTAAAAACTCTTTTCCCTTATCCCTCAAAATCTCTCCAGTGTTTGGTGTCCATTGTCCGCTCCGTCCCCAGTGTAGCTGGATCTGTACCCCTTCGCCTTCCTTGGCTTCCTCTCTAACCATTCTCCCTAGGAGATTCGAGGCCTTTTATATCCATCCCCAGGATGCCACATCTCGCAGGCCTAAAATACGCCTCAAGAGAGTAGGGGCAACTTTTCTCTAGGTTTTTCTTTCTTCCTTGCTGAGTTGTTCTCGTCCAGCTTCTCTTCCTATTGGGCTGCGTCCCATTCTTTTTGCCATCGTTCTTATCTGTATCCGGGATGGGGCTCTTGGGTGTTGCAGCGGCCTCTTGGTTTTTCCTCTTTTCTCTTTTTTGGGCCCTTCGAAGTCATCCTTGCAGCTTCCAGTGAGACTTCCTCACTATTTTTGGGGTGAGGTCCTCTTTCCTCTGATACTTCCCGCGGCTTTACATTCTCCTTCCCTCTCCTCTCTCCACCCTCACGCATTGCCGCGTTTCCCCCTGACCAGGGGCGTCTCCTCCATCATCACAGAAGGTCAGCGGCTCTGGCATTGTGGGGAACGCCTCCTCAGCTGGCTCTGCCCTTGCCCGTTGGGAGTGCTCCCGGACCGCACCCACCTGCCTTTCTTGCCGGGACATCCTGGCATCCATCCTCCGTAGGAGTCCGTCCTGGGCTTCCCCTATTCTTCGCAGCTCTGTGAGGATGTCCCTCAAAGTCATTCCCTCCTCCTCCGATCCCTCTTCTTGTATCATCCTCTGCTCTTTTGCTCTTGGGGTATTTCTTTTTTATTTATTTATTTATTATTTTTATTTATTTTATTTTATTCTATTTATTTATTTATTTATTTATTTGTTGTTCCAGCTGTAAATCCTTCCCCTCCGCACTTCCGGTGCGGGTCCGGCTTAGAATTGTGTCCGGGCAGTTTGTTGCCTCCTCTTCCGGTCCCTTTCGCGCCCTTTTGCTTCTAGGGCGGGAAGAGCCTCTCTCCAAGATGGCCGCCTTCTGGTTCAGGTTGTTGTTTCGACCCCTTTGCGGGGGCTCCGTACCGCCCCTTCGCTGTCCGCTTTCCCCCGCTCTCTCTCTCTCTTCCTTTCTCTCGCTGTTGAAGTGGGCTGGGCTGGCAGTAAATGCAGGCTCGTGCCCGCTTCCCGATCCGCTGGCTGCTCACCGATGTGGGTTTGCACCGGGCCCTCTCGATCTCCCCCCTCTTGAGGAGGGGGGACTTTTGGAGCCGTCGGTGGGGTCCCTCGGTTTCGCTGCCTCTTGGCTGCTTCTTGCAGCCCAAGGTGAGGGCGCGATTCGCCCTCTAGCCTGCGGAATCGGTTGGCGAATTGAGGAGCCCTCAAAACGCCCATCCTGCCGCCATCTTTGCCCCCTCGATCCCCCCAATTAACTATATTATTGACACGGCACAACATCAATATTACATATCACATTGTACTATAACAATATCACATTGAACTATAGCATTTATATCGTAATATTAGTAGTAGTATTGCATGTAACACAAAATAAATAATTATAATATATTAGTAGTAGTAGTAGTAGTAGTATTATATTGCATTACATTACAACATTATCAATATTATACGTATACACAATATATTATACCATACCATATTATGCTATATCATATTATAATATACGACATTATATTATAAATTATAAATAATAAATAATTTATTTAAATAAAATGATTTAAAATACACACACACACACACACACAATTAAGCAAATAAAGATAACATACACAAACCAACAGTTACATTCCAGAACCCTACACAGACCTTCAATCACATTCCAAAACCACTGAATAGCACTGAATAGCCTAGCAGTTTCAAAGTGTGGCTTCTTAATGCCTGGGGGAATCCTTTTTTGAGAAGTGATTAGCTGTCCCTGAAACACCTCTCCGCAAAGAGAGGTCTATTTATTTATCTATATATTCCATTCTATTGTATACCCCTAATAAAAGTGAAATCACCTCTCAGCAATTGGCCACCTTGATTAGCATTTAACGGCCTAGCAGTTTCAAGCTCTGGCTTCTTTCCGCCTGGGGGAAATCCTTTGTTGAGGGTTTTTGTAAGATTTCTGGGCTGTCTGGCCATATTTGAGAACCATACCAGATTCTTATTATTATTAATAATAGTATTTTTAATGTTTTGCATCCTGAAAGGAGTTGGATCAGGGCCAGCCATGCATGCAGAGAAGTGAATTGGCAAAGTGATGTAGGGAAGGAGAAAGAGGGATGGAAAGAAAGAGAGAAAGAAAGAAAGAACGAACTAACGAACTCCAGAACGAATGCAAGGGGGGCGATGATGCTGGCTCTTGCAGGCCTCAGCAGAACACGATGCTGCTGCTATTTTCTCTCCGCTTCCTGTTCCTTGCTGCTATGGCAACCGGGTTGGCTTTCCTCGCCTTTCCTGCTCTCCTCTGCGCAGCGCTCCATATATATATATATATATATATATATATATATATATATATATCTCAAAAAGTTGAGGCTTTGGCAACTACGCCGCATTCCCTTCTTGCAATACGTTGCTCGCCTCTGTAAAAAAGCTCCTATTTTGCACATAAGTAGTAACACTGCACCACCTTGCATGAATCCATTTGCTGTATATCATACTGAACCCTATATGCACAAGAACAGCATAAGTGTTGCACTGGAGGACCAAGGAAAAGCCTGAAGGGGGGGGGGTCAACAAAAGTGTGGATAATAACCCAACCGATGCAAACAAAGGATTCAACGCTTTGAAGGGAACCACAGAGTTGCACTTGAGGACCAAGGAAAAGCCTAGAGGGGGGTCAACAAAAGTGTGGATAATAACCCAACCGATGCAAACAAAGGACTCAACGCTTTGAAGGGAATTACAGAGTTGCACTGGAGGACCAAGGAAAAGCCTAGAGGGGGGTTAACAAAAGTGTGGATAATAACCCAACCGATGCAAACAAAGGACTCAACTCTTTAAAGGGAATCACAGAGTTGTACTGGAGGACCAATAACATTCCTAGAGAGGCCCTCTGTTGCAGAACCTAGAAAACACACCCAGAGAGAAGGTTTCCAGTTGGAGGTGGGTAAACGAAACCATAAATAATAGTGGAAAGGAAGCACACTTTGAGGCTGATAATGCCACTGAGATGAGCTGGAGGACTTAGGAAATGCCTAGAGAAGGCGTGGATCCGCAAAACCACGGAGAAGAGCAAATCGAGACCAAGAAAAGGCATAGAGAACACATATTCTGGATAATAAACAAAGCTGCGTATGTAAGCAAACACTATTGATTTGTGGTGTAGGGAGACCGTTGAACTGCCTAGAGGGGATTCCTTTGAGGGGACACCACCTCCAGAGTGTCCCTTCCCCTTCTTTCCTCGCTCCTGAAGAAGAGCTGTTAGACACTCAAATGGCTACTGGAAAGCCATCCAGACCAACACCAATCTGCAATGCAGGAAGATGCCACAATCTGATCCCTCCTGACAGATGGTCCTCCCACTTTAGAGGCTTCCCTAGAATTCCAGGGTGGGAAGAAACCCCCAAAGACCATCCAGTCCAAATCTATTCACACCACAATCCGATCCCTCCCGACAGAAGCCCCCCCCAGTTTAAAGGTTTCCCTAGAATCCCAGAGTGGGGAGAGATCTCCAAAGTCCATCCAGTCCAGTCCCATTGTAATTTGTAGAAGGCCATCCAGCCATAGATAGGGTTGATAGATAGATAAATATAAGGTAGGTGCTAGAGTTGGAAGGCATCATCCGATCCGTACCCGGTGTCCCTTTGCGATAATGCCACCCTAAGGAACGGAAAGGCGCTCCAAGGGCGGAAGGAGTGAAAGTGAGCAGCCTCTAGTGAAAAGAAAGGAGATGGACAGGGGGAAAAAGACGAGGGAGGGAGGGAGGGAGGCCTTGGAGGCAGCTCCGAAAAGCCCAGGCCTGCCTACCTTGAATTCAAAGGCTTCTCTATTCCAGGTGCAAGATCCTGGGAAGTTACTTTTCATACTGGTCTGCACCTGAAATAAACACAATGCATTATTATTATTATTATTATTACTTACTATTAGTTATTGTTTGTCATCATTACTAATGTTATTACTATTTCTGTTACTGTTATCATTACTATTAATATTTCTGTTAGTATTATTATTACTGTTATTACTATTACAATTTTATTGTCATTATTACTATTGCTATTATTGTTATTATTGCTGTGATTATCACTATTTCTATTGTTATTATTATTATTTTCATTATTAGTTATTATTAGTTTTCATTACTACTGTTGTTAATATTACTACTGTTCAATGTATTGTCAAAGGCTTTCGTGGCTGGAATAATAATAATAATACTTTATTTATACTCCGCCACCATCTCCTGAAGGGACTCAGGGCGGCTTACATGAGGCCAAGCCTGTCAAATACAAAATACAAATACAACAGTGCATCAACAGAACAAGCAAGCAAAACAATATAATAATATAGCTATAAAAATAATAATATAAAAATAATATAACTAAACATAAGCAATATCACAGAAGAGATTTAATAACTGGGTTGTTATACAGTATAGATTCTATATACTGATCTCATATTGATCTATCTATGTGCTGTATATACTCGAGTATAAGCCTAGTTTTCCAGCCCATTTTTTAGGCTGAAAAAGCTCCCCTCGGCTTATACTTGAGCCAAGGTTATTTATTATTTTACTCTGTTATTAGTATTATATTTATTATCTATTTATTATTTTTATTACATTTATTATTTTACTCTATTTATTATGGTTATTATTACATTTATTATTTTGCTCTCCTTAATATTATTGGAAGGATACGTAGGCACATTTTCATTGAAGGAGGATAGAATAATGGTTTAATCAGAGTCGGACAGTCTTAAATTACAGTCTTATGTCAATATTCAAAAACATTTAACCTACTAATGCCTCAATTAATGTAATTTTATTGGTATCTATTTTTATTTTGGAATTGAACAGTAGCTTCTGCATTTCCCACCCTTGGCTTGTACTCGAGTCAATACATTTTCCCAGTTTTTGTAGTAAAATTAGGTGCCTCGGCTTATATTTGGGTCGGCTTATACTCGAGTATATATGGTACATATATCTATCAATAGTATGTATGGCTAAATGGCCATCTATCCGATTGTGTCTTCTTGTATTTTAGAATGGGGTTGGACTAAATGCCTTTGGAGGTCCCTTCAGCTTCTAGCATCCTACGCAATGTACTTTCATACGTATGTGGAGTAGAATATGAGACATAATGGTATATACTGTGTTCTTGCACCAACCCTATTTACAATCTTCTTCAGCATGATGCTCCAAAGGGCTACGGCAGACCTCGAAGAAGAAGACGGCATATATATACGCTATTGTAGTGATGGTAGCTTGTTCAACTTAAGCCGTCTGAGGGCTCGAACTAAGACTCTAAACTATCTAGTCCGTGAGCTGCTTTTTGCCGACGGTGCTGCCCTTGTTGGCCATTCAGAAGCAGCCCTGCAGCGCCTCACATCCTGCTTTGCAGCAGCTGCAGAGCTGTTTGGGCTGGAAGTCAGCCTGAAGGAAACGGAAGTCCTCTACCAGCCCGCACCACAGGAAGAACACCATCATCCCCACGTCAGCATAGGCACATCTGTGCTTAAGTCCGTCCAGCAGTTCACCGCCCTGGGAAGCATCAGCTATTCAGACACCAAGATTGATAAAGAGATAGATCACAGATTATCAAAGGCATAGAGTGCATTTGGAAGGCTTCACAAGAGAGTCTGGAGCAACAAGCACCTGAGGCAAAGCACCAAAATTAGTGTGTACAGAGCTATCGTACTGTCTATTCTCTATGGGTCTGAAACGTGGGTCACCTATCGCCAACACCTACGACTCCTTGAATGCTTTCATCAGCCCTGTCTTCGCACAATCCTAAATGTACACTGGACTGACTATGTGATGAATGTCGCTGTCATTGAGCAAGCAGGGACCACCAGCGTTGAGGCCATGCTATTGAGAACACAGCTGTGCTGGGCAGGGCACGTCTCTAGGATGGAGGACCACCGCCTCCCAAAGATACTACTCTATGGTTAACTCGCCACGGGTCAGCACAAGAGAAGAGATATAGGGACTCCCTGAAACAACATCTCAGGCTCGGCCAGATTGATCACCAACAATGGTCCACCCTGGCCTCGCATCGGGAGGCATGGAGACGCACTATCCACAATGCTGCGGCCTCTTTCGAGAAGACACGCCGAACGGGTCTCGACGACGCAGAAAGAACCGCAACTTGGCAACAACAGCACCCAAGGAGACTTTCTGCTGTGGTTTCTGCAACCGAATTTGCCTATCTCAGATTGGCCTTTTTAGTCATCAATGCGCTTGTAGAAAGCGTGGGATGAGTCCTTTCTAAGAATCTTCGTTCGCGAAGAGATGATATATAATATATGACATATAATATAATATATAATATATATATACTATTATATATAATGTATATAATATATTGTGTGTGTGTATGTCTCTCTCTCCCTCTCTCTCTCTCTTCTATATATATATATATATATATATATATATATATATATAATATCAGGTGAGTGTGAATGCTCAGGCCTCCTGAAGCGGCCGCCTCACCCTCCTGGAGCCTCCTGTTTGGGCCATGATCCCTCCCTGACCCAAGGCCCACTACGGATCGATGCCGAGGAGGCGCTTTCATTTTCCTCCGGCGTTTTCTTTGCTGACGGATGGAAAAATCAATGCTCCACCGGAGAGGAAGCGGGGAAAGAGAGGAGGAGGCGGAGGGAGGGAGGAACGCAGAAGGGAAAATGGGCTTCCTTGCCCAGGCCAGGCTGAGCCAGAGCATCCATATGGATGGAACGGTGCCTCCAACCTCCCTGGGAAAAAAATGTCTTCTTCTGAGCATTGTCTTTCCATTTCAAGGAAAATGGACCCACGGCCAACTTCAAATCTAGCTAGCTGGCTCAATATCAATTGAGACAGATAGATAAATAAATAGATACAGATAGATCGTGATAGATAGTGATTATTGATGCAGATAGACAGATATACTGTATATTGACACAGATCCATAGACTGATTGATTGACAGACAGATCGGTTGAGATAGAGACTGATACAAATAGATAGATCAATTGAAATAGATAGAGATATGATTGATGCAGATAGACAGATATATATTGACACAGATCCTCAAATAGATTGACAGACAGATCAATTGAGCTAGAGACGGATACAGATAGATAGATCAATTGAGATAGATAGAGACATAGAGAGAGATTGATGGAGATAGACAGGAAGATTCTGATTAATAGATAAGATAGATAGATAGATCATATGAGATAGAGATTGATATAGATGATAGATAGATAGATAGATAGATCAACTGAGAGAGATCAATTGAGATGGGTGGATGGATGGATAGATGGATGGATGGGATGGAAGAGAGGGAGGAGAAATATGGAGATGTGTTAGAGAGAGAAAGAAGGAAGGAAAGGAGAAATATGGAGATGTGTTAGAGAAAGAAGGAAGGAAGGAAGGAAAGAAAGGAGAAATAGAGGAGAAATATGGAGATGTGTTAGAGAAAGAAGGAAGGAAAGAAAGGAGAAATAGAGGAGAAATATGGAGATGTGTTAGAGAAAGAAGGAAGGAAAGAGAGGAGAAATATGGAAATGTGTTAGAGAAAGAAGGAAGGAAAGAAAGGAGAAAAAGAGAGGAGAAATATGGAGATGTGTTAGAGAAAGAAGGAAGGAAAGAAAGGAGAAATAGAGGAGAAATATGGAGATGTGTTAGAGAAAGAAGGAAGGAAGGAAGGAAGGAAGGAAGGAAGGAAGGAGAAATAGAGGAGAAATATGGAAATGTGTTAGAGAAAGAAGGAAGGAAGGAAGGAAGGGAGAAATAGAGGAGAAATATGGAAATGTGTTAGAAAAAGAAGGAAGGAAGGAAAGGAGAAATAGAGGAGAAATATGGAGATGTGTTAGAGAAAGAAGGAAGGAAGGAAGGAAGGAAAGGAGAAATAGAGGAGAAATATGGAGATGTGTTAGAGAAAGAAGGAAGGAAGGAAGGAAATGAGAAATAGAGGAGAAATATGGAGATGTGTTAGAGAAAGAAGGAAGGAAGGAAATGAGGAATAGAGGAGAAATATGGAGATGTGTTAAAGAAAGAAGGAAGGAAGGAAGAAATAGAGGAGAAATATGGAGATGTGTTAGAGAAAGAAGGAAGGAAGGAAAAAAGGAGAAATAGAGGAGAAATACGGAGATGTGTTAGAGAAAGAAGGAAGGAAGGAAAAAAGTCGAAATAGAGGAGAAAAGAAGGAGAAATACGGAAATGTGTTAGAGAAAGAAGGAAGGAAGGAAGGAAATGAGGAATAGAGGAGAAATACGGAGATGTGTTAGAGAAAGAAGGAAGGAAGGAAGGAAAGGAGAAATAGAGGAGAAATACGGAGATGTGTTAGAGAAAGAAGGAAGGAAAGAAAGGAGAAATAGAGGAGAAATACGGAGATGTGTTAGAGAAAGAAGGAAGGAAGGAAGGAAAGGAGAAATAGAGGAGAAATATGGAGATGTGTTAGAGAAAGAAGGAAAAAGAAGGAAAGGAAAAAGGAGAAATAGAGGAGAAATATGGAGATGTGTTAGAGAAAGAAGGAAGGAAGGAAAGAAATGAGAAATAGAGGAGAAATATGGAGATGTGTTAGAGAAAGAAGGAAGGGAAGGAAAGGAGAAATAGAGGAGAAATATGGAGATGTGTTAGAGAAAGAAAGAAGGAAGGAAGGAGAAATGGAAAGGAAAGAAAGGAGAAATAGAGGAGAAATATGGAGATGTGTTAGAGAAAGAAGGAAGGAAGGAAAGAAAGGAGAAATAGAGGAGAAATATGGAGATGTGTTAGAGAAAGAAGGAAGGAAGGAAGGAAAGGAGAAATAGAGGAGAAATATGGAGATGTGTTAGAGAAAGAAGGAAGGAAGGAAGGAAGGAAGGGAGAAATAAGAGAAAGAAGAAAAGGAAAGAAAGGAGATGTGTATGGAGATGTGTTAGAGAAAGAAGGAAGGAAAGGAAAGAAAAGAAAATAGAGGAGAAATATGGAGATGTGTTAGAGAAAGAAGGAAGGAAAGGAAAGAAAATAGAGGAGAAATATGAGGAGAAGAAGGAAGGAAGGAAGGAGAAATAGAGGAGAAATATGGAGATGTGTTAAAGAAAGAAGGAAAGGAAGGAAGAAAGGAGAAATAGAGGAGAAATACGGAGATGTGTTAGAGAAAGAAGGAAGGAAGGAAAGAAGAGAAATAGAGGAGAAATATGGAGATGTGTTAAAGAAAGAAGGAAAGAAGGAAAAAAGGCAAAATAAATGTGAAATATGGAGATGTCTTAGAGAAAGAAGGAAGGAAGGAAAGAAAGGAGAAATAGAGGAGAAATATGGAGATGTGTTAGAGAAAGAAGGAAGGAAGGAAAGAAAGGAGAAATAGAGGAGAAATATGGAAATGTGTTAGAGAAAGAAGGAAGGAAGGAAAGAAAGGAGAAAATAGAGGAGAAATATGGAGATGTGTTAGAGAAAGAAGGAAGGAAGGAAAGAAATGAGAAATAGAGGAGAAATATGGAGATGTGTTAGAGAAAGAAGGAAGGAAGGAAGGAAAGGAGAAATAGAGGAGAAATACGGAGATGTGTTAGAGACCTGGTCTCCATCACAGATCAACTCCGCTGCCAGCTCGACCAAGGCGGGTCTGCGCTGCTCGTGTTATTGGACCTCACGGCAGCGTTTTTGACACGGCCGACCACAATCTTTTGATCCACCGCCTGGCCATGGCTGGAGTGAGGGGACTGTCCTTAAATGGCTGACCTCCTTCCTCCCGCAGCGGTCTCAGCGTGTGAGGAGGGGCGGGGTGGTCTCCGAGGGCTCCCCATTAGTGTGTGGAGTCCTCAGGGGCCATTCTCTCCCCTCTGTTATTTAACATCTACATGCAGCCGCTTGCACAGCTGGTGCGGGGTTATGGGCTGGTCTGCCATCACTACGCTGATGACACCCAGCTCATTCTGAGGATGGAGGGCAGGTCGGGATCCGTCCCCGATAATTTCCAACATTGCCTCGAAGCCGTTACTGGCTGGCTGCGAGCCTGTTGGTTGAGGGTGCATCCGGCGCAGACGGAGATCTTGGGGCTGGGCGGCCGGGGGGGGGTGGGTGCCGTGCTTCCGACCCTGGACGGTGCGGCGCTGCATGCAGGGCCGTCTGTGAAGAGCCTGGGTGTCCAATTGACTCCCAGCTGACCATGGAGGCCCAGGTCTCCATGGCCAGCAAGGCTGCTTTTTTTCCATCTCCGCCAGGCAAGGAGGTTGGCCCCCTACCTCTCCCGGAGCGACCTAGCCACGGTGATCCAAGCCACGGTCATCTCAAGGCTAGATTACTGTAACGCGCTCACGTTGGCCTGCCTATGTCGCCGATCCGAAGCTCAAGCTGGTGCAGAACACTGCCGCCCGGCTCCTGTCTGGGGCCCCAGCAGGTTGCCGTGATAACACCAATTTTGCAGGATCTGCACTGGCTGCCTATTGAGCACCGGTCGCCTTCAAAGTGCTGGTTCTTACCTTCAAGGCCATACACGGCCTGGGGCCAGCGCATCTGAGGGACCGTCTCACCCATATTGCCCAGCGAGATCACTTCGGTCCGAAGAGGCCAACCTCTTGGTAGTACCATCTGTAAAGTTGGCACATTTAACATCTACCCGCCGGAGGGCGTTCTCTGTTATAGCTCCCACGCTATGGAACGCCCTCCCGCCGAAGCCAGAGCCCTGAGAGACCTATTTCCATTTAGATCGGGCCTGCAAAACCCATTTGTTTAGGCCTTCGGGCGAGTAGGCCACATCTACCTCTGGGCCAAGATATTTGCTGCTGTTCTATTAGTTATATTGTATTTTATTGTTTTAACTGTGTTTTTAATTGTTTTATGTTTTAACCTTGGCGCTGTGCCACTGGTTCTGTGAGTCCGCCGCAGAAGCCCTCGGGAGTCGGCGGCGAAGAAGCCCCAATAAATAAATAATAAATAAATAAATAAATAGAGAAAGAAGGAAGGAAGGAAGGAAGGAAAGGAGAAATAGAGGAGAAATACGGAGATGTGTTAGAGAAAGAAGGAAGGAAGGAAAGGAGAAATAGAGGAGAAATACGGAGATGTGTTAGAGAAAGAAGGAAGGAAGGAAAGAAATGAGAAATAGAGGAGAAATA